>CM042967.1:13198018-13798018 GCA_023678885.1 Pogostemon cablin | reverse complement strand
GTAAAGAAAATGAATGCAAACTTGTCAAGGGTCCATACTTCCCACAAGAGAAGGCATTCCCGAATTATCAACTCACAAGGAAATGATTAACTCTCTCCGAAATCTGAAGTTATTCCCTTGCCCTTCGACGATTGATCTTTACCTAAAAAGTAGATAAGCAAATGAATACAAATCAATATACATAAGAGTTGATATTAAATAAAAGGCAGCTCGTAACTCCTCAACACCAACTCCGAGTCTCACATAACCCGGTTCATATCATTTCTCAAACGAACCGATAGGAAATAAATTTGAATTTGACATAACAAATTCTGAAATTTTTCAACCTGCGGCAGTTCACGAAAAAAATCATAACTAATTGTATATAACTCGGATTGAGGCGTTTTTAGTGGCTACGTGTTAGGGAATCGCGTGCGGCAGAGGCGGCGCCGGTGCCGAGACCGCTGCTGGTCTACCGACGGCGGGGTAGGACCGACTAGTGGTGGTCCAATATCTATTTGTGTTAAGTACTTTATTTATTCTTAATATTGTTAGTATCGTTTGGCGGGCCTTGGGCCTAAGGTCTGTGTTATTATTATAAATTAGGGATTGTAATCTGTTCTAGGGCAGACAAGAATTATATTGGAATAAGGAGCCACGTTTGGCTATTGGGCAAACGATTCTTCATTTGATTTATTTCCTTGAGTGTTAACAAATTGGTCCGACCTGCCGGATCACTCACCCGGATGACGTTCACTCGCGAACAAAGGCTTGAGGAATTGGAGAATAAGCAAACTGCTATGGAGGACGAATTGGGGACAGTCAGGAGAGAGCAGACCAACATCCTGGAGCAATTGAAGGAGATCACTAAGGCGATTGCCGGCCTTAACGCCTCAGTGGCGGGCCTGTCGATCGCAACCGCCCGCGCCTCCTCCGGAGCGGCACTCGCCGAGAGCAGCGCGGCGAACGCAGCGAGGGAAACGACTGACCGGCGGCCAGGGGTCGATGAGGTTGACTCGACCCATCCGGCGCCGACCATGGTCGCCGCGATTGGAAAGGACAAGCAGCCGATTTCACCCTCTCTTCCGCCTTTTGCTGGTACCGATCCCATCGGATGGTTGGCTAGGGCCAACCAGCAATTTAAGTTAAGCCTGACACCAGCCGAGTCGAAATTAGACGCTGCTATGGTGGTAATGGAGGATTCAGCCCTCTATTGGTTCACATGGATAAGGACCAGGAAACCCGACATGACCTGGGAGGGATTTGCGGAGGCCTTGATAAGCCGATACGACTCTCGATTTGTTGGGAGTCCCTTTGAACGATTGTGGGCGCTCCGGCAGACGGAGTCGGTGGAAGGATACGTAATAGTTTTTGTGCAGTTGGCAAGCCAGGTTCCCGGCCTCAGCGATAAGCATTATTTAGGGTACTTTATAACGGGACTGTCGGATGAGATTCGTAATTCTTTACGACTCCTCTGGCCGACAGATCTGGAGACAGCAATGGAATTGGCTAGAGACGTGGAGGTCAGCTTGGGAGGGCCACGCGAGGGGCATTTTCAGAAACCCTTTGGAAACTCTTACAGCCGGCCGCCTCAATTTGCTCGCTCCACAGCTCCAGCAGCCTCGACGTACAGCCCGGGCCCTCGGTACAGCAGCTCACCGACAGGGTCAGTGGCTTCGTCGGCGTTGAGACCCGCCATTCGGGGCCAGTCAGGGAGGGGAGTTTCGTCGGGTCAGCCATCGGGCCCATCATCAGGCCCTCCTCGATTCACCCGAATGTCGCCGCAGGAACTGAATGACCTCCGTGCGAGAGGATTGTGCTATCGCTGTAAGAGGACTTGGGGGCCAGGGCATCAGTGCCCTATGTTGAGGCAGTTGAATGTATTGATAGCTAAGGAGGACGAGGCGATTGATATGTCATGTCTCGAGGAGGAACCAGGGGAGCGTCGGGATGAGGAGCAGGCGATGGTTGTAGTGGAAGAGGAGAAAGGCGACGTGGTCCTGCCGATTTACTCCATGGCAGGCATCACTAGCCCGCGCACTTTACGATTTGGCGGGATGTTGCTTGGGCAGCCTATAACCATACTGGTTGATAGCGGGGCTAGTCACAATTTCATTTCTAGCTCCCTTGCTAGTAAGGTTAATTTGTTGCCCGACAAGTCTAGTTGTTTCAGCGTGCAACTGGGGGATGGGCGGCGCCAGGAGTCGGAAGGGAAATGCCGCAATCTGGAGGTCTGGGTTGGGATCAATTCGATAGTGGCTGACTATCATGTATTTCCGTTGGGAAGTGTGGATGTTATTCTAAGCATTGCTTGGCTGGCCACCTTGGGAGAAGTGGCAACGAATTGGGCAGAATTGACCATGTCCTTTTGATCCAAGGGAGAACGGGTGAAATTGACGGGGGATCCTGCTCTGTGTCGCAGCCCCATTGGAATCCGTGAACTTATGCAGATCCAGGATGGGGAGCTGTTTGTTTTGGTGATGGAGGCTGGCCCACCCTCTCTATCCGAGCAGCCGCGCAGGGAGTCGTGGAGTGGCGAGTTGGACACCCTGCTTCAGCGGTTTGAAGAAGTATTTGGAGATCCGGTGGGGCTGCCGCCGTCCAGGGGGACAGAACACCGCATCGATTTGCTTCCCGGTGCAGGTCCTGTCTCTGTTAGGCCCTACCGCTACAGCTATGTACAAAAAGACGAGATAGAGAGGTTAGTAGCAGATATGTTGTTAGCTCGAGTAATTCAGCCGAGTTCGAGCCCTTTCTCCAGCCCGGTGCTACTCGTCAAGAAGAAAGATGGGAGTTGGAGGTTTTGTGTGGACTACCGGGAGCTGAATAAGGCAACGGTATTGAACAAATATCCAATTCCAGTCATCCAAGAGATGTTAGATGAGCTATCCGGTGCGGTGCTGTTCTCGAAAATTGATTTGCGGTCTGGTTACCACCAAATTCGGGTGGCGAAAAGAGATATTCCGAAGACAGCTTTCCGTACCCACAGCGGACACTATGAGTTCTTGGTAATGCCGTTTGGTTTAACCAACGCGCCAGCAACGTTCCAGTCTGCAATGAACGACTTATTTCGGCCTTATTTGAGGAGATTTGTTTTGGTTTTCTTTGATGACATCCTCGTTTACAGTCGTTCGTGGCAACAGCATGCGGAACACTTAAGTGAGGTTCTTCAAATCTTGAAGGACAATGAATATAAAGCCAACCGCAAGAAGTGTTCTTTTGGATGTTTGAAAGTAGAGTATCTGGGGCATAATATTTCAGCAGCTGGTGTGGAGATGGACCCTGCTAAAGTACAGGCGGTAGTGGACTGGCCTCGGCCTCGCAGCGTGCGAGAAGTGAGAGGGTTCTTGGGGTTAATGGGGTATTACCGCAGATTTGTCGCCGGATATGGGTTGATAGCAAGGCCACTGACGGCTCTGCTCAAGAAGTCAGCTCCTCCCGATTTTACTTGGTTGGAGGTGGCAGAGGCGGCATTCCGATCGCTGAAGGAGACGCTGACTTCGGCTCCAGTGCTTGCTATTCCTGACTTCACCAAACGGTTTGTTATTGAATGTGATGCCTCTGGAACTGGCTTAGGGGCGGTGTTGATGCAGGAAGGGAAACCCATTGCCTATTTTAGTAAGTCGCTGGCTGATCGGACGATTACTAAATCAGCATATGAGAGGGAAATGATGGGGCTGGTTCTGGCGGTCCAACACTGGAGGCCGTATCTTGTGGGTAGACAGTTCACGGTTCGCACTGATCACAATAGTCTGAAGCATTTGTTGTCCCAGAAAATTGCTACTCCTTCACAGCAGATATGGGTGGCGAAACTGCTTGGCTATGATTTTGAGATCGAATACAAGCCGGGTGTGGCCAATTCGGCTGCCGATTCATTGTCTCGCCGGGAGAACGATGGTACTTTGTTAGCACTCAGTAGTTCAAGCTGGGGTGAGATGGCGGATATTATGTCCGAGCAGTTGGCGGATGAGTTCATACAGGGTGTGGTGAGGGACCTGCAACGGGATCCGACGAGTCGTGTGGGGTTCAATCTAGTCGGGGGAAAGCTTTTCTTCAAGGGGAGGCTTGTGTTGGCGGCTGATTCGGAATGGGTTCCGAAGCTGCTCCATGAGTTCCACGACACTCCTATGGGCGGCCATGCTGGGGCCTTGCGAACCTACAGACGCTTGGCTGCCAGCGTGTATTGGCGTGGAATGTTCCGTACCGTTAAGGAGTTTGTGGCTCGCTGTTTGGTTTGTCAGAAGGCCAAATATGAGGCCATGTCGCCTGCTGGGTTGCTGCAACCACTTCCTATTCCGACTCTGATTTGGGAAGATTTGTCCATGGACTTCATCACCGCGTTGCCCAAATCTCAAGGGTACTCGACTGTTATGGTGGTGGTTGATCGACTATCAAAATATGGACATTTTGTAGCTATGAAGGGGCTGTTGACCGCCCGGGGTGTGGCCGAGGTTTTCGCGAGGGAGGTGGTGCGCCTTCACGGCATTCCGTCAACAATTGTTAGCGATCGCGATCCCTTGTTCGTGAGTCATTTTTGGAAAGAGCTCTTTAAGCTATCCGGAACCCAACTGAAGTTTAGTTCCACCTACCATCCGGAGACCGATGGACAGACGGAGGTTTTAAATCGTGTATTGGAAACCTATTTACGTTGTTTTGCAGGCGAGCATCCGAGGCGATGGGTGAGTTGGCTTTCGTGGGCAAAGTATTGGTACAACACCTCCTAACAGACGGCTGCCAAAATCTCGCCTTTCGAGGTTGTGTATGGTCGGCCACCTCCGTCTCTTCGGAGGTATTTACCGGCCGAGTGTAAAGTGGCGGCCGTGGCGGAGGTCCTCGAAAGTCGGACTGCATGACTCGCTCAGCAAACCGCCATCGACGTGATGTGAGTTTTGAGATTGGTGATAGAGTCTTTTTGAAGGTAAGAGCTCACCGGCAGCGGTCCTTGGCGAGGGGCGGCCATCACAAGTTGTCCGCTAAATTCTATGGGCCATTCTTGATCGAGGCGAAGGTGGGGCATGCTGCCTATCGTCTCGAGCTTCCCCCCAGCAGTCGCATCCATCCGGTGTTTCATGTTTCGCTCCTCAAACGCGTGGTGGGAGACCATCCTGTCGAAGCCACGCTGCCAGAAACGATGGAGCTGCCCGAGGTGGCTGTGTTTGAACCAGAGAGGGTGCTGGCTCGGCGTTCTAGTCGAGAAGGAGGAGTGGATGTTGAGCAGCTTTTGGTGAAGTGGAATGTGCTACCCGAGGACGATGCGAACTGGATGAACTTGGAGGAATTTCAGCATCAGTTTCCTTGGTTCGACCTTGGGGACAAGGTCGGTTTGGAGGGGGAAGGAATTGTTAGGGAGTCGCGTGGACAGAGGCGGCGCCGGTGCCGAGACCGCTGCTAGTCTACCGACGGCGGGGTAGGACCGACTAGTGGTGGTCCAATATCTATTTGTGTTAAGTACTTTATTTATTCTTAATATTGTTAGTATTGTTTGGCGGGCCTTGGGCCTAAGGTCTGTGTTATTATTATAAATTAGGGATTGTAATCTGTTCTAGGGCAGACAAGAATTATATTGGAATAAGGAGCCACGTTTGGCTATTGGGCAAACGATTCTTCGTTTGATTTATTTCCTTGAGTGTTAACACTACGGAAAGATAACAAACTCAGCTACATATAGAAATTGAGTTTACAAATTTCTGAGGGCAATAGATATGCCAAAATCAGTTCGGACAGTGGCTGCGAATCACCATGAGGCAGTTTACGAAAAATTTCATAACTAATTGTAGAAAAATCGGATTGAGGTGTTTCAAGTGCCTACGGAAAGCCAATGAATCCAGCTACGTATAGAAATTAAGTTTGAAACTTTCTAAGATCAATAGCTATGTCGAAAGTAGGTCGAACAGAAGCATACGAATTTCCCTTTACGAGGAAGAAACCCAACAAAATAACAAAATCATGGAGAAAGAAAGTTTAATTGACATATTACTTACCTTTACACACTTATACACCAACTAAAATGAGAGTTGTATGGGAGAATTTGATCACAAGGGTTTCTCCTCTTCCTTTCTCTTCTTTCCCCCTCTTGGATGTTCTAGAAGCCCTTTCTTATTTCTTATCTTCCTTTCTCCTTTTTATTCTATTTTTGACATATATTGTTGGGGCTTTTGATGGGCTGGGCTTATTAATAGATTAAGCCTTTTAAGTGAGTTAGACTTTGGGCCAAAAATAAATATATAGATTTTGGGCTCTAAAAGCAAATTCTAGTTGGGCTAATAATAATTAAATAGATTTTGGGCTCTAAAAATAAATTCTAGTTTGGGGCTGATATATTATAAGGTTTGGGCTAAAGATAAATAAATTATTTTGGGCTTTTAAAAGTTGAGGCAAGACATTATAATCAATATGCCACAAAAATTCAACCCCCTAACAAACATTACAAAGAAAAGATTATACTCTTGGTGCTTCAATGAGGTAATAACATCACACCCCCCAAACTTAGTAAAAACGTAAGTTGAAACTAAGTTTGGAAAGAGATGTAATTGCCGATTAGTAAGCACCTGAAATATAAAAATTTCTTACTCACACGAAAGAAATAAAGTAATAAAACGGAAGGGCAAGCACCCAACAGGTGCTCATATTTAACGTCGGAAAGTCACGACGGATGTAACCTTGTACTAATGGATCAGAGGACGGTCTTCTCGCATCCTTACCTTCAAGTACTTTCTTTCCCTCTTCTTGTCTACACTCAATACCTCACCTTACTTGGTAACAAGTATATAATCCTTTGAATTTCCTTTCTCCCATGGCTGTCTAGACACCTCCTTGTCAATCTTCCACTCAAATTCAGAATCGTCTGTTCTTTTAAGTCAAGATTAAACAAGTTAGAAACCACATCTATGCTCTTGCACGATTGAGTTTCCATGGGCATCTTCATTGCTTGATCAAAAGAGAACAACATCTTCATTATCCATCTGCGGTCTAAGCTTCTCGTCTCTCAACTTCTTTGCTCTTTCCTACTTTTTTGCAACTATAAGCTTACTATTTTGCTCTTGAGATGATACTGGAGTGTTCTGAACAACAGGTGTAGCATTCAGTACAGAAACGGGAGACAAATGAAGTTGTTCTACCACTGTTCGGCCATAATGGTCTAGTCAAACAGATTGTGTTTGGTCGAATAATGACTCTGGTCATGAGTTCAAATTCATCTATTTTTGTTCGACCAGCATTTGACCAAGATGGTATGGTCGAAAGGATCTGCTTTGGTCGAACGGCGGGACAGAAAATAGAGTATCAGGATTATAATTTTTTAGAACTTGTTCGACCAATGTTCGACCATCAGGTCTGGTCGAACGACATAAGCTTGGTCGAATGGGAGCCCTGCCTTCTTCGTTTTCATCCACCGACTTTATTGGACCTTCGTACTGCGTCCCAGACCTCAATGTGATGGCATTCTTCTCCAATATTTGTGTCAATTGATTCACATTCGCGGCCATCTGCCCCATAATCAAGGTAAGGTCCTTCAACTGCTTAGATAAATCTGCATGACCAACATTCATGGTATCCTCAAGACGATCAATCCTTGCATCATTCTCAGCCATGTATCGATTGAAGGTATCTTCAACACTCTTCACTTCGTGCTGTTGCCTACTAGGCACCCTTTATGTTAACTCCATAATCTGCCTCTGCTGAAATTCTAGTAGCTTGTTGATGTTAGCTAGAATAGACACAATCTCATCATCCTTATTTGGCTTCTCCACTTGATGCTCAACCTGTGCTACCTTTCCAAGTACATATGATCCTCTATCTCTCTCCATAGGCCAGTCACGTGAATTCATAGAGATGTCTTCAAATAACTTTTCTGCTTCAAGTGCTGTCTTATATAACAGCGCTCCTCCTGATGATGCATCATTAAGAATACACGACTCACAATCCAATCCATAGTAGAAGATGCTTATGTAATGAGCCTTAGACATTCCATGCTGTGGACACTTCCTGAGTATATCTTTAAACCTATCCCACGCCTCATGAAATTTCTCACCCTTATTCATAACAAATTGGGTGATCTCTTGCCTCATCCTTAAGATCCTTGAGGGTGGCATGTATATCTCTAAGAACTTCAGCTGCATTTGGTCCCATGTAGTACAATCCGTGGCATCAAGAGTCTCATACCATGCTTCTGCCCTATCAATCAAAGAGAACTTGAATAGGGCAATCCGTCTGGCGTTATCATTAGCTCCGGCACCCTTTTGAGTGTTTGTATAACAAATGAATCTTTTGAGATGCTGATATGGATCTTCAAATTGTCCTCCTGAAAAGGAATTCTTTTCCACCATGTTAATAAGAGCGGGATGTATCTCAAAATCATCATCTTTCCCCCTTGCTCATATCAACCTCATGTTGCCAATCCCATAGTTCGTGAAAATTTCACGTATGGTAACATTATCCAGATTCTGCCTTGCTCTTAATGTGTTATTCCTTCTTTTCCTTCCTCTCCTTCTTCTAGTGCACAAGTACCTCAGAAAAATTTAAGGTTAGATAGAATTAAATAATCACAAATAGAAGTCTTAATCAACTAGAAATAATAAAATCAATAATAACAGTGATGCGCGTTTTCTTTGCACGCAAAATTAATCCCCAAGTATTAAGGATATCAATTGCAGCTTAGCAAGCGACCAAGTGAATATCGAACCCAAAGGACGGCGTATTATCAATTTAATTATTTACTAAATTAATTAAGACAATTTGACAATTAAGTTGGAGGTTTAGAATTATTAAACTAATAAACAAATAATTAAAATAACAAATAAAATAAAGTACCACTCAAAGAATACGAAAGTGGATCAAGTAGGAGAATAGGTAGCTCTAGGATAATCCAGTTTTACTCATTAACTTCCCTTCCATGTGTCGATGTCCGACTCTGCCTTGTGGAATATGGACGCATCACTAAACCATGCATATCTACTCTATAGACACAAGTAAACATGCGTGTAACACGTGTGAATAACCTCGGAGCAAGAGATATAATTTCACCTCCCTTTCTAGGTACTATCAGTATCAATTATTTTCCCCTAGGATTGGTACTCTAACCCGATATGATCTCCCTTTATAGGTACTATGAAATTATCCTCTTTATCCTACTTATTAACCCGAATTCAATTCAATTAATAAGTATTCATATAAGATAGTTCTAATAAGACTTCAGAATCCCTTCACTTAGAATTATAACTTAAAACCCTGCTCAACAGTGAACGCACTCAACCAATAACCATGTTATGTATTCAGACTCTACACAATGATTATTGATGCACAAAACGACTATGAGTATGGATTAATAAAGTACAATCATATATAAACTATATCCACAAGTAGTGTTATACGGAGTGTACACATGGAAGTTCAATTTAATAGATAATACCTTCACAACCCTAGTTCTACCAAAAAGGCTCTAGCCCATGGTGTTGTAGGAAACACACATGGGTTTTGGATAGATCTTACCCGGATGTCCGAAAAATACAAGATAAATTAGGAAACGAATAAACCCTAGATGTGGCGTCATCGCGTCCTTCTCGCTCTTGAATCCTCCTCTTGGTTCTCCTCTTGATTCCACAAACGAATCTTCAAAGTGATGGATGGATGGAGGAAAGGAAGTTGGTTGGGGGGTGATCCCCCCTTGTGGGGTGTTGTATGTTGTGGCCTCTCTTCTTCTTTCTTGTATTGAGTTCTCTATTATTCCCTTTTTGTGGCTGCCTAGACATCTTTTTATACTTGTAATCACGTCTCCTAGGCTTGGAATGGGCTTTTCAAGTGATCACACGCGTTTAGACCTCGAAAATACGGATTTGGTAAGTTCCCGAAGCGTGGTTCGACCTCCCAAACAGGTCGAACAAATTAGGGAAGGTCGAACCATGGTCGAACCACCATTCTAGACATCCCAGGTAGTCGATTCGACCAGATTCCAGGTCGAATCGAAATGTCGTGGTCGAATCGGTCGTTTTTCCGTCGGGTTCGACCTCGGTTCGACCTCAATCAGGTCGAACCGATTTGCGCAGTCTCTCCGTTTTGCGTATAACTTTCACATCCGACCTCCGAATTGAGTGATTTTTTCGCTCACGCGATCCTACCTTCCTGGGATTTCTATCAATATAAAGAACTTATAATAACTCCAAGAATTGAATATGTAACAGGCCATGGAATTTAGCACTGCAATTCTGTTCGGCACAGCTCGCGTGGCGTCACCACTTTGCTCATAACTTCTTCGTTCGGACTTCAATGATGGTGTTCTTTACTCCAAAACGACCCTCTCTTCAGTGGCTTTCCAACCATATATCACACTATGAGTTTTGAGCTCCACATCAATACAGAATAATTACATAAGTTTGACGTGTGTTTATCAGCATTCTTGCACAAATTGCACATTTTCTCAAACTTGGCTCTTTTGATCCTTTTTCCACCTAAAACACAATAAAATACCTCACGTGCATATTTTTCTCTCATATAATGAATATAAGACCATTGTGCTAATATATGACAAGAATATCAATCAAAAAGGTGTTAAATTGGACACTAAAATACGCTTATTTTCACTCTCATCAATCCCCCAAACTTACCCGTTGCTCGTCCCGAGGCAACAAAATAAAAATAAAGAGAAAGAGAGTATGAAAATTAGCAGGGAAACAAGGACTATAACCAATACCCCATTCAAAATACAATTGTCATCAACTTAGGTCATGCAACTCTTATCACGTGTAATAATCAATTCAAAGCATACAAGTTAAGACAATTACCACCAATTCAAATGCTCCATTGACATGTTCTCACGGAAAGTATATATCACTCGCACTCAAGTGTAAAAGATGTACACTTATGGATTAAGGTGTTTACGCTCAGATTCAATTCAAGTGCATGCGTAACCATAAGCTTGCCAAACGTCTCAAACTCTTCACCACTAAAAGTATGATTCGACAATGTGATTAAAAAGGACTTTTTTTTTTGATGTAATGTTGGCTCTTTAGTAAGGGTAGGAAATATATGGATAAAGTAACTCAATTAGTAGAGAATTAAAACTGGAGATCTTATGTACTGCAGATTTTTACACTTCAAGGCTATATAACTTCATGCTCTTCTAATTTTCTTTTCTCTCATTTCCTTCAAGTTCAACATACTTTTTCTTTCTCATTTCCTTTTTTTTTTCCTTTCTTGAGGTTCCAGTTTCGGGCACTACCTCTAACATCTTGGGGTACCAGTTTTGGGCACGCTTTGACAGCATTTAATTCTCCACTAGATATAGGAATTTAAGGCTCAAATAGGATATCAAAGTGGCTATCTTCGTAGGTTGCCAAAGAAATAAGGCTTTCAGGCTCAAAAGGGTTAACTACGGATATATAATTATTTGGTAGGAAATTATTTGGCTAAGTGACTCATAAATTCAAGGATGGCCTTAGATCATCTCCCATCATCTAACACACATATAGTTTCAAGTAAGACAAGAGGCAAGTTCTAGAATACACACACAAGAACGATACTCACCAGAAAAAAAATATCATGTGATTATGTACATGATCAACTAGGCTCAAAATCTCACATGAGTTTTTAACAAGTAACAGAGCACTTTTCATGGTAAGCAATATCCCACAAGTACACATAGAACTTCATACCACAATATAACTCAAGTACACTTCCTTCATCAATTTCAAGAGCATATGAATTTCAAAGACAATTTTAAACATATAAGCTCACATGGATCACCACCTTAAACTTAATCCTTCCACTCCATGAATTAAAAGCACATATAAAAATTAGAATAAGGGAACGAGGGCACCTGATTTTTCTTCAATGAATGCTCGAGCTCCTCAGCGTAGAACTCATCTTGCCACCTAGTTACCTTTTTCTATCATCAAAGCTCAAACAAACTCATCATCACAAGATTCATCAATAATAAAATAGGAGAACTATAAGAAAGAATTAATTGACTATGTAATCGACTCCACACACTAGAAACACCACTGAACAGTAGGTAAATTACAAAAAAATCGACACATCAAAACCGATTAAAGTTTCAATATACCGCAAAAAATCAACTCCCCTAGCAAACATCACAAAGAAAAGATTATATTCTTGGTGCTTCAATGAGGTAAGTACATCACACCCCCCAAACTTAGTAAAAACGTAAGTCGAAACTAAGTTTGAAAAGATGTAATTGCCGAATAATAAGCACCTTAAATATAAAAATTTCTTACTCACACTAAAGAAATAAAGCAATAAAATGGAAGGGCAAGCCCCCAACAGGCGCTCATGTTTAACGTCGTAGAGTCACGACGGTAGAGGACGGTCTTCTCGCATCCTCACCTTCAAATACTTTCTTTCCCTCTTCTTGTCCACACTCAACACCTCACCTTTCTTGGTCACAAGTATATGATCATTGAAATTTCCTTCCTCCCATGGCTGTCTAGACTCCTCCTTGTCAATCTTCCACTTAAATTCAGAATCACCTGTCTTAGAAAAATCAAGATTAAACAAGTTAGAAACCATATCAATGCTCTTGCATGATTGAGTCTCCATGGGCATCTTCATTGCATGATCAAGAGAGAAAACCACATCTTCATTATCCATTCGCAGTTTAAGCTTTCCTTCCTTAACATCTATCATAGTTCCAGCTGTGGCAAGGAACGGTCGTCCCAAAATAAGGGGAATGTCACCCTTATCAACTTCCATCTCAAGTACAAGAAAATCCACGGGAAAAACTAACTTATCCACTCTCACTAAAACATCTTCAATTAAACCCTTCGGACAAGTCATGGATCTATCCGCAAATTGAAGAGCAATATTTGTGGGAGTTAACTCCCCCAAACCAAGCCTTTTAAATATGGACAAAGGCATCAAATTAACGCTTGCCCCCAAATCACACAAGGCTTTATGTGCCGATCCTTTTCCAATGTCACAAAGAATGGTGAAGCTTCCCGGATCCTTTAACTTTGCAGGCAGCTTCCTTTGAAGGATCGAGCTGCAATTCTCTGATAGATTCACCGTCTCCACTCCGTTCAAGCTTCTCTTCTTTGATATACTATTCTTGAGGAATCGGGCATAGTATGGCATCTCCATGATTGCTTCAGAGAAAGGAATGTTCAAGCTTACTTTACTCATGACATCGTGAAACCTCTTGAACTTTTCTTCCAATCCCTTCTCGGCCAATCTCGAAGAAAACGGAGGAGGTATCTTGGTTTTTGGTCTTCCCCATTCATCACGTTCAACCTCCTTCGCTTTATCCTTCTTGGCTCTCAATCCCTTTGCTTCTTCCCACTTCTTCTCCATTGTAAGCTCAGTATTCTGCTCATGTAATGGTACTGGAGTAGCATCAACATCATGCAGAGCATTCGGCACAGAAACGGGCAACTTCTGGATGGGTTCGACCAGGGTTCGACCTGTGGAACAGGTCGAACCAGGCACGTACTGGTTGAACCGCTCTTCTGGACAACGGCTCTTTTATTGAATTTGAGGTTCGACCTGGGTTCAACCTGTTTGAGAGGTCGAACCAGGTACGTAATGGTCGAACCTATCTCCTGGAAGACTGTTCTGTTTCTGCCCTTGAGGTTCGACTAGGGTTCGACCAGTGTTAGAGGTCGAACCACTGCCCCCTCGGTCGAACTGCCTCACTGTATAATTTATATCCTCCGGTTTGAGCTGGGTTCGACCTGCTGGGTTGGTCGAACCATTATAGTCGTGGTCGAATCATTGCTGCGACAAAACAGAGCACTCCGGATGAAGAGGTTCGACCTGGGTTCGACCTGCAGAACAGGTCGAACCACCCTTGCTTTGGTCGAACCGGTGTTCTGGAAAAACAGAGTGCTCCGCATGGTATGGTTCGACCATGGTTCGACCTAAATGCCAGGTCGAACCTTCTGGGTGTTGGTCGAACCGAGGATTAGCTATGTCCAAATTTGATTTTGGCCTCGTCGGTCCCTCGTACTGCGTTCCAGACCCTAACGTGATGGCTTTATCTTCCAATTTTTGTGTCAATTGATTCACGGTCGCGGTCATCTGCCCCATTATCAAGGTAAGGTCCTTCATCTGCTTAGATAAATCTGCATGATCAACATTCATTGTATCCTCAAGATGATCAATCCTTGCATCATTCTCAGCCATGTATCGATGGAAGGTATCTTAAACTCTCTTCACTTCTTGCTGCTGCTTACTAGGCCCCCTTTGTGTCAACTCTGTGATCTGCCTCTGCTGGAACTCTAGTAGCTTGTTGATGTTAGCTAGACTAGAAACGATCTCATCATCCCTATTTGGCTTCACCACTTGATGTTCAACCTGCGCTACTTCGCCAAGTATATATGATCCTCTATCTCTCTTTATTGGCCAGTCACGTGTATTCATAGAGATGTCTTCAAACAAATTTTCCGCTTCAAGTGCTGTCTTTGATAACAGCGCTCCTCCTGATGATGCATCAATAAAAATACGCGACTCACAATCCAATCCATAGTAGAAGATGCTTATGTATTCAGCCTTCGGCATTCCATGCTGTGGACACCTCCTGAGCATGTCTTTAAACCTATCCCACGCCTCATAAAATTTCTCACCCTGATTCATAACAAATCGAGTGATCTCTTGCTTCATTCTTAAGATTCTTGAGGGTGGCATGTATCTCTCCAAGAACTTCTGCTGCAGTTGGTCCCATGTATTGCAATCTGTGGCATCAACAGTCTCATACCAAGCTTCCGCCTTATCAATCAAAGAGATCTTGAATAAGGCGATCTGCCTAGCATTATCGTTAGCTCCACTGCCCTTTTGAGTGTTTGCATAACCAAGAAATCTTCGGAGATGCTGATATGGATCTTCAAAACAACCTCCAGAAAAGGAATTCTTCTCTACCATGTTAATAAGAGCGGGATTTATCTCAAAATCATCATCTTCCCCCTTGCTCTTATCAACCCCATGTTGCCAATTCCATAGTTCGTGAAAATTTCACGTATGGCAACATTATCCGGATTCTGCCTTGCCCCGGTCATGTTTAGATCAATGTGTTATTCCTTCTTTTCCTTCCTCTCCTTTTACAAGCGCACAAGTAACTCGGAAAAATTCAAGGTTAGATAGAAATAAATAAACACAAATAAAAGAAATAAAAAATCTTAATCAAACTAGAAATAACAAACTAATAATAACAGCCGTCCCCGGCAACGGCGCCAAGAACTTGATGCGCGTTTTCTTTGCACGCAAAATTAATCCCCAAGTATTAAGGATATCAATTGCAGCTTAGCAAGCGACCAAGTGAATATCGAACCCAAAGGACGGCGTATTATCAATTTAATTATTTACTAAATTAATTAAAACAATTTGACAATTAAGTTGGAGGTTTAGAATTATTAAACTAATAAACAAATAATTAAAATAACAAATAAAATAAAATACCACTCAAAGAATACGAAAGTGGATCAAGTAGGAGAATAGGTAGCTCTAGGATAATCCAGTTTTACTCATTAACTTCCCTTCCATGTGTCGATGTCCGACTCTGCCTTGTGGAATATGGACGCATCACTAAACCATGCATATCTACTCTATAGACACAAGTAAATATGCGTGTAACACGTGTGAATAACATCGGAGCAAGAGATATAATTTCACCCCCCTTTCTAGGTACTATCAGTATCAATTATTTCCCCCTAGGATTGGTACTCTAACCCGATATGATCTCCCTTTATAGGTACTATGAAATTATCCTCTTTATCCTACTTATTAACCCGAATTCAATTCAATTAATAAGTATTCATATAAGATAGTTCTAATAAGACTTCGGAATCCCTTCACTTAGAATTATAACTTAAAACCCTGCTCAACAGTGAACGCACTCAACCAATAACCATGTTATGTATTCAGACTCTACACAATGATTATTGATGCACAAAACGCTATGAGTATGGATTAATAAAGCACAATCATATATAAACTATATCCACAAGTAGTGTTGTACGGAGTGTACACATGAAAGTTCAATTTAATAGATAAAACCTTCACAACCCTAGTTCTACCAAAAAGGCTCTAGCCCATGGTGTTGTAGGAAACACACATGGGTGTTGGATAGATCTTACCCGGATGTCCGGAAAATACAAGATAAATTAGGAAACGAATAAACCCTAGATGTGACGTCATCGCGTCCTTCTCGCTATTGAATCCTCCTCTTGGTTCTCCTCTTAATTCCACAAACGAATCTTCAAAGTGATGGATGGATGGAGGAAAGGAAGTTGGTTGGGGGGTGATCCCCCCTTGTGGGGTGTTGTATGTTGTGGCCTCTCTTCTTCTTTCTTGTATTGTGTTCTCTATTATTCCCTTTTTGTGGCTGCCTAGACCTTCTTTTATACTTGTAATCACGTCTCCTAGGCTTGGAATGGGCTTTTCAAGTAATCACACGCGTTTAGACCTCGAAAATACGGATTTGGTAAGTTCCCGAAGCGTGGTTCAACCTCCCAAACAGGTCGAACAAAACAGGGGAGGTCGAACCATGGTCGAACCACCATTCTGGACATCCCAGGTAGTCGATTCGACCAGATTCCAGGTCGAATCGAAATGTCGTGGTCGAATCGGTCGTTTTTCCGTTGGGTTCGACCTCGGTTCGACCTCAATCAGGTCGAACCGATTTGCGCAGTCTCTCCATTTCGCGTATAACTTTCACATCCGACCTCCGAATTGAGTGATTTTTGCGCTCACGCGATCCTCTCTTCCTGGGATTTCTATCAATATAAAGAACTTATAATAAATCCAAGAATTGAACATGTAACAGGCCATGGAATGTAGCACTGCAATTCTGTTCTGCACAGCTCGCGCAGCGTCACCACTTTGCTCATAACTTCCTCGTTCGGACTTCAATGATGGTGTTCTTTACGCCAAAACGACCCTCTCTTCAGTGGATTTCCAACCATATATCACACTCTGAGTTTTGAGCTCCAAATAAATACAGAATAATTACACAAGTTCAACGTGCGTTTATCAGCATTCTTGCACAAATTGCACCTTTTCTCAAACTTGGCTCTTTTGATCCTTTTTCCACCTAAAACACAATAAAACACCTCACGTGCACCTTTTTCTCACATATAATGAATATAAGACCATTGTGCTAATATATGACAAGAATATCAATAAAAAAGGTGTTAAATTGGACACTAAAACACGCTTATTTTCACTCTCATCAAACAGCAGTCCCCAGCAACGGCGCCAAGAACTTGATGCGCGTTTTCTTTCCAAGCAAAATTAATCCCCAAGTATTAAAGATACCAATTATAGCTTAAGCAAGCGACCAAGTGAATTATCAAACTCAAAAGGACGACGTATTATCAATTTAATTATTTACTAAATTAATTAAGACAAGATGGCAATAAGATTTGAGATTTAATTATTAATCTACTAAACAAGTAATTAAAATAGCAAATAAAATAAAATATCACTCGAAGAATATGAAAGTGGATCAAGTAGGAGAATAGGTAGCCCTAGGAAAATCCAGTTTCACGCATTAATTTCCTTTCTGTGTGTTGATGTCCGACTATGCCTTGTGGAATATGGACGCATCACTAAATCATACATATTTACTCTATAGAAACAAGTAAATATGCATGTTACACGTGTGAATAACCTCGGAGCAAGAGATATAATCCTACCCCCTTTCTAAGTACTTTCATTATCAATTATTTCCCTGGTCAATTGGTACTCTAACCCGATATGATCTTCCTTTATAGGTACTATGAAAGTATCCTTTTTATACTACTTAATAACCCAAATTCAATTCAATTAATGAGTATTCATATACGATAGTTCTAATGAAACTTCGGAGTCCCCTCACTTAGAATCATAACATAGAATCCTTTTCAGTGGTGAACACACTCAATCTACAACCAAGATATATATTTAGACTCTATATACTAATTGAAGATGCACAAAATAAGCGTGAATATAGAATAAGAAAGCACAATCATATATAAAATAAATCCACAAGTAGTGTTGTACGGAGTTTACATACGAAAGTTCAATTAATTCGTAAAAACCTTCACAACCCTAGTTTTACCAAAAAGGCTCTAGCCCATGATGTTGCGAAGAACAATCACGGGTGTTTGATAGATCTTACCCAATGTCTGGAAAATACAAGTTAAATTAGGAAATGAATAAAACCCTAGATGTGACAGTCGTCGCGTCCTTCTCCGTCTTGAATCCTCCTCTTGGTTCTCCTCTTTATTCCACAGAAGAATCTTCAAAGTCATGGATGGATGGAAGAAAGAATTTGGATGATGGTTGGGGGGTGATCCCCCTTGTGGGGTGTAGTATTGTGTTGTGGCTCTCTTTCACAATGAATAATGATGTATAATATACATAGGTGTGAGAGGGGAATTAAATAAGAAAATGAAAGATATGGATGAATCATTGAGGATTATGTGACAAGGACATTAATTGTGCTCCAAGAAATAGATAATTTTCGAAAATTTTTGGAAATTCTCGGAAATTTTCGCCGGCAGCTGCGCGACCTCACGATTTTGAGCATAACTTCCTCGTCCGATCTCCATTTTGAGTGATTCTTATGCTCACGTGATCCTCTTTTCCTTGGTGTATCCATATAGAGAACTCACAGAAAAACCAACATTTGAAAATATAAAAAGTCATGCAACGTGGAACAGTCGTGCTGAACAGGAACAGCTTGCGCGACATCACCATTTAGATCATAACTTTCTTGTTTGGAATCCGATTGAGGTGTAATTTATGCCAAAATAATCCTCTCTTCTATGGATTTTCAACCATGTATCACACTCCCAATTCAGAGCTCCACACGAATACAAAAAAATTATACAAGTTGTACATGCGTTTTTCAGCATTATCGCACAAGTTGCACCTTTTCTCCAACTTTGCACTTTTGATCATTTTCCACCTAAAATATAATAAAACACCTCAAGTGCAGCTTTTTCTCACATATATCAAATATAAAATACTTGTGCTAATATATGACAACTATTCCTATCAAAAAGGTATTAAATTGGACACTCAAACACGCTTATTTTCACTCTCATCAATTCAACATAGAGCTTTTTGGGCATTGAGAAGCTTGAAATTGTCCCTCAAGGATCAAAAGGATTTGAGTATGACTCATATCAATCAATTGGATGAGTTCAGAAATTGAGCTTTCAAGAATTCGTAGATCTACAAGGAAAAAATGAAGAAATGGCATGATTCAAAGATCTCCTACAAAGAGTTCAGGCAAGGTGATGAGGTTTTACTTTTTAATTCTCGTTTGAAGCTTTTCGTAGAAAAATTGAAATCGAAGTGGATGAGGGGGAAGTTTTGAACTCATTAACAAGGATGGAGACATCATAGCGGTGAATGGGCATCGATTGAAGCATTACAAGTCACCGGATGATGCTTGCGTCGTCTTTGAGGATACCTTGCACTAAATATGTACATTTTTTACTCTCTAACATTAAACAAGAATGCTTGTTGGGGGCTTTTCCTCCAATTTAATGCTTTATTTCATTAGTGTGAGTAAAAAAAATTGTATATTTGACGTGCTTACTAATCGAAAATTACATCTCTTTGCAAACTTAGTTTCGACTATAGTTTCAACTAAGTTTGGGGGGTATGATATACTTACCTCATCGAAGCACTAAGAATATAATCTTTTCTTTGTAACATTTGTTAGGGGAGTTGATTTTTTGCGGCGTATTGAAACTTTTACTGGTTTTAATGTGTCAATTTTTTACAATTTGCCTAATGTTTAGTGGTGTTTTATGTTTCGTGTGTCGTATGCGGAGTTATACATGGTTTTATTGAGTTTAAAAGTGGTTCTCTAGCTTAAGTTTTGGTTATCTTGATACTTGATGTTGCCCTATAGTTTAAGTGTTGCAGGGAAAGATGAGAAAAGTATGAAGCTTCAAAGGATTGGTAAGTTGTTCGACCAGGATGTCGCTGTTCGATCAGAGGTTTTGGTCGAACACTGGTCGAACAAAATGAACAAAATCTAAGTTAAGTCGAATGCTGGTCAAACAAAATGTTAAAAAATCTTATAGTGAGGCCGTTCGACCAGTGATGAGTGTGTAAATTCACAAGTTTGGCGCTATGTTTTGTGCTAGTTTTGGAGAGTTTTGATGTGGAAATAGGTGGAAAACCTATATATATTGTGAAATAGCATGAATCAGGTGTTAGTGGAGCTATTTGAGTGTTTTCTTAGCAAAAACGGAGTGAAAGAGCCAAGAATCGAAGAGACGGAGTCGAAGCCACGCGAATCGCCCAAGAAGTAGGTGGGTTCGACCTGGCTGGAGGAGGGTTCGACCTCTCCAGTAGGTCGAACCAACGTTGCTGGACATACAGAGAAGGGTTTGACCACGACTTAGTTGGTTCGACCTGGCCATCAGGTCGAACCATGGTCGAACCTGTTTGCAAGAAGGAGGATTCGACCATGACGTTGGGGTTCGACTTGCCAGTTGGTCGAATCGGGAGCAAGAGTTGTCCAGTGCTGAGGTTCGACCTGGGGTTCGACCAAGGCCTAAGTGGTTCGACTTGTCCAGAAGGTCGAACCTGTGCAGAATTCTTCCAGTAGTGGGGTTCGACCTGGGGTTCGACCTGTGGCTCGGGGTTCGACTTGCTTGACGTGGTCGAACCTGTGTGCGAGAACTTACCTTATCCGGATTTTCGAGGCCGAAACGCGTGAGATCACTTAGGAAATTCCAAGCCCTAGAGACGTGATTACAAGTATAAAAGGAGGCTCATACAGAGAATTAAGGGAGCTTTTGATCGTCAATCGTAGGAGAGACAAGAGTAGAAGTGGTGATCCATTCGGAGGGCTGTGACAGAGGTTCGCTAAAGGTTCAAGTAAGAATGATTAATCTAACCATGATTGTTCCTAGATCAATCATGGGCTAGAACCACCTTGGTAGTTCTAGGGTTATGAAAGTTTCATGATGTAATTCGTGTTTCGTGTGTAAAACTCCGTACAACACTACCTGTGGTTTGTTTTATATAAGATTGCATATTTAATCCATACTCATAGTCGTTTTGTGCATCAATGATCGTTGTGTAGAGTCTGAATACATGACATGGTTATTGATTGAGTGCGTTCACTACTGAGCAGGGTTTATCGTTATAATTCTAAGTGAAGGGATTCCGAAGTATTATTAGAACTGTCTTATATGAATATTCATGAATTGAATTGAATTCGGGTTGATGAATAGGATGAAGAGTATAACTTTATAGTACCTAAAAAGGGAGATCAAATCGGGTTAGATTCTAGACGTAGAAGATAATTGATTATGATAGTACCTAGAAATGGGGGTGAAGCATATCTCTTGCTCCGATGTTATTCACACGTGTCAAGCGCATATTTACTTGTGTCTATAGAGTAAACTTGCATGGTCTAGTGATGCGTCCACAAACCACAGGGCAAAGTCGGACACCATCACACGAGAATACGAATTGCTAGTGAAACTGGATGACCCGATGAACTACCTATCATTCTTATTGATCACAACTCACTTCTCTCTACTTTTGCTATTTACTTTTGTTAATTCGATTAGAAGTTACTATCCATTAAACCTTTACAATTACCAACATAGTCTAAAATATACTAGAAGATCACAAAATTGATATTTATCCGTCCCGTGGGTTCGATATTGTAACTTGGTCATCTTCGCGACTACAATTGATATCCTTATACTTGAGGATTAATTTGTGTGTTGAGAAAACCCCTATCAAGTTCTTGGCGCCGTTGCCGGGGATGGCGTAAACTATTTTTTTGTATTATTTCTAGTTTATTAGGACTATTTACCTTGTTTTGTTGTTTTCTTTCTTATTCGTTTTAGGTATATGCTCACAAGATCAAAGAAAGGTAATCTTGAACCGTATAATCCTGAGATTGGAGCATCATCAAGAAAGAAGAAGAAGAAGAAGAAGAATAGCAAGGCAAAGGCAATAGACTCAACTGAGGCTCTGAATTTTGGAGTTGAGGTTGACAAGCAGATTTCGCAAGCGATTGAGGCTTCAACTGAAGTTAATTTGGAAGTAGTAACAGTCAACATGGCAGCGAATCTGGATAATCTAGCCATCCGTGAGGTTTTCAGAAATAATGGGGCTGGAAATTATGAGCTTTTAGGAGCAAGGGGAACTAACACAGCGTTCGATCTTCATCCCGCTCTTATTAGCATGATAGAAAGGAACTCCTTTTCAGGAGGGTCTTTCGAGGATCCGCAGCAGCATCTGAACAAGTTCTTGGGCTATGCAAGTACTCAAAAAGACGTAGGAGAACATGAAGATGCTAGGAAGATCCTTTTGTTCAAATTCTCGCTTACTGAAAAGGCGAGGGATTGGTACGATACTATTAATGCAGCTGAGTGCACCACGTGGGAGCAATTGAAGTTAAGATTCTTGGAGAGGTATATGCCACCTTCGAAGGTGTTTAAGATGAAGCAAGATATTAACCATTTTGTATCAGTGGAGGTGAGAAATTTCATGAAGCGTGGGATAGATTCAAGGACATGCTCAGGAAGTGTCCTCAACATGGGTTATCTAAAGCCCAATATATCAGTATATTTTATAACGGATTGGACTGTGAATCAAGAGTGCTACTTGATGCTTCTTCTAATGGAGCATTGCTTACAAAGTCATCCGTTGAGGCCGAGAGATTGTTTGAAGACATATCAATGAATTCGAGGGATTGGCCCACTGATAGAGTTAGAGGTACGTATGTTCTTGGAAAGGTAGCTCAGGTTGAACAAGCAATGGTGAAGACTAAGAGAGAGGATGAGATCGTTTCGAGCTTGTCCAATATCAACAAGCTACTTGAGTCTCAACAGAAGCAGATCAGCGAGATATCCCAACGAGTGCCAATCATGCAGCAAGAGATGGTGAATAATGGAACCATCCAAGACGAATTGGAGGAAGCAAATTATGCCATGGGTCAAAGTATTCAAGGAACGAGGTACCCAAATCAAGGAAACCGGAACTACCAAGGGAACTATCGAGGGAACTTTAATAATCGTGGTCCATCTGGTAGTCATCAACAGCAACCAAGGAGGCCTGAATTTTCATGGAGCAATATGAATAATGCAGTGCAACTTCCGATGGGTGTTGATCCGGGAGAAAAGGTGGAAGAAGGAAAGCCTGGGTTCGAGGATACTGTGAACCGGTACATGGTAAAGAATGATGAAAGAGTGAACCGCCTTGAGGCAAAGCTTGAGAAAAAGATTGATGATCACCACAGAGATTTGTCCACTCAAGTGAAAGATCTCACATTGTTGATGGGTACAATTGCAGAGAATGTGAACACATTGACTCAAACTGTAGGAAAAGGTAAGTTTCCGTCTCAGAGGATAGAGAATCCGAAGTCGTGTAATGCCATCACGCTGAGGTCGGGAACGCAGTACGAGGGACCGATGAGGCCGGAATCAAAGTTGGAATTTTCTAAGCCTTGGTTCGACCAACACGCGGAGGGTTCGACCAACAATGTTGGTCGAACCCAGGTCGAACCTCATCGGCCAGAGCACTCTGTTTTGACGCAGGAGCGGTTCGACCACGATCACGAGGGTTCGACCAACTCTTTAGGTCGAACCCAGGTCGAACCGAAGGATGGAGATTATACAGTGAAGCGGTTCGACAAAAGGGGCAGTGGTTCGACCTCCAATGTTGGTCGAACCCAAGTCGAACCTCCGGAGCAGAATGAGATCAGTCTTCCAGTGAAGAGGTTCGACCAATACAGTCCTGGTTCGACCTATCAGCCTGATCGAACCCCAGTCGAACCTCGCCGAGATGTTTTGTTTGATGCACCTGTTGTTCCTATTGATGTTGATGCAACTCCAGTGGTACGGAATGAGCAAAGTACAGACATAATAGCTGAGAAAAAATAGAAAAGAGCTAAGCGATTAAGAGCCAAAAAGGAGAAAGCGGAAAAGGTTGATCGTGATGAATGAGGGATTCCCAAAACAAAGATACCTCCACCGTTTCCCTACAAGCTAGTGAAGAAGGAGTTGGAAGAGAAGTTCAAGAAGTTTTCAGAGATAATGAACAAGATAAGCTTGAACATCCCTTTTTCAGAGGCAATCATGGAGATGCCATATTATGCTCGATTCCTTAAAGACATATTGATGAAGAAGCGAAGCTTAACCGGAGTTGAAACGGTAAACTTATCGGAGAATTGTAGCTCAATTATTCAAAAGAAGTTGCCACCAAAGATGAAAGATCCGGGGAGCTTTACTATTCTTTGTGAGATCGGGAAGGGGCCAGCACGGTGAGCTTTATGCGATCTAGGGGCAAGCATCAATTTGATGCCGTTGTCCATCTTTCAGAAGCTTGGTTTGGGGGAGATGACCCCGACAACTGTTGCTCTCCAATTGGCAGATCGATCTATGACATTTCCGAAAGGAATAGTTGAAGATGTTCTAGTAAAGGTGGAGAAGCTAGTTTTTCCTGTGGATTTCCTTGTGTTAGAAATGGATGATGACAAGGATAATGTTCCTTTAATCTTGGGGAGGCCATTCCTTGCTACAGCTGGAGCTATGATAGATGTTCGGAAGGGAGAACTGAAGTTGAGAATGGACAAAGAAGAAGTACTTTTCAACTTGGACAAAGCAATGAAAATGCCAATGGAGTCCCAATGTTATAGTATTGACGTGGTGGAGGAGATTGTGAAGGAGGATATGTCTTTGATCTTGTCAAAGGATCCTCTTGAGACATGTTTGATGGAATCTCTTACTTATCCCACTACGGAGCTTGACGGACTTTCTAACGAGGTATGTATTGAATTTCTTAAAAACTTACTTGCTTTGGGTGATGACAGGTTTGCATTGGAAAGAAATAAAGTGGAATAAGTCAAGTGGACTAGGAAGTACTTGCCTTTGGATAACGAAAACACTCCAGTGGAGAAAAGAAAAGAGGAGTTGAAACCATTGCCGGATCACTTGAAGTATGCTTTTCTTGGTGATAATGCACAATATCCGATAATTGTATCTTCTTCCCTTAATGATGATCAACTTGAGGCATTATTAGATGTTTTGAGGAAGTACCAGTCTGCAATAGGGTGGTCACTTGATGATTTGAAAGGTATTAGTCCTTCGTATTGTATGCATCGGATTAGGTTGTTGGATGAAGCCAAGGCTAGTGTTCAGAATCAGCGTAGGGTGAATCCCGCAATTCAAGAGGTGATAAGGAAGCAAATTCTTACGTGGTTGGATGCTGGAATTATATATCCTATTAGTGATAGTCCCCATGTGAGTCCATTGCATGTAGTTGCTAAGAAGGGGGGTATGACTGTAGTGAAAGCTGAGGATGGAGAAGCTATAGCCACGAGAATTCCTACGGGATTGCGTACATGTGTGGATTACAGGAAATTAAATGAGAACACATGTAAGGACCATTTTCCTCTTCCATTTATGGATCAAATGTTGGATCGTCTTGCAGGGTATGAGTTTTATTGTTTCTTGGATGGATACTCGGGGTATAATCAAATCATGATTGCTCCCGAGGATCAAGAAAATACCACTTTTACTTGCCCCTACGGGACCTTTGCTTTTAGGAAAATGCCGTTTGGATTGTGTAATGCGCCTGCTACTTTTCAGAGATGCATGATGGCGATTTTTGATGGTTTGATAGAGAAGATCATGGAAGTATTCATGGACGATTTTTCAGTCTTTGGTTCTTCTTTTGATATGTGTTTGTCTAACCTTGCTGTTGTTTTAAAAAGGTATCAAGAAACTAATCTTGTCTTGAATTGGGAGAAGTGTCATTTCATGGTAAAGGATGGGATTGTTCTTGGGCATCATGTTTCCGCCAAGGGATTACAGGTAGACCGTGCTAAAGTGGTGGCAATTGAGAAGCTTCCACCACCGACCAATGAAAGAGGAGTGCTGTCCTTCCTTGGACACGCCGGTTTTTACAGGAGATTCATTAAGGACTTCTCAAAATACTCTAAGCCCTTATCTCATTTACTTGAGAAGGATATTCCTTTTGTGTTTAATGATGAGTGTTTAACAGGTTTTCAAGTTTTGAAGGAGGCGCTTATTACTGCCTCTATCTTGATCACATCGGACTGGAAGCAACCGTTTGTACTTATGTGTGATGCAAGTGATGTAGCATTGGGTGTGGTGCTTGGGCAGCTAAGGGAGAAGAAGTTCTGCGCCATTTACTACGCGAGTAAGACTTTCGATGCGGCACAGAAGAATTACACGGTAACTGAAAAGGAGTTTTTGGCTGTTGTGTATGCATTCGATAAGTTTCGTCAGTATTTGGTTGGCATGAAGACGATTGTGTATACAGATCACTCAGCGATTCGTTATTTGATGGAGAAGAAGGAGACGAAGCCTAGGATCATAAGATGGATTCTACTACTGCAGGAGTTTGACTTGGAGATTCGGGATAAGAAAGGAACAGAAAATGTGTTGGCCGATCACTTGTCAAGGTTGGAGACTAGGGAGCATTGTGATAATTCTTTCGAGTATATTGAAGAGATGTTCCCTGATGAGAAGATCATAGCTGTGGCTGTTGAAGGTGCCGAGCGAGCATGCGTGGTTGCAGCACAAGGTATGGATCCATGGTACGCGGATTATGTTAATTACATTGTCATTGGTGAAATTCCAAGGGATCTCAACCGATATCAACTTGCGAAATTTCGTAGGGATGTTGAGACATTTATATGGTATGATCCGTTTGTTTATAAGATTTGTACAGATTCTATTATCCGAAGATGTGTACCCGAGATGGAAATGGAAAGTGTGCTGGAGTTCTGCCATGCACAACCGAATGGGGGGCATTTCGGAGCGCAAAAGACTGCAGCTAAGGTACTTCAATCCGCTCTTTATTGGCCTACTTTGTTTAGAGATAGTGAGAGCTATGTGGCGTCTTGCGATAGATGCCAGCGCATGGGTAATATAGGTAGGAGAGATGAGATGCCATTGCAGCCTAGTATAGTCGTGGAGATATTCGATGTATGGGGGATCGATTTTATGGGGCCTTTTCCCCCATCGAATGGGTTTCTCTACATTCTTCTTGCGGTGGATTATGTTTCGAAGTGGGTGGAAGCAATTCCTACTCGTGTTAATGATTCGAAAGTTGTTTTATCTTTCCTAAAGAAACATATTTTTGCCCGTTATGGAGTTCCGAGAGCATTAGTTAGTGATGGAGGTTCCCACTTCGTCAATAAATTTCTGGAGAAGGTGCTTAAGGATTATGGTGTTAGGCATAGGGTTACTACACCCTATCATCCGCAAGTAAATGGGCAGGCGGAGGTCTCCAACCATCAAGTAAAGCAGATTCTGGAGAAAGTGGTAGGAACTAATAGAAAAGATTGGGCTATGAAGCTTGATGATGTGTTATGGGGGTTCCGGACCGCTTACAAGACGGTGTTAGATATGTCACCGTATCAAATTGTCTCTGGGAAGCCGTGCCACTTACCCGTAGAAATCCAACACAAAGCATTTTGGGCTTTGGGTCGCTTGAACTTGACCCTTAAGGATGTAAAGGAGTTGAGGCTAACTCACATGAATCAATTGGATGAGTTTAGGAGTCGTGCTTTCAAGAATTCAGAGATTTATAAGGAACGAATGAAGAGGTGGCATGATTCTAAAATTTCGTACAAGGAGTTCAAGCAAGGAGATGAGGTACTACTTTTTAACTCTCGTTTGAAGCTTTTTGCAGGCAAGTTGAAGTCTAAATGGACGGGACCGTTCATGATTCATCGATCCTTAGGAGGGGGGAGTTATGAGCTTATTGACAAAGATGGTGATGTTATCATGGCGAATGGGCATCGTTTGAAGCATTATAGGTCGCCGGATGATGCGTGTGTCATTTTTTATGATACCTTGTTCTGATTTGGTACCGTCGTGACTCTACAACGTTAAACATGAGCGCTTGTTGAGAGCTTACTCTTCCGTTTTATTACTTTATTTCTTTTGTGTGAGTAAGAAATTTTTATATTTAAGATGCTTACTAATCGGCAATTACATCTCTTTTCAAACTTAGTTTCGACTTACGTTTTTACTAAGTTTGGGGGGGTGTGATGTTATTACCTCATTGAAGCATTAAGAGTATAATCTTTTCTTTGTATTGTTTGTTAGGGGAATTGGTTTTTGCGGCCATGTTGAAATTTTAATCGATTTTGATGTGACGATTTTTTACAATTTGCCTAATGTTCAGTGTTTTTTTTTTTGGTTGTGTTTTCTTATACGGAGATACTCATGAATGATATTATGTGGAACAATTTCTGAAGTTGTGCTCTAGATTGTACCTAATGAGGTTGTGTTGAAGCTTGAAGTATGTAGTGAATGAAGAACACTCAGTTTTGGAAATCAGGAGGTAGGTTCGACCAAGTCTAGGAGTGGTTCAACCGGAGCCGGAGGTCGAACAAAGGCAGAGGAAATCGAACCGGCGTTGAAAGTTGTCCAGAGAGGAGGTTCGACCAAAGCCACAGTGGTTCGACCTGATCATGAGGTTGAACCTATGGTCGAACCTGTCAGTCGAAAGCACTCTGTTTTCCAGAAGAGGGGTTCGACCAATTCAAGAAAGGTTCGACCTGTTTAGCAAGTCGAACCCCCAGTCGAACCAAGAAGATCGTTTGACCAGATGAGAGGTTCGACCTCGCCATCCATGGTTCGACCAGTCCAGGTGGTCGAACCCGAGGTCGAACCAAGCCAGGTACGCGATTTAAGTTTGAATTTTCAGAGGGGTTCGATCACTTTTTCGAAACATCAAACCTCGAACCCTCTTCGAACCTCTACAACCTTGCACAAATTCTCCAATTATACTTGATTTCACACCGATTACACAACATTACACCTTGAATTATCGATTTGGTCGCGGATTTGGGCGGATTTCGTCGCGAGTTAGGGCTGAAATCGCGTTTTGGGTGTTTTGTGTTTTCGATCGGTTTTTCACCATGGGCAAGTCACAAGGTACGTTTTTCCAACTCAATTACTCTAGGATTGAAGGTTTAGGTAAGCAATTTGATGTGAAATAGAGAATTGATGTTGAGTATGGTTGAATTTCATGGTGAATTTTGATATTTTGATTGGTTTCATATGAATTCTTGTTTCTTGGATTGTGGTTGATTGATTATTGATAGAACTTGGATTTTTATGTGGATTAATCAAGGATATAGAATATACCATAGAATGAGCATGTTGATTTGATTTGAAATTGATGAAATTGAAGTAGTTCATTGAGGGAAACATGTTGAATTTTTGATTGAATTGCTTGAATTGCTTAATGCATGCTTGTTGGTTATGTTTTGATGATTAACGAAGGTATAATTGAAGATGTTTTGAAAATGTTGAATAAGCAAGTGGTGTTGAGATGATAGTTTGTATGAATATGCATTGATGCTTGAAGTCTTGAGTAGAGTATGTGATGTGCTAGTACAATACTTGCTTTCTTGTCTTGTTAGTTGGATTGAAGTATTTGTTTTCAGGAAAGGGACAAGTATCAAGTAAAGGAAAAGGAAAAGCAGAGGAGGAGAGATCAAAGAAGAGACATGACAGGCCTTCAAACTTGGACAAAGTGACAAGGAAACTGAGGCTACAAGACCGTTTACCTGATAACTTCAAGATTAGGATGCAAGGTTGGGATGAGATTAAAGAGAAGTGGGAAGAAGTTTCAGACAAGATAGCTCGCACTCGATACCAAGATGATGAAGCGATGAGGATAATGAGAATAGGGGATGATATATTTTGGATGTTTGATCAAGTAGGGATCCGAAGATTCATGGAGTTGAGGAGGCCGACGTACTTCCATGTTACAGCGGAAGTGGTGTGTTCGTTTAAGATGGAGAAGGACCCGCTTGGATGCCCCTATCGATGTACGTTTCAGCTTGGTGGAGTGAGTAGGAGATGGTTGTCTGAGGATTTCAACGAGTTGTTTGAGACACCTTTGGAGATCCCTCGTTTAGAAAGTGCTACATTTAGTGTAAAGCGATTTTGGAGGGAGATCACTGGGGAGATTCGTGATTACAAGACCAGACAGGCTCGTGCTTCCGCAATAAAGAACCCTGTCTTGAGGTACATGGACCGCATCCTGAGCAACACGTTGTTCGCCCGCTCGGAGGGGAGTGTTGTGTCTAGAGGAGAGTTATATGCCTTGTGGTGTATGTTGAATGGAGTGAAGTTCAACGTTTGAGCTTATTTTATTGCGCAGCTGAATCGATTCAAGACCATTGGTTTTCAAAAGGTGAATATTGGAGGGTTATTGACGATTTTGGCTGAGCATTACAACTTGGACCTCACCGGCATTACACCAGTAGAAGGAGAACCCAATTTGATTATGAGCACGTGCGCGAAGGGAGGGTTTGCCCATTTTAGAAATGGAGATTGGTTTTTCACGAGAGGTGTCAAGCCTTTCGAATTTATGTTCCCCTTCGACGTGAGCAACTTGACAACTATTCGGGAAGCAAGGAATAGGCTAATGAATTCTCTAGGACACACCGCTTTATCCGTGGCAGCGAAGTCGGGTGGTGATTGGAGAGCGGTAGCACAGATGTGTGCTGAGGGAAGGATGGCTGAGTTACAGCAGATTGTTGATCGAGGAGAGTTCCGTCCACCTCAGCCACAGCAGTCTGAAGAGGAGGATCAGGTAGAGGAGCAGACGGAGATGGAGATTCCGGAAGGAGAGCAGCATGATGCGCCTCAGCATGCTCCAGGACCGCAGCAGCGGCGAGCAGTTCCAGGTACTCGGGAGCAGCTTCGCTTGATTCATGAGCAGCTGATCGCGGTGGTAGCTGCACAGCAAGAGACGAACAGGCAACTCGCGCTCGCTAACGCCAACTACGCCACGCTGAATGAAAGGTACTCTGCCTTGGATGAGCGTGTTGGTAGAGTGAGTAGTCGAGTGGATATGATGGACAAACAAATTACCAGTCTATGCCGAGCTGTGGAAAATAGAATGGATGAGGATGACGATGATGATGAGGATGATGATGCTCCTAGGGAGTAGTTTCAGGTTTTCTTTTGGCTTCTCCGATTCATCTTATCTCCCATTCTTCTTTTTATTTTTACAGATTGGGGTGTGATTCATGTGTGAGTGGCATGTACTTGATATAGTTGACCTTGTATCGTTACTCTGTATATGGGTTATTGATTATGTGCACTCATATGTTTACGTGTTTATTTTCATTTGGAAAAAGCATGAATAATTTGTTAAGTATATGGAATTCATGAGGAATTGATTTTGATTATGTGCTATGAGGAATATTAGGAATTGATTACATATGTGAGGATTTGAGCCTTTATCATGATTAATCATGATAGTTTATTCTTGAGAGAATCATTCATATAAACGTATTCTAGAACTTGGCTTGGAGTCTTGTGTGAAACTTACAATTGATGAAATATTAGGATATGATCTTAGGCCATTTTTGATTAATTGAGTCACTTAGCCAAATTTCACCTTTCCTAATGATCTTATAAATCTTTGGTAGCCCTGTTTGAGCCTTTTAAAAGCTTTTTCTTTGGCAAGCCAAATATACGAGCCTTAATTACCTTATTTGAGCTTTGAAAATACCCTATTCATTGGTAGAGAGAATAAGGTGAATAAGTGTGGAAGAAACAAAGGGAAGATGGAATGAGGTTCAGTAAGGAAAGTGCATGGTTAAATCTTGTTAGGGATAGTGCCTGAAATTGGTACCCCGAATTGCTTATACATGGGGCTTGAAGTTTCTAAGAAACAGCCGAACGATGTTCGAGAAGGGTAGTGCCTATAACTGGTACCCGAGCAATTAAAAGAAGAATGATGTTGATGCAAGGAAGAAAAGAACATTTGATAATTGCAAGTGCAAGAGAAGAATTGGAGGAGAATATGAAGGCGAATGAGAAATCAAGAACCTCCAAGGTAACTCTCTACTAGTGTATTAAGTTACTATGACCAAATTTTCCTACCCTTTCCAAAGAGCCAACATTACAACCTAGAAACAAGTCCTTTGTGATCCTAGTGTTAATCTAATGTAAGTTGATTTCTGAGACCTTGCCAAGCTTATGGTTACGCGTGAATATGAATTGATATGAGTGTTTGTACTAGCCTATAGTGCCTCACGCACGAGTGAATGAGAGTAAAGACTTATCTTGTCAGTGAGATTACTTAGTGCTCCGAATGGTGTGTGATTGGATTGATTTTACAAGAGTGACATATTTGATGCAAGTAATTCTTGTTTGATTCAATGAAGTGGCATGTGTAATATGTGTTGTACTTGATCTTGTTGAATTATACACGACTCCTGTGGTTTAAATTGGTTGCCTCGGGACGAGCAACATGTAAGTTTGGGGGTTTGATGAGTGTGTAAATTCACAAGTTTGGCGCTATGTTTTGTGCTAGTTTTGGAGAGTTTTGATGTGGAAATAGGTGGAAAACCTATATATATTGTGAAATAGCATGAATCTGGTGTTAGTGGAGCTATTTGAGTGTTTTCTTAGCAAAACGGAGTGAAAGAGCCAAGAATCGAAGAGACGGAGTCGAAGCCACGCGAATCGCCCAAGAAGTAGGTGGGTTCGACCTGGCTGTAGGAGGGTTCGACCTCTCCAGCAGGTCGAACCAACGTTGCTGGACATACAGAGATGGGTTCGACCACGACTTAGTTGGTTCGACCTGGCTATCAGGTCGAACCATGGTCGAACCTGTTTGCAAGAAGGAGGATTCGACCACGACGTTGGGGTTCGACTTGCCAGTTGGTCGAATCGGGAGCAAGAGTTGTCCAGTGCTGAGGTTCGACCTGGGGTTCGACCAAGGCCTAAGTGGTTCGACCTGTCCAGAAGGTCGAACCTGTGCAGAATTCTTCCAGTAGTGGGGTTCGACCTGGGGTTCGACCTGTGGCTCGGGGTTCGACTTGCTTGACGTGGTCGAACCTGTGTGCGAGAACTTACCTTATCCGGATTTTCGAGGCCGAAACGCGTGAGATCAATTAGGAAGCCCATTCCAAGCCCTAGAGACGTGATTACAAGTATAAAAGGAGGCTCATACAGAGAATTAAGGGAGCTTTTGATCGTCAATCGTAGGAGAGACAAGAGTAGAGGTGGTGATCCATTCGGAGGGCTGTGACAGAGGTTCGCTGAAGGTTCAAGTAAGAATGATTAATCTAACCATGATTGTTCCTAGATCAATCATGGGCTAGAACCACCTTGGTAGTTCTAGGGTTATGAAAGTTTCATGATGTAATTCGTATTTCGTGTGTAAAACTCCGTACAACACTACCTGTGGTTTGTTTTATATAAGATTGCATATTTAATCCATACTCATAGTCGTTTTGTGCATCAATGATCGTTGTGTAGAGTCTGAATACATGACATGGTTATTGATTGAGTGCGTTCACTACTGAGCAGGGTTTATCGTTATAATTCTAAGTGAAGGGATTCCGAAGTATTATTAGAATTGTCTTATATGAATATTCATGAATTGAATTGAATTCGGGTTGATGAATAGGATGAAGAGTATAACTTTATAGTACCTAAAAAGGGAGATCAAATCGGGTTAGATTCTAGACGTAGAAGATAATTGATTATGATAGTACCTAGAAAGGGGGGTGAAGCATATCTCTTGCTCCGATGTTATTCACACGTGTTAAGCGCATATTTACTTGTGTCTATAGAGTAAACTTGCATGGTCTAGTGATGCGTCCACAAACCACAGGGCAGAGTCGGACACCATCACACGAGAATACGAATTGCTAGTGAAACTGGATGACCCGATGAACTACCTATCATTCTTATTGATCACAACTCACTTCTCTCTACTTTTGCTATTTCTTTTGTTAATTCGATTAGAAGTTACTATCCATTAAACCTTTACAATTACCAACATAGTCTAAAATATACTAGAAGATTACAAAATTGATATTTATCCGTCCCGTGGGTTCGATATTGTAACTTGGTCATCTTCGCGACTACAATTGATATCCTTATACTTGAGGATTAATTTGTGTGTTGAGAAAACCCCTATCAACCAGCACACTTTGTTCGACCATATTCTTCAAGTCAAACGGAGGATGAACGAAGCAAGGGAGAATAGGGAGTCAATTCCGTAAGTTGTTTGACCTCAAGCAGTTGTTCGACCAAGAAATTTGAGTCAAACGGAGGTCGAACAAGGTCATGTTTTGAATGCAAATCTAAGTTGTTCAACAAAAAACCCTTGCTCGACCAAGTTTTTCGAGTCGAATGGGGGTCAGAAATTGGATTTTAAAGGTCAGTTTTCTTTTTTGTTCGACCATCTCCCGTCACCTTCGCTTGAGCAACTGAATCAAACCATAAGTTCTCCTTCTCAAAATCTTCCCCACACTGTAATTCACTCTTCCACCTACTTTCACATCCAAAATTTGGAGGATTCAATTCCGAATTGGGGCTACTCTACTCAAATTTTTGGAAATTCACCACTGTTCATTGCACGCACACCATGGCTAACAAAGGTACATTTTCGAACTTCTATACCCATGAATTGGTGAGATTATGCTTAGGAATGTTGGGTAAGTTGATTGAAGCATGTCTTTTGTGGATTGAATTGTTGAATTTTTGGTGTTCTAGCTTGAATTTTACTTGAATTGAGATGCTTTCAATTTACGTTGGGATGTTGAAATTTTGTAAAATTGATGTTGCATATGATATGGGCTTGAGGTTAATTTCGAATTGTATGTTTGGGCTCATTGATTGAAGTAGGGATGTTATGTGATTGAATGAGGAAGACGAGCATGTTTCTGGTTTTGTTGAAGTATGTTAAAATTGGAGAGCATGTTCGTGTGAAGTATGTTTAAGACTAGTATTCTAATTATTCTTGATTGAAGGTGTTGAATTATAGTTGCTATGATGATTAGATGAGCACTTGAAGTTGAGAGTGGATTGGAACATGAGTTTGAAGTCTTGAATAGGATTCATGTTAGTCTTAGGATTGGTATACTTGCTTTATCTCTTCTTGTTATGTATTGAAGTATAACTTTTGTAGGAAAAGAGATTGCCTCATCTTAGAAGAGGAAGGACTCCTAGGAAGGGTGATGATGCTAAGAAGCTAAAAGTGGATAAGAAGAGACCTTCTGATTATGGCATTAGGATTGCTAATTGGGAGGAGAAGGAGTTGTGGGCAGCTATTGCGAGCAATATCATGAGGACTCGCTATCAAAATGATGAAGCTATGGTGGCAATGAATATCATCAACGATATTCGTTGGATGCTCAATCGAGTAGGGATAACCAGGTTTATGGAGATGAAGAGGGAGACGTATTTTCATATAACTGCTGAGGTTTTATGTTCGTTGAGTATTGAGCATTGAGAATGGAGATCGCTATCTTTCATATGCTATTCGGATGCAGATTGGTGGGTAAGAGCAGTTGATGCATGCTCGGGAGTTTAATGAGTTGATCGGCTATGAGAACGTGTCTATGTGGAGCACGATGATTTCAGACCCGATGAGTTTTGGAGATCTATCTCGGTAGGTGAGTAAGATATAATTCGAATGCTTTCAAGGTTGCTTTCATTCACAACTCTGTGATTGCCTATATGGATCGGATCTTGAGTAACACTCTGTTTGCTCGATCCTAGGGGAACTGTATTTTGAGGCTGTATGTGCTATGGTGTATGCTTAATGAAGTTTGCTTCAATATGGCGGCTTACTTTTTCCAGCAGCTGCATAAGTTCACTACCCAAGGATTTCAGCATGTGAACATTGGAGGGCTCATTACTTTGATATTTGAGTATTATCGGGTTGATTTGAGTAGGCATCGACCGATTCGAGGGGACCCAGACTTGACCCTAATGGCATGTGTGAGGATGGAGTTGATTCAACGTATGGACGATGCTTGGATCTTTATCCATGGCAAGAACCCCATTTCATTCAGATTTCCACTGTCCATTGTTGATCTTACTACAATTCAGATCAACAGCAACTTGTTGATGGATACCTCGGAGCACAGGGTGATCTCGAGGACTTATTTTGAGGAAGGAGATTGGAGACTTCTTGCCAATCTTCACTTACAGGGAGTCCTCATAAATGAGGACATGATCATGGTAGGAGATCCAGTCGACTTCGAAGAGAGAGATCAGCCACCACCACTAGCGTTCGTATATCTGGAGATGGATTTGCCTCTGATGCAGCCACCACAGCCACAAGAGCATGAGTTTTTCGAATCACCGCCACAGCAGCAGGATTTTTGGGTAGCTCAAAATCAGTTTTATTGGGAGCAATTTCGATTAATGAATGAGCACTTCACCACGCTCAATGTAAACTAACAGAAGATAAATAAGCAGCTTGCATTGGCAAACGTGAACTGTGCTACGCTTAACCTGAGGTATGAGGATATGGATAGAAGGATTGGAGAGGTGCAGGCTAGCAGCCGAGAGATTGATAGAAAGGTGTATCAGTTACATAGAGATTTTGACCTATGGCGCATGGATGAGAGTGATGATGATGATGCTCCGGAGGAGTAGTTGCACCAGGTTTTTCTCTTTATCTCTCTCATCTTATCCCCCTTCTCTTTTTCACTTTACAGGTTGAGGTTTGATGGTGATATGGTTAGGGTGTTATTTGAGTGATTCATGCGTGGGTGGTTTGTATTTGATATTGATAATGATGTTTGGTGTTTGATTGATGGAAGATGGATACATTGATTTGCTTTGGATTGATTAGTGTTGATGATATTTGTGATATGCATGTACATTTGTTTTGATGCATGTTTGTTTGTTAATGATGAGCATGTTCTATTTTTATTTGTAATTGATGAAAAGATTGATGTTGATTGCATGCTTCGAAGAGTGCTTAGAATTCAATTTCCTTTACTTTAGCATAAAATACCCTATTTACTAGTAGAGAGTCAAAGTGAATGACGTGTTAAGTGATGAAATCAAAGAGGGAAAATAAACTTTACTAAGTGAAAAGTCAAAAGACGTGGTTGAATCTTGTTTAGGGGTAGTACCTGAAAGTGGTATCCCGACTGCTTAGAAGGGTAGTGCCCAAAATTGTACCCGTGTACTTTGAAGAAGAAGATGTTGATTCCAAAGAAAGGAAGGAGCCGATGAATCGCAAGGATCGTGAGAATGATGACGGAGCAAGGAAATTAAACTGTTTGATGAAAAGCAAAACTCCAAGGTAATTTTCTACTAGTGAATTAGTTATTTTTACCCAAATTCTCCTACCTTTACCAAAGAGCTAACATTACAACCTATAATCAGTTTAGTCGAACAAGGGCGCCTGGTCCAGCAAAATGCCTAGAAACTTACAGAGAGTTTGCTTGACCAAGAGAGTCCGTTCGACAAGCATCGTCTTGGTTGAACAAGAGGAGGTTGGTCGATCAAATTTTAGCGAAAACTTACAGCGAGCTTGCTCGACCAGCGTACGACCAGGAGGCTTTGCTCGACCAGAGGAGGCTTGGTCAAACGGAATATTGCTGATGATATTTTTAGTAATTTTGGGTGTCTTTTACCAAATTTAACGTGTGCTTCCAGTAAAAGCCCCTCAAAGGTCCGTGAGGAGCCCTTTACAAGTATAAAAAGTGATGTAGATCACATCAACAAGAGAGTTAGATTCCACATCTATCCTACACTACATCCAAATCCTAACTCCAACCTAAGTAGCTGTGGAGAGAGTTTCGTCTGTTGAATCAAGTGAGAACCAATTGAATATTCAAAATGGAGAGAGTCGCGATGGCGCCCACATCTAGGGTTTACTTCACTACTTAATTTATCTTGTAATTTTCAAGACTATGGGTAAGATCCTACCAACCACCATGATTGTTCATAGATCAATCATGGGCTAGAACCCTTCGGTAGTTCTAGGGTTATGAAGGTTTTATGAGTTGATTTATTTTTTAGTGTAAACTCCGTACAACACTACTTGTAGTTTATTTTATATAAGACTATGCTTTTCAAATTTATACTCACAATTGTTTTGTGCATCATTAACTGTTATGTAGAGTCTGAATACATATATTGGTTATTGATTGAGTGCGTTAACTGCTGAGCAGGATTACATGTTATAATTCTAAGTGAAGGGATTTCGAAATCTTATTAGAACTATCTTATATATATACTTGTTAATTGAATATTATTCGTGTTAATAAGTAGGATAAAGAGTATAACTTCATAGTATCTATAAAGGGAGATCATATTGAGTTAGAGTACTAAGTGCATGGGAAATAATTGATATTGATAGTACCTAGAAAGGGAGGTGAATTATATCTCTTGCTCCTAGGATATTCACACGTGTCATACGCTTGCTTGCTTGTGTCTATAGAGTGAACTTGCATGGTTTAGTGATGCATCCATATTCCACAAGGCAGAGTCCGACATCAACATATGGAAAGGAAATTAATAAGTAAAATTGGATGACCTGAAGAACTACCTAATTTCTCACTTGATCACAGTCGTATTATCTCTACTGCTTACTAATTTAATTGTTATTTTCATTAATCGTTACTTCATTACTTAGTTCTCAAAATCATATAACTATAATAGTTTTAATAAGTTAGAATATAATCGAATTAATAATAATCCATCTCTCAGGTTCGATAATCACTTGGTTGCCCATCAAAACTACAATTGATATCCTTATAATTGAGGATTAATTTTGTGTGTTGAGAAAATGCCCATCATCAATGTTTTTTTTTAATAGTCTCAACTTTTTTTTTATGTTTACTTAAAAGATAGGTTCTACAAACACGTTTCATTTTTCAAAAACAAAAAAAAAGATAGAGAGACAATTTCTATGAACTGGATTATTTTCCTATTATAAGAATAGAAATGTGAAGACAGTTAGCATCAGAAATCAATCTAATATCCATTAATCTATGACAAGGGACTACATTAGAGGGTAAGAATCAGACACCATCCTAATATCCATTAATCTATGACAATGGACTACATCAGAGGGCATGCATCAGGCACCATACTGCCATACTCAGCCTCTCATCAAAATTAACTTTGTGAAGCCCCTAGTAAAATGTATTAGATGTGTTATATACATGGCACAAACAAATCAAAATAGAGAGAGGAAAACATGTCAATAAAGAAGATTCAAATAGAAGAAATTTGCTGGAAGCATCTTTTTTAATTAGTACTCTGCAATAGAGGTACCGCGCACTTTGTTAAGATTTTCCTTGGTAAGGTTCTCACTATTCTTAGTTTAGAGACGCGACGACATACTTTGACAGCACATTGTCCCAATCCTCCACAACACATTTCTTCGCGTCGCCTCCGTCTGTACTGCAGATCTCTAGAAATTGCAGTACCGGAAGTGAGAGAAAAAAGTGAGTGTGTAGTAGTGTGTGTGAGTGTGACGTGAGAAGTGGAGTGTTAAATAGGAGAGAGAGTGAGGCTGTGTAGGTTTTTAGGAAAGAGATGTGAGTGGGAGACATGTGACGTTGAATAGTGGAGCAAGTTGATTTAATTTTAGGAAGAGAGAGAAGAGAGGATAAATAAAGGGGAGCAAATTACATATTTTTATGAGGAGAGAGGAGAAATAATAAAAGGAGCAGTTCACGTGATAAGATCCACGAGATTTATATGGGTGTGAATTTAAGATCCGGTTCCATGAAATATTCATGGGACTGGTTCTACCCTAGTGTATCTCTTTATTTAATTGATATATCACCTTTCATTATAGAAATTATCACTATTTATTTGTATTACGTAAACTCTTATATGAGACGATCTTACACAATCATTGCCATAAAAGAATATAGTGATTTAAGTTAAAGAAAATTATTAAATAGTTAATAGTATTTGTGTTATTAAAGTTTAATAATAAAAATAAAGTTGTCACGTATAGGGATGATTATAAATAAATTAAAAATAAAAAAATAAGAAATATATATCAAAAGGTAAAATAGGAAAAAAAATTAAAAGTTTCCCACATACTACGCCTCGATCCTGCAACCTGAACGTGTTGGCTTACATTGCCACAAAAGCTACATAAACACCGCTTCGTTAAGTGAAATTTAGCGTATATAATGCTGTGGAGGCCGTTTAATCGTTTTTAAGAAAAGATCCATCTCTTGTATGCCACAAAAGCTACATAAACACCGCTTCGTTAAGTGAAATTTAGCGTATATAATGCTGTGGAGGCCGTTTAATCGTTTTTAAGAAAAGATCCATCTCAAAGAAATGAGATTCTTGAGATAGTCTTGCACAAGTCTTTGCCTTTTTTTATTATTTATTTATATATATTTTTTTTTAAATACTTGTGTGAAACAGTCTCACGTAAGGGCTTACGCGAGATAAAAAAATGATAATTTCTATAATAAAAAGTGATGACGTTATTTCATAAATAATTTATAGTATAAATAATAAATTATAATATTTTATAGCGAAAGTGATAACCATCCAATCTAATATATATATATATATATATATATATATATATATATACCGCATCCACTGTTCACCACATCCACAAGAAATGTTTCTCAAATTAGTGCACTTTATAAATAGCGCATCGACGTTGGTCAGATTTACACCCCGATTGCCATCTATCAAAATTTATGGGCCCCTAATATGGGCTTTTATTACTGGGCTGTTAGGCCCATTCTTACTTGCTATTCATTATCCGTTTCTCTTTGCTCTCTTTGGCTAATCCTATATCGAAATATTATTATGAATAAATATAAATACACTTCCAAATTCTCTGACCACTGTTGCTCCACAAGTCACAAAAACTCAATCAATCTTTAAACATTAAGCTATAAATAATTATTTATACAAAAACGATATCCTATTTAATTCCAACATTTTAAGTGACTTAAATATTAGATTTGAAAAAAAAAAACTAAAACAAATTATGTTTGCCATGCAGCTTAATAAATTAATTTGATCTCCTTTTTTTGTTTTAAAAATAATCAGTGAGTGATTTTAGTTCTACAAGTACGTAAACTTTCGTTCACCCCTTGAATTTATAAAATCCTTAATATAATATAATATACTAACATAACAAAGTTTATTTAGAATTTTAGTTTTTATGATATTCCTCAATTAAATTTATTACAATGTAGTATATGATTTTATTAGATAAAAATTTTCAAGTTCGGGTCATACTCGATTTGAACCTACCTCCTAAATTCCATCCATACTCACTGTCAAATAATACTGCATCATGTTGTTATTATAAAATAATAATGGAGATTATATGTATGCATTAATTAATTCTTGTGTTATTAATTATATATTAAAAATAATATTAGTCTTTGGATTGTCCACCTATATATTGATTTGTTGTTAAACTGCAACTACAAAAGGCCACTTAATTATTCCAAAATTCAAATCTTATTCCAAAATCCAAATCAGGTCAAGTGAAGTCAGATAAAATATAATACAGTTAATTGGGATTTCTTGATAAAGGTGCTTGTGTTCAAAAGAAATATTAACTCCAAAATACACTCACCTCAACAACTTCGTTTTCAAACATTTTTGGTGTTTCGTTGGTGATTATACTCTTGTGAACCCATTTTTGATATGCTTCTCCAAGATGACCAACCTGTAGCAAATACGCAGATTTAAAACAACTCAAATAAATAAATAAATGAGTAATTAAGAAATAAAAACATAAAATCGTGTGAAATATGACTTGAAAAGCAAGTGGCTTCTTTAAATCCACCGTAAAATCGGGTTTCTCCATCTCCGCTTCTCTCAATGAAGAATTGCAGATTGTAATTAATTTTGTATGAATTTTATTTTATTTTATTATATTTTTTTGTGATTAATTGGTGATGTGAAGGTGATGAATTAGAACTTTGGCATTTATTTATAGCTGGACAAAGTACAAACTGAATTTTCTTAGACTGTCTTTGGTTAGAGGTATTAAGTTTTTTTTTTAAATAAAATAAAGTTTATTAAATTAGAAAATGTGTTACATAAGCACAAGGGGTGCTTCAACCTTAGTCATCGGCTTCCTACTAAATCCGCGCTTAAGAAGATAAATGTTTTGAAAGATGGAGATGACATCTCTTGCAGTTTTGTGGCAATCATGAAGAAACGGTGATGCATCTGTTCTTTGAATGCAATTTTTCCTATCAAGTTTGGTGTCTTTGCTACTCTTGGTGAAAGTCTCACATGCCTTGTGCCTCTGATCCAACGATGCATTTCCTACAACATTCTGGCGTGCTAGGGAAAAAAATATATTATTGAATGCATTTGGTGTTGTATAGCTTGGTTCATTTGGAATGCCAAGAACAAGAAAATCTTTGAAAACAAGGAAATCAATCCGAAAAAGACGTTTGAGGAAATTAGAATCAAATCATGGTGCATTTTCTCTACACATTATAATAGTGCTTTATCATTTTTAGATTTGGTGTAACAACCCCAAAATGTGTTGTAAATAATTGGAGGTCTCTCTTCACAGTTATTGGTCTTATGTTGTTTTGTAAACATGTAACTTCTGATCCATTGAGTACTTCTGGTACTCCTACTAATATTTATTTTTTCCTTCTAAAAAAAAACAAGGGGTGCTTCAACCCTTATACAATCCAACATCAATATTCTTAAGCAGCTAGGTGTTCATATTCATCTTATTATACTAATTACTAATTACGTTAATTTATTACTTGCTTATTCGTGTTTCTAAGAGATTAAGTACATTAGATGGTCAAATTCATCTATTTAAGTTTAATTAATTGCAATTCCTCGAATTTATTCTTCGTCTCATTATCAATTATCGCTGAAAATTTCATGCTAAATGCCATTTAAAAAGTGCCAAGTAAAAAAAAAAATAGATAAAATTCTTCACCTTTTATGGGCTCTCTATTTCTAATATTTAATGCATTATGCATGGCATGTTGTACCTATTTGCCTAATCTTTATATATATATCCTTTTAATTTTGGTTGAGCATCATATTTAAAGTTTGTGTCTAATTTGTCAAATTCCAAAAGTTTTTCTTTTCTTTCAACAACAACTACAACGATGCTATGAGACGAGGGAGTACCATATTTAAAGAATAGAATAGAGAGTCACCTATTGTGGTAAAGAGAATATTCTTCACCTATTGTGGTAGATATATTAGGCAATCGAGGAGAATATTAATTGGCGTGTTGATGTAGATTTTCCTACAGTGAAATGTTGATTTATTATATCTGATGCATCAATTATTTTTATTCTTTATGGGTAATTAATTTTAACAATTAGGGTGATGTGTGTTAAGAAATATTTCTTTTTTAGAGGATATTCGATGAGATATGTTATGTCGATAGAAATATTTCATCCCTTTAATATACTGATAATTAAAGAAATTTGAACTGCTGGAAATTGGTAATAGTGAAATTTTTAAAATGATGTTAAGTTTGATCTAAAAAGAAAAAGCATGTTATTAGAAAAAGTAGATTTAAAAAGAAAATGATGTGAATCGTCTGAAGTGATAATTTATAACTTGAAAGAGAGAGATTTATGGAACAGAGCAACTTGAAAAAAAGAGATTTATTGGGGATTAAGAGGAGATGTTTAGAATGAAAAAAAAGAGATCTATTGGGGATTAAGAGGAGATGTTTAGAATTGATCTATCAATGATATATAATTTATTTATAATTGTCGAGGTGATAATTCATAATTTCACGCAAAATAATAGCAACTTAAAAATATGGCATGAAAGATGGGGGGTGTTAACTTATACTAGTATTTCCCAATATCCCTAAAATGCAAAGGCTTTCAACTTGCAAGACTTTTAAATTTAATAACCAAATATAATTTAATTTAATATTCTCAATCCGTAAACAATTTTCAATAAATTATAAACTATCATAATAATAATATGATAACAACACTCAGTAACGAACTAAATAATCTAAAAATATATTTATAGGCAATTAAATTTTATTGTCTAACAAATATAAATGAAAAGAAAAATATATTAAATATTAGTTAAATTTTTATTTATTAAGGAATTTAAATAAATTAATTCCTAAAATAAATGAATATATAATTAATAATTAATATAATTATTTGAGCCCAAAATCCAAGTTAAATGGGCTTAATTCAAGTCATATGGGCTCAATTCAAGTCAAGTGGGCCCGACTCAAGTCAACAAGCCCAACAAATCAAGTTTAGCAGGCCTAGTTAAATTAATTAGGCCCAGGTTAAATCCTACGGGTTTAATTAAATTAAATAGGCCCGTATCCAGTCCAGCAGGCTTAAAGCCCAACATATCTTTTGAAGGAGAAAATATCTCTCAAGTGGTTATTTTCTCTACCTATAAATAAGGACCTTCAGTCCTCATTCCAAACACTCTGAAAATCCTGAAGACCTGAAGAATTCTGAAGATTCAAGTAAAAATCAAGTTCGATCAAGTCAAGTGAAGAATTCTGAAGATCAAGATCAAGCGAAGATTCAAGTGAAGAGCAAGATCAAGATCCAAGCCCAAGCTCAAGATCTTCAAGTCAAGTTCAAGATATATTCAAGTCAAGAATCACATCTGATCAAAGACCAAGGTGCTAAGCCTCTTCGATCCGGTGTTCTTTATCAAATTCATCCAGCAGTCTCCGTGAAGTCAACGTTCTACCAAATTGAGCGGCATACTCCACGACAAAGATTCAAGTCAACGTTTGATCCGAACAAAGGCTCGACGCCTCCGGATAAACGTTTTAAAGCTTCAAGACAACCCTGAGCTCGGACAAGCTTCATCTGAAGATCCGGCTCCGAAAGTTGAAAAAGTCAAGAAATCAACTCAAGAGAGGAATCAGAGGATAAATAGAAGCTGTTCACTTAAATTTTCAACTTCAATCCACATCGGATTATCATTGTAATATCTTTTGTGTTTATTATTTTAATAAATACAAAATTTGTTGTTACAAATTTTGGCACGCCCAGTGGGACTGTTTCTACCTCTCATCTCCTCTTCGAGCAAAGTAAGATGGTTCCGCTAAGGGTCAAAGTCAACAGATCAGCTTCTGTCTTCAAGTCTTCAGAATTACAAGTGGAAGACGTTAATGTGACAACTAGAAGCATGTCAAAGATGGCACGATCTGAAGCCTCTTCAGAGATAAATTCTTCAGTTGGAGTTACCTCTGGAGTGATACCATATGATGATAAAGATGAGAAAAACGACTCAGCTAACTCAACCCCTATACTTGAAGAAAGCTCATCGTCTGATTCATCCATAGCCTCGACAATGGCAATAAACACTTCGTCTGTCGAAGAACAGTTGGCAAGCTTAACTGAATCCGTCGCTGCACTTGCCAAACAGAACCAAGAACAAAATACTTTGATTTTCAAACTGATGGAGAAAATGGCTGGTGCTGAAACTAGCCATGCGAACGAAAAGCAAGAAGAAGATGCTGAAAATGAAATAGATGAGTCTGCGAAGCGTCAGACGATGGGGAAAAGGGTGATTGAAGAAGAATTGAACATCTCCCATGATGGAATGGTTCCTATCAGCCAGTTAAAAAGCATTATACTTGGCACAATGAAGGACCAATTCGAAGAGAGCTCTAAACCTTCATTCGCTTATGCTAAGCCTTATACTAGGAGGGTTGGCAACTTGAGGATGCCACCTAACTATCAACCCCCCAAGTTCCAACAGTTTGATGGCAAAGGTAATCCAAGGCAACATATAGCACATTTCATAGAAACGTGCAATGATGCTGGCACTCACGGAGATCATATGGTGAGACAATTCGTTCGCTCTCTGAAGGGAAATGCTTTTGAATGGTACACCGACTTGGAGGCTGAATCTATAGACAGTTGGGATCAGATGGAATATCAATTCCTTAACCGTTTCTATAGTACTAGGAGGACGGTTAGCATGATAGAGTTGACGAACACCCGTCAGTTAAAAGAAGAGCCAGTAATTGAGTACATTAATCGATGGAGAAATTTGAGCCTAAACTGTAAAGATCGATTGTCTGAAGTTTCTGGCATTGAGATGTGCACAGCAGGAATGCAATGGAACCTTCGTTACATACTTCAAGGGATTAAGCCTAAAATCTTTGAAGACTTGGCCACAAGAGCTCACGATATGGAGCTAAGTATGGGGATAAGTGGAGTTGTAGAACCACCGATTCCTGGATCCTACAAATATAAAGAAAAGCAAGAGGTAAGGAAAGGGGGCAAACCCTACAACAAATCTTCCGAAAAAGGGTCTATGGCAACAAATGCATCAACTGTCAAGTTCCGAAGAAATGAGAATGAAAAAGATGATAAAGTAAAGAATGAGTCCCAAGAAGGGGGGCAAAGAAGATTAACCTTGAAAGAAATGCAAGAAAGGAAGTACCCATTCCTTGATTCGGATGTCCCAGGCATACTCGATGATCTGCTCAAAGATAAACTTATCGAGCTTCCTGAAATGAAGCGACCAGAGGAAGCGGGACAAACGGACAATCCAAAATACTGCAAGTATCATAGACTGGTGGGACATTCTATCAAAGACTGCTTTGTCTTTAAAGACAAAGTTATGCGGTTGGTTGAGCAAGGGAAGATCTTTCTAGATGAGGATGCAACTGCAAACTCTACTTCTGCAGACGGTGGAAATAATTATTCATGCCATGTGGCAGGCGAAGCTGTTGTGCCTAAAGTTGAAAGTAAGGCCCATGCTATGAAGATTACCTTCACTGAAGAAGACTTACTGCTCGGTTCACAATCTCACAACCGACCCTTGTTCGTAGCTGGTTGCACTCAAGAGCAAAGGGTGAATCGAATACTGATTGATGGAGGTTCAGCGGTCAATATCCTACCTCTAATAACGTTGAAAAAGTTAGGGATTTCAACAGATGAACTTGGCAGTAGCCGATTGACGATTCATGGGTTCAATCAAGAGGGCCAGAGAACACTTGGTACGATAGTCATGAACTTAATAATAGATGAGATGGCCTCAACAGTTCTGTTTCATGTCATTGATGCTAAAACATCATATAACATGCTCTTGGGGCGCCCATGGTTGCATGAAAATGGAGTGATTCCTTCTACGCTGCATCAGTGCTTCAAATACAGCGATGGAGGTAACATAAAGAAGGTACTCGGTGATGAAAAACCATTTACAGAAGCAGAGTCATATTTCGCAGACGCTAGATATTTTCTGAAAAGTATCAAGGCCGATAAGCAAGAAGGAACTTCATCACAAGATAAGGGTGATGATAAACAAGAAAAAGAGAATGCAGATGATTTTTCATCCACACAGTCTAATGAAAGTAAACAGTTGATCAAAACTGTAGAAGGGTTGACACTACCCCTGACTAAGGTTGACGCTGAAAAGCCCTCTCCCCCTCCACTCAAAGGATTCACTCGCCCAACTCAAGCGGCTAAAACTGAGCACGGAGATGTATTTGAGGCGGCAGTTTCCAAATCGTATAGCCCACAAGCTTACAAACTTCTTGTGAAAGTTGGTTATGACCCTCAAGAAAAAGGTGCGGCAAATGAACTGTCTCATAAGACTCCTAGTAGAACCACCCAAGAGAAATTGAAGAGTAATGGCCGTACTTCCAAGTATACTAGAACAGGTATAGGATATGTTCCGCAAAAACCTGTTCGCATTGCGATAAAGAGGGCAAACACAAACTACATCACTGAAGATGAAATTCTCTCTGAAGAAGAGGAGTCTCATGAGGAAGATAGAAAGACAGAAAGAATCTCAGTATTCGAGAGGCTCAAACCAGCTGGAGCTAAAAGGACTACTAAGTTCCTAAGTTTCCCAAAGATACATAGTCGGATCCCATCTCGCATGAAAAGACGACATTTCCTGACTATATCATGTGGCACAATGTTGAAAGCTAAGAAACGAACAATAATCTTCACCCGAAGTGAAGAAGATGATCGTGAAAGTGTAGGCTCATCAGATGTTGTTCACTCCATCATCATGCAAACAGATCTACAAAGTGCAGAAAGAGATCTACAAAGCAAGATCGTCGAGATGAGGAGAGATGGCTATGAAGTGGGGAGCATTGTTAAAGTGGGAGAGAATGAACAAGTTGGATCTAATCCACAGTTTCAAAGACAAGAATTTCTGGAGGATGTTGCTGTAGTAAATCATGTCACTATACAAGAAGAAACCTCAACTGAAGAGGAAGATGCCGATGATGCTCCCCCAGAATTTGAGGAGGGTATTAAATCTACTGTTGATCAATTGAAGGAGATTAATTTAGGTGATGCTAGTGATCCGCGTCCAACCTATATAAGTGCTTTGTTAACATCTGAGGAGGAAAAGGCTTACATTGAGCTTCTTCAAGAGTTTAGAGACGTGTTTGCATGGTCATTCAAGGAGATGCCCGGATTAGATCCAAAAGTGGCAGTTCATCATCTAGCAGTAAAGAAAGGAGTCAAGCCAGTTAAGCAGATGCAGCGTCGATTTCGACCAGAGCTGGTTCCATTGATTGAAGCTGAGGTTAATAAGCTCCTTGAAACGGGAAAGATACGAGAAGTCAAGTATCCCACTTGGCTCTCTAACATTGTGCCAGTAAGAAAGACAAATGGGCAGCTTAGAGTGTGTGTTGACTTCCGTGACTTGAACTTGGCATGCCCAAAAGATGATTTTCCACTACCAATCACAGAACTTATGATTGATGCAACGACCGGGCATGAAGTACTTTCATTTATGGATGGATCATCTGGTTACAATCAAATTAGCCTGGCTCCGGAAGATCAAGAGAAAACAGCCTTCCGCACTCCTAAAGGAATATACTGCTATAATGTTATGCCGTTTGGCTTGAGGAATGCTGGCGCTACGTATCAACGAGCTATGCAAAAGATATTCGACGACATGCTTCATAAGAATGTCGAATGTTATGTGGATGACATTGTAGTGAAATCAAAGAAGAAAAAGGATCATCTTAAGGATCTAAGGCAAATATTTGAGCGTCTCAGGAAATTTCAACTCAAGATGAACCCGCTTAAGTGCGCATTCGGAGTCTCTTCTGGTAAGTTCCTTGGATTCATTGTCCGACATCGTGGCATTGAGATTGACAAAGCAAAGATTGATGCGATAATGAAGATGCAGGTGCCTCGAAACATACATGAGCTCAAGAGTTTGCAAGGTAAGCTGGCGTACTTAAGAAGATTCATAGCAAATTTGGCCGGCCGATGCCAACCATTTAGCCATCTTATGAAAAAAGGCAGTCCATTTGAATGGGATGAAGCTTGCACTAATGCATTTAACAGCATTAAAGCATATTTGATGAAGCCGCCAGTGTTGGTTGCTCCGATAGTCGGACGTCCATTAATTCTCTACATATCTGCTCAAGAAAAATCAGTTGGAGCCTTGCTTGCACAAAATAATGATGAAGGAAAGGAGTGTGCGTTGTACTATTTGAGTAGAACAATGACTCCAAATGAGTTAAAATACTCACCAATTGAAAAGATTTGTCTGGCTCTCATCTTTGCAATTCAGAAGTTAAGACACTACTTCCAAGCTCATACTGTTTACTTGGTCTCAAAGGCCAACCCATTAAAATTCGTCATGTCGAAACCAGTGCTCTCTGATAGGCTTGCAAGGTGGTATCTTCAATTGCAGCAATTCGAGATTATATATGTCCCTCAAAAGGCAGTGAAAGGGCAAGTATTGGCGGATTTCTTAGCTGATCATCCCATGCCTGCAGAATGGGAATTATCTGATGATCTCCCCGATGAAGATATATTGGCTATTGAAATCACTCCTCCTTGGAAGATGTATTTCGATGGAGCTGCTCACAGAGAAGGAGCCGGCGCAGGAGTGGTATTTGTGACCTCAGATGGAGAAGTTCTGCCATACTCCTTCAATCTAACTGAAAATTGCTCTAACAATGTAGCTGAATATCAAGCTCTTATACTTGGACTGGAGATGGCAGTAGATGTAAAGCAACGACACCTGAAGGTATATGGAGATTCGTTGTTAATAATCAATCAGCTGCTTGGTTTATATGAGGTTAAGAAACCCGAGCTACGTCCGTATTATGACTATGCTCAAAGGCTCATGAATTGGCTTGGAGATGTAGAGATTGAACATCTTCCAAGGAGCAAGAACAAACAAGCCGATGCCTTGGCAAAGCTAGCATCAACCATAGCAATGCCTGAAGCACATTTCCAAGTTCCGATCTGCAAAAATTGGGTGGTACCTCCCTTCTTCGAAAAGGAAGATGATGAAGAAGTTGGGTATTGTGCCATAGAAGTGTTCGATATTGGGAGGGAAGATTGGCGACAACCGTTCGTGGATTACTTGAAGTATGATAAGCTCCCCAATGATCCACACCTAAGGGTTGATGTCCGGCGTAGAGCACCGCGATTCTTCTATTACAAAGATATACTTTATAGAAGATCGTTTGATGGTATTCTCTTAAGATGCTTAAGTGATGAAGAAGCTCTACAAGCTATGGAGGAAGCTCATTCTGGAATATGTGGCGCCCATCAGTCTGGACCCAAGTTACATTTCAGAATCAAGAGGATGGGATATTACTGGCCTTCTATGGTGAAGGATTGCATAGATTATGCACAAAAATGTCAGCCATGCCAGTTTCATGCAAATCTCATTCATCAGCCTCCCGAGCCATTACATCCAACAGTTTCTTCGTGGCCATTTGACGCATGGGGCTTAGATGTGGTGGGGCCATTAACGAAGTCTTCCGGAGGCCATCTTTATATTCTGGCTGCCACTGATTACTTTTCCAAATGGGCGGAAGTTGTACCCTTGAGAGAAGTGAAGAAAGAAAATGTGGCTGATTTCATCCGCATCAACATCATATATAGATATGGAGTGCCTCGATACATTATCACAGACAATGGGAGGCCATTCAGTAACTCTTTGATTGATAAGCTTTGTGAGAAGTTTGACTTCAAGCAAAGAAAATCTTCTATGTATAATGCAGCAGCTAATGGGCTTGCCGAAGCCTTCAACAAAACACTGTGTAATCTGTTGAAGAAGGTGGTCTCCAAGTCGAAGCGAGACTGGCATGAAAAGATTCATGAAGCTTTATGGGCGTATCGAACTACCTATAGAACGCCTACTCAAGCTACTCCGTACTCTCTTGTATATGGGGTTGAAGCTGTGGTGCCCCTTGAAAAGCAAATACCATCTTTGAGAATAGCCATACAAGAAGGTTTAACTGAAGAAGAGAACGCACAACTACGTCTCGAAGAATTAGAGGCACTTGATGAGAAGAGGCTAGAAGCACAACAAAGACTTGAGTGCTATCAAGCTCGCCTCTCCAGAACGTTTAACAAGAAAGTAAAGATACGTTCTTTTCAAGTCGGAGACTTAGTCCTTGCTGTAAGAAGGCCTATTGTCATCACTCACCGAGTTGGAAATAAATTCTTGCCCAAGTGGGATGGCCCACATGTTGTGAAAGAAGTGTATACAAATGGTGCATATAAGTTGATATCTGAAGATGGTATAGGAATCGGCCCCATAAATGGCAAATTCCTGAAACGCTACTATGCGTAATCAAATCCAAGGAACGCTCCATGACGCACGAGCCTAAACTGCATGTTACTCCTGGTCCGCATGAGTATAAACTGTGTACGACGAACTCCTGGTCCACATGAGTATAAACTGTGCACGACACCCACCAAAGGTAATTATATGTGGTTAAACTATTAATTCACCCCACTCAGATATTTTAAGTGGTTAAAGCATTAAATATCCTACTTTGTCTAAAGTGGTTAAAGAATAGTCACTCCTGGCCCGCATGAGTATAAACTGTGCACGGCACCCCCCCATCCAAATCAAATCATGTCCCTTTGAACTACGTAATGACTTGATCCTCTGCGAAGAGGTACGTAGGCAGCTTAGCATTTTGCTAAGTTCAGTCATGTCTTTGGTTTATTCACATCAAGTTTGTGGGGCAAACAATAAATTGGAGCATGAAGGCAGCAAATAAATATGAAAGACAAGAAAATAAATTAATGATGTAACATAAAGGAGAAATAAGGAAGAGAATGGATTTTATTGATAATATCATTAGATGTTCAAAAACATAAAAAGGGGAAAGCAAATAAATAACTAAGGGAGCAAATTAAAAGAAAATCAGTCCTATGCTAAACAAGAAAGTTATCAGAGAGTATGCTTTGTAAAACAGACTTCAGAGCTGCTTTCTCATCTTCAGATGATGATTTTTTCAAGACGGTTGCATTGTCAAGCATAAGGATCTCTTCTCCTATGAGCTCAACTTCCTTCTTGGCACGACAGAGAGTCTGTTGGAGACGATCAGCTGCTTCAGACAAAGTTTTCTCTCCCTGCTGCAGATTAGTTATTTCTTTGCCTATTGACTCCAACTCTTCCCAAGTACTCTTTAGTTTTTTTGTCTCTGTCATATGAGTGTCTCTGCAATTCTGAAGGCGACCCTTGACATCGGTCAAGCATTTTGCATGATTTCCCGTGGATGCCGCTTCATCAGACTTCAATTTTGCAGCAGTATAAGTATCGGCCTTGTCAAATAGAGGTTCCAGGGCTATCTCTAAAGGAGAACAGTCGATTTTAAGAGCCTTCACTTCATTTATTAAGGAAAATATTTCTTGTCTCAGAGTTGATAAAAACTCAAGAGGGGTCCGTTTGAGTTTTCTTCTTATTTTACTCCATGCACTCCGAGCAAATTTCCCTTTGAGGTCACGAGTAATCTTCTTAGATATAAATTCTGAGATCATAGGACATGCCTTTGAAGAATTCACCCCTGTGGTTGACGCATCACTTTCAGTAGAATCATCACTCTCGTCAGAATCGTCACCGCTACTAGAATTTGAAGAGATGCCCAAGATCTGATAAGAGGAGAAATATGTTAGTATAAAAATGAGGATATACAATGAAAATAAGATAAGGGAAAGGGGAAAACCTCATCTGCCAAAGTTTTTGAAGTAACAGCAGTAATTAATTCAGTTCCTTCAGCAGCCTTAGAGCCAGAAATTTTCGGCGCAACCTTCGATAATAAAAGAAAGCTTTGTAAGGGAAAATAAAGGGAAAAAAAAGGAAAAGAGGAGAGAGAATGGAAGAAACCTCATTATCTTGTTTTTCAGTATGGACAACAGATTTCTTTCTCTTCCAATGGCGTTCATTAGAGGCGCTACGACTTTCTGTAGAATGAGGGGAACTTTTCTTCCTTTTATGTACTGTAGGTTGTAAAACCTCATCATGCACCGGAGAAATATCCTGAACTTCTTGATTATCATCATCAAGGTCATTAATGATGTCCACTTCTTCCTCTAGAGGTTCTGAAACTAGGGTGGTCAAAGCCTTGATATGATCAGATAAGTAAGTTCCGTGGACTTGCTTCCACCACTCCTTATATTCAGTAGTGGAGTAGTTTTTAGGAGCTGGGGTTGCACATGGAAAGTAAGATTCGGAGGTAGAGTTATACGAAGTACAATGTCTCCAATGGTTGAATCCTTCTTCTAAAGATGTTTTCCTAAGGTTGGTTCTAAGCATCTTAGGAACATCTTGTAGGAAGCCAAATTGACGAGCAAACCTATGAGGGGAGTAAGGCTCCATCACAAAATGACTACCCTGCCGCAAAGTGAGATAGCTAGTACGGATAGCCACCAGATGAGCCCAATTATCCCATTTCTTATTTCCATCATCCGTGTAGTGGATCGCTTTGTCTTTTGAAAAAATATTGCAAGTCCATAAGGCATTATCAGCTGTGTGGATTCGTTTACGAGCATCTTCAGCATCGAAGTATCTTGCTCCCTGCTCTCCAGAGTATGTCACCATTCGAGGATATGCTGTCTTACTTCCAACCGGGAAATGAGTTTTGAAGTAGTGAGCCAGCCAAGCATGGACAAAATGAACCGGAAAGGTTGACTTAATTTCAGATAAACTCGATGAGTTTGAAATTGCATTCAAGCCATGGTAAATGTTTGCCAAAACTGGAATAGCAAGACTCACTTTTTTTCCTGCAGCCATTAGGCTTGCCACTTTGAAGGTACTCGGTCGTATCAAGCCTACCTCGCCACCCGGAAGTGCAAACGCACAAAGCCAGCAAGCTAAGTAAGCGGCTAGATAGGTCTCTTCTTGATCAGTTTGAGAAATGCCCAACTTCTTAAATTGATCTACCTCAGCAGACGTCCATGGCTGGTGACTCGAAATAATGCCAGTCGGGTTATAAGTTTTTTTAGGCCGAGAAGTCGTCTTTCTTTCAACGCGTGTAGGAGGTTCAAGGTATGTTATAGCCTTTTTAGACCAAAAATCTACCCATTGGTCAATGGTTACATTTCTTCTGTTAGCACCCTTGCAAAGTACGTGATAGGCGCCAAGTAAAGATCTACAGCTGCGCGGGATACGTAAACCATCCTTCGTGGAAAGCAATTCTTCTGCACAGGGCACAATTTCATCATACACATAACCCGCTATGGGTAGTCCCATCAAGTTGTATAAGTCCCATAAAGAAAGTGACATCTCTCCGAATTTGGTGAGTAAAGTGTTGGTGGAAGAACACCAAGCTTCACAGAAGGCCTTCATGATTTCACAGCTGCAATCATAGGTAAAGAGGGATGCAAAGACAGCATCATAAAGCTTTGTGTTTCGAAGAATGGATCCGCATCGGCTTAAAATATCTTCAGTCCATTCCCAGTAACCCTTGGTGTAGTGGACTTCTCCAAGGAATTTGATTTCCCCCCAGGATGCTTTTCCTTTTGCAATGCGGCGTCCCAAAGAGGGTAAAGGTGTTGAATTGATTTCTGGCTCAATGTCAGCTCCCTTCAAGATCCAACTTATGTTATTTTTACTTGAAGAAGATTCATGAGACCAACATGCCAAGAAAAATTCATTTTTGCTTCTTGGAGGGACATAAGCACAGTTCCCTAGCAAAGATTGCCCGGGTAAAAGACGAGTTCCTTGGGGCAAAGGTTGGTGTGCATCTTCAAGAATGACCAAGTAGCTTGCACCGGACTTTCCCGTTACAGTTTTGAAGAAAACCATGCTGAAAGTTGAGTTAGCTGCCAAATAAACAAAGGAATATTAGAGATGAGAGGATGGGAAGATGTGTATAATTTAAGTTTATGGATTAAAAGGCCCAAAACAAGTTCATGGGATCGATTAATTATTGAAACCAAAGTTGTGAATTAAACATAGGAAAATAAAGCCCAAGTGGTTGTGAATGAAGAAATTAAAAAAAAAAAACTTTGGACCCAAGTTCAAAAGAAGATGGGCCCCAAATTAAATTAAGGTTGTTGGGCTGAAGGGGAAGCAAAATTGAGCCCATTAAATGGGCCCAAATTAAATTAAGGCTTGTTGGGCTAAGTAAGTCAAAATTGGAGAAGTAAGTTAAAATAGGGAGAAAGGGGAATTTTTTTTCTAGAAGCAGAAAGATTCTTGAAGCTATGCCGAGAAGACATTTTCGCTCGCCACGCCTCGCCGCAACCGCCGCTATGGATCGCCGCCCATCGCGCCGTCGCACGCCATCCTTCTGCTGCCGACGGGATCGCCGCTCGCCATGCCTCGCCGCTGCCGAGGTCGCCTTTGCTGCTGCCGAGACCCGCTGCCGCTGCAAGCCACGACCACCGCTTCTCCCCTCGCGAACAGCAGCAGCCGCACGCCGCTCATCGCGTCGCTGCTCTCCGCTGCAAGGCCACCGTCCGCCGAGGTCAGCCACCGACACACCACTCAGCCTCGCAAGATTTGTCGACTGCTCGCCGCTGCAAAGTCCTCCACTGCTGCGGTCTGGATGAACGTCCCCTTCTCTCGCCAAGGTCGTCAACTGCCGAGCTCGCTCCGAACCCGAAGGTATCAAACCCCAGTTGACCGACGATCGTCACCACCACTGCACATGATCGCCGTCACTAGAGCCCGTCACCGTCCACCTGCTGCCGCCGGAAGATGACGATTACAGCCACTGCTCCATCATCAAGCGCCGAAAGTGGAGGTCCCTTCGTTACCACGTTACCAGATCAGTTCGCCAGCTCATTGCCGTTGCAACACAACTTGGACAGAAACTTCTTACTCGTCAAACTCCTTCTCGCTCTTCATGTCAACACCGTCGGAGGTGAGAACCCGACAAGCAACCACCATGGGTGGTCCGCCGTCGATCGCTCTCCACCTACTTCCGTCGGAGGCGCGAGCCCAACAAGCAGCTACCATGGATAGCCCGCTGTTGATCGCTCTATACCTCACGGTGTGAGCCCGACAAGCAACCACCATGGGTGGTCCGCCATCGATCGCTCTCCACCTCGACGTCACTGGTCTTGACTCCCTGTGTATGTCTTCTCTTCTCTTCTCTTCTCTTCTCTTCGTAGGAAAAAGAAAGGGAAACAAGGAACAAAGTGGGCGAGATACAAGCTTACCTTGATGATTACTTGAAGGCATAAGCAGTTCAAAAAAAAAAAAGAAAAGAGAAAGGGAACAAGAAGAGAAGTTATATGCAGAAAAGAAAGAACAAGAAAAGAGAGGCAGGCAAAGTAAAAGAAAAAGTAGAAAAAGAATGATGATTACACTGTTAATTGTTGTAGCTGTGGCGTGAAGTGTTGATGTTGCAATCTTGATAATCCCTTGAAGGGGAATCTGCAGAAAAAGGGTAAATTTTGTATCAGAGACTGCAGTATGGTGTGGTGTTGTGAAAGAAAATCGAGGGTATGAACTCATCTTATATAGGTGTTCAAATTTTACACCGATAACTCTATGTGAATATTTGGGCCTATTTTTGAGGTTATTTCCAGTAAGATGTTCCGAATCCTATTAGTGTCTGGAGTATGTAAAGATTCATGGGGCGTGATAGATTCGAAATTATGTACAGACGGTTATCTCGGAAATTGAGGTTATCTACTGGAACAGCATGCTGCAAGGTATTTTGTTAAATATCAAGAAGGATTGGAAAATTCTAAGCCCAATGGAAAAGGGTACATCGACAAAAAGAAAGTGGTATGGATTATTAAAAAAAAAGAAAATTTGAATTAAAAATGATGAGGTCCAGCACGTCAATTGGGCTGTGGCAAATTTGTTTTATTTGAAGACAACCAAAGGATTGTGTAGCCAACTAAGCCAAGATAATTAATGGGCAAATAAAAAGGAGACGAAAATTGTCCGCAATGAAAAAAATTATTGCAGTTTGTCCACTTCAAGATAAATTTCAGTGAACAAAATGCAAGGGGGCATTTGTAGGCAATTAAATTTTATTGTCTAACAAATATAAATGAAAAGAAAAATATATTAAATATTAGTTAAATTTTTATTTATTAAGGAATTTAAATAAATTAATTCCTAAAATAAATGAATATATAATTAATAATTAATATAATTATTTGAGCCCAAAATCCAAGTTAAATGGGCTTAATTCAAGTCATATGGGCTCAATTCAAGTCAAGTGGGCCCGACTCAAGTCAACAAGCCCAACAAATCAAGTTTAGCAGGCCTAGTTAAATTAATTAGGCCCAGGTTAAATCCTACGGGTTTAATTAAATTAAATAGGCCCGTATCCAGTCCAGCAGGCTTAAAGCCCAACATATCTTTTGAAGGAGAAAATATCTCTCAAGTGGTTATTTTCTCTACCTATAAATAAGGACCTTCAGTCCTCATTCCAAACACTCTGAAAATCCTGAAGACCTGAAGAATTCTGAAGATTCAAGTAAAAATCAAGTTCGATCAAGTCAAGTGAAGAATTCTGAAGATCAAGATCAAGCGAAGATTCAAGTGAAGAGCAAGATCAAGATCCAAGCCCAAGCTCAAGATCTTCAAGTCAAGTTCAAGATATATTCAAGTCAAGAATCACATCTGATCAAAGACCAAGGTGCTAAGCCTCTTCGATCCGGTGTTCTTTATCAAATTCATCCAGCAGTCTCCGTGAAGTCAACGTTCTACCAAATTGAGCGGCATACTCCACGACAAAGATTCAAGTCAACGTTTGATCCGAACAAAGGCTCGACGCCTCCGGATAAACGTTTTAAAGCTTCAAGACAACCCTGAGCTCGGACAAGCTTCATCTGAAGATCCGGCTCCGAAAGTTGAAAAAGTCAAGAAATCAACTCAAGAGAGGAATCAGAGGATAAATAGAAGCTGTTCACTTAAATTTTCAACTTCAATCCACATCGGATTATCATTGTAATATCTTTTGTGTTTATTATTTTAATAAATACAAATTTTGTTGTTACAATATTTAAGGTTAATTGAAAGTTAATAATTTTTCTTAAAACACAATATACTTTTCAGTTTTCACTACTAACAAAATACATTACTCTGACAAAAAGTTAAATTGATAAGAAATGCATTTTTATATCCACATGAAACACTATTGTTTTTCATTCTGAATACAAGAACTTTAGGCCATTTTCTGAGTACATACTTTAAATCCACATGTTGATGACCAAATTAAACTTAGACAAAATGGTTATTCTAGTCTACAGCCACTGCAAGTATTCAAACACTAAGCTATTTTAATAGTCACATGTAATTATATAGCAAAAGATCAGGCAAATTAAAGATGGACGTTGGTGTATAAAGATGGACACTGCCAGTTTTAGTATAAAGATGGACGTTGGTGTATTAGGAATTGAATGATTGCCTGATATTTAGGTGTTCCTTTTAACTTCTCTCTCTTTTCGAAAATATTCTTCGTCATATATATATATATATATATTAAGGTAAATTTTAACCTTTTCCTTTTCATTCTCTCATCTTCCTCATTCTATCACCTAAAAATATGTGGAGGGTATATGATTCTCATATCTCTTCAATAAATATATACAATTGTGGGGGTGTATGATTCTCATTCTTTCAAATGGCGGTTAAATTATGGATGAAATGGTAATACAATCATTGACATCATTGAAGAAGAATTAAAACAAGTATGATTACAGGGACTTCGTAATTCTTCATACATTTTAAATCTAATAAAAAACATTGATTTATCAATGAAAACTTGTATAGTTCGTAATCATAATGTATATAATTGATCAAATTAATATTATTCACTTCGATTTGGAAAAAATATACATTTGTAAATAAAAACTTGTATGCTTACTAATCAAAACATATACAATTGATCAATAAATCTATTGTAATCTTCTTCTTCTCTTTCATTGCCTCACAATCGTAGACTAACAAATCCATATCCTACAATAGCCTTTGCATCCACATCCAAAGACTAACAGATCCGAGAATAGAGTCATTTCATCTACCTCAATCAAATACCAAATTCAACAATGAAACTTAAACAATGCAGATCTGAACATAGTCACTCCATTCACCTCCTTTGATTAATTGAATTAAGGGTTAATTACCTTAAAAATCATGAACTTTTAACAGATTGCAAATTAATCCCAATTTTTATGAAATTGCAAATAAAATCATGACATTCATGTTTGTGCAATTCGCACCCGTCGAACAGCTGAAGCCTGCCCGATTGCTGATATTTCGTTGACCTTTGCCACGTCAGCCTTTAGTTTATTGCAAAAAAAACCAACCTTTACTTAAATTGCAATTTAATCCCAGCCTTTGAGATTTTGGCAAAAAATACCATCAAATTTTTATTTTTATTTTTTAAATTGCATCATCTTATAAAAAATTTATATTTTATTTTAAATTTAAATTCATAACAAAAGTTTTTATTAAATACTTATTTTTATTTTATATTTTCATACTATAGTTTATATTAAATATTTATTTTTTTACAAAGTCTTTTAAATTTTTATTTATTACTACTACTCCCCCTGTCCCGTAGTTATCTTCACCATCACTATAGATATTTAGTTTGCAAAAAAATTATTTTTTGATATTTATTTTTTACTTTTTAAGGGCATTGTAGTATTTTAAGAGAATAAATAAATTATAAGGTATGTTATGTGTGTTAGTTTGAAGTGATATTTTTTAGATTAATGTATAACTTTTTTAGGTTATTGATTAATATGATGTGATGAAGGTAAGTGTGAGATGAATGAAAACAGAACAAATGATGATAAGTACATGAAATTTATTTTAGTTTTTATAAATTAAATTTTCACGAATATTTTTTCTCATTATAAAACTCTAATTTTCACGAATATTTTTTCTCATTATAAAACTCTAGTTTATAAATTAATTCTAAATAATTTTTTATATAATAAAATTCTTTAAACATCTCATCAGTATATTTGTTATATTATATATAATGTGAAATTACGAAAAGATATTGAAACATGTTCATGAATACTCTGATTTTGTAAATGATAAAAATTTTATAATGTGTATAAAATATTTTTAAAATTAAAAGTATTTAAGTATTTAGAGGTTTTATAATTCTTTTACTACTTAATAGATATAATTAATTTTATTCACATAATTTTAGTAATAAATATTTTTATTCATATAATAATTTTATTATTTTATTTAACAATTTTTGAGAGTTTAAATTTAAAACAAAATATAAATTTTTTATTAGATGATGCAATTTAAAAATAAAATTAAAAATTTGATGGTCTTTTTTGCAAAAATCTCAAAGGTTGTGATTAAATTGCAATTTAAGTAAAGATTGAGATTTTTCTTGCAATAAACTAAAAACCGACGAATTTTGATGTTGAGGACAGTTCACAGCTGCTAGCCTCTGTTGGTCAGAATTGGTCTGTTGGCCTGATCGGGTGGCTCATTGCCCCGTAGCTTGTCATTCATCTGCTTCTAGTGATCAACCCCTTGTGCAAGGGGCTATTTTTCAGGACCGACGCAACGTCTTCTTATGCCGCTATCTAACAAGTTTGAATCATTAGATGTTGATGATTTTTCAGCTGATATTGAGTCCGAGATTGCTGTATGTGCTGAGCCTCCATAGCAGTAGGTTGCTAAGGATGTTGGGGCTATTTTCCCTTCTCATTCTGATCATAACAGTCCGCCTTCGATTGTGGAGGCGGTTGTGGAACAGCTTAGGAATGAGCATCACTTACACCTAAACTTGACGAATTCAATATTTATGGAGGCTTCTTCTAAAGGCAAGGATTCCTTGGTGGCTCAGACTGCTCCACGGGCGGATTTTCCTGTACAGATTGCGCGATGAAGGTAGTACAACCCCTTCCTACTCAGCCTATTTCGAACTCTATGCAACTCATTCCGAAAGATGATTTGGGCAAGACGATTGTAATTTCTCTGGAAGAAATATTTTCTTGTCTCGAATGCAGTACCATAAAACTAAAAGGAGGAAAATCAAGAAAAAAAGGTGTTACTTATATTTCGACTTCTAAACCAGTTACCCATTCGATACTACTAAACAAGCTGAAGCCCATGCTCTAGAAATTTAGGATAGGCTTACAAATAAACAAAATCCTTAGTTTTAAATTATTCCCGTTTATATTAAAGCCCTTGCTAGGGCTTTTTATTTTGGGGCCACCTATTTAGCAACTTGACACTTTTGTGGCATTGCCATCTTCTCATCATCTTTATCCTTTGTTCCTTCCCCAAAGGTCAATGCCACGTCAGCGGTCGGACAGCTGCCCGACGGGTGCGAATTGCACAAACATGAAAGATCATGGTTTTTTTTGTAATTTCATGAAAGTCGGAATTAATTTGTAATCTATTGAAAGTTCATGATTTTTAAGGAAATTAACCCTTGAATAAAAAATCTCACCAGATCAAAATTTATACTCAAAATTTTTGCAACAAACTGCCGATTATTAAACTACTCGCTGCATCGTAGGCTACAACCGCTGTGAGTTGTCAATGCTCTAGATCTGCCAAAAGTCTCGAACACCAACTACCCAACTCCAGCGATGTCATTGACCGTGGAAACTAAGATTCGATGCCTCCACAAAGCCCGCAGATCCACTGAAATCCCCAATCAGCCACTAACTCGATTGTTGTTAGCCTCAAGTTAAGGCATCTGGATCTGTGAAACTCCTCGGATCCACCATATCTGCTGCTACAACAACCACTGGTGAAATGTCAACTCGGCCATCGTAAGCAACACAGAGAGAAGAATGGAAGTGGTGAAGGCATTACAGAGAGGAGTGGAGAGATGATGGTGCAGGAAATGAGGGAATGAGGAGGAAAAAAAGAGAGAAGTTGTTTACCCAAATTGGGAAATTCGGAAAAGATAATGATGATGCAATTGTTATATAAGTTAGTACTATTTGATTTCAGGTTTTAAGTCAAATGCCATATTTCAGGTTATCTGGTGGCCGCAACCATATTTTTGTTTTCCCCAGGTATGTTCATTACTATGTTGCTTAGATGAAGGTTGTCATCGGTAGTGTTCATAGCGAGAAATATACTAGGTGCTTCTCTAGCCATTCATTATAAAAAAATTACACTGTAGATAGGGATAATGTGCTGAACTTAAAATTTAAGAGTACCTTGTTTCTTCCCCTTATAAAGTGCAGACAAGATGAACTGCTATGTATTGTTTGTTATTATATGACGAGCAATTTAGTGTACCATTTTCAGGAGATCAGAATAACTAAGACCTATAAGAACTTTAGCAGAGATAAGAAGATAAGAGTCTTTTATGCATTGCTCTCTTGTATTTGCCAATGTGAAGCTATATTTTATCTGATGTTTACCTCATTGCAGTGGTGCTGGAGCTCACTTGTTCAAGTCTTGGGCAATTTACTTAAATCGTTCTGTCATTCTTACTCCAGAGGTATGTCTTTTTATAAGGTTTCCCTTCTTTTCTTCCTATCGTAAAACAGCAATATCTTCATGGGCTCTTTGCTGCAACTTTATTCCCTTAATTTACCCTTGCAAAACATTTTGTCACAGTTGCGCTATCTAATAGAATTGTTTCAAGTCTTTTGGTTGTAGACATTTTTATTGGCACATTATTTCATAATATAACTGTGCCATAACTTGTCTACATTGAGTAAAATGTTGTAGCTTTTTATCACTATGTAGATGTGGTTTCTGACTTCACATATCTTGCAATGTCCTTTATGCCATTTGATAACATATTTTAATTTTTTTTTTTTTAAATTTTAGTTACCACTTACCAGATAATTTCCCTTGTTATTGTTGACATGAGGAAACTGTTTCTTCTCATGAATTTAGAACATATGATCAGATCTATTTTCACCTAAATTTTAGTGTCTTTTTATGTGTATTTATCATATGATTTTTTATCCGGTTTGTATAGCTTTTGATAGCATTTTCTGGTATTTTACGTTCATGTGAGATTTATGTGTAAAAATATTGAATGTGTGCAAATGAGCTTAAATATGCTTGAAACAAGTGAAAAATAGAGTAAAATGGGAAGAAGGGCCGGAAGTTGACAACACTCATCTCGAGTCATGGGCTCGAGTCGAGTTTGCATGGAGAACCCATGTCTAGCCATGTGGGCTCGACCATGGACGTCGACTGTACGCACCTGCAATATGAACTCATACTTCCCTATTCCTTGAGCTCAGAGATCGAGTCGAGTCCTGTCTTGCGTCGTGAACTGCCAAAAAAAGGCTGCTACTCACGTCGAGCGCCACACCGAGTCGAGTGCGGCTAATTTTGGAAAAATTAATCATCGATATTCTAGAAGATTCTTGGGCTATAAATATATTTTAATGCTGATTATACTAGAGAATTCATTTGGAACAATAGTTACACCTATTCTACACCTTAGAAAACATACATATTCTCTCAATTCCATTGTTTGATCCATAATCCATTTTTACTACATTCATCCATTCATTCCACTTGAAATGCACACATCCATCACATTTTGATAAGGTTACTCCAATTTGAGAAGAAATTCTACATTTGGTGAAGAAGTTGGCATGAACAAGAAAGAAGAAGCCTACTTTCGAAGGAAGCCATTCAACCTTATTTTGTTAATTCTCTTCTATTCATGGTTCACATGGAGCAAGCCTTGTACTGTAATGATTTGACAATGATTGTAAAAGGCTAGACCTCTTGTGAGTCTAGCAATAATATTGGATAGGAATTCTAGGTTTATGCACTTTAAGTGTTTCATGAAATGAATGAATTGAATTACTTTATACTATGAATGCATATTCTCATCTTATGTTATTACTTGTGTGGTTATATGATAATGACATGTGAAATAGAGGTAAGACCTTGAATATTGTAAGTTATGATTATGTGATTGAATTAATGATGGCATGAGATGACTATATTATTATGGGTTGAGATTGAAAAACATTCAATGCATGCTTAGAACCTCCGTGGGACATGAGACTTAAATATTGTGATAGGACCAATCTATGGACTCTAATACCTTCTAAGGGAATGACAATATAGTAAGACTCTCTTAGGGGTTATTTTAGAGTATCTTAGGTGCTAAGTGTCTACACCTATATGTTTCTTGAAAGATAGAGCATGTAGTATTTATAGTGAGAGCCTATAGTATTCAATTCATGACTTTCATGACTACTTGAATGTGTGACCTAGAAATCCTTACCATGATGTTGTTAGCCTTGCATGCTTTTCTTATTGTTCTACCTACCTCTATTCCATATGTCTTGTTATATTACTCTTGTTTGTTAGTTTCTTTACTTGTTTTTATTAGTTGATAATTGATAGCATAACCAAAACCAACTTAATAAATTTTGTCCTTCTAGAGCGAGCATTTATTGAGCACTGATACCCATACCTTTGTCATTTGGGTTCGATATTTTGTTACTTGGTTACTGGCATTACTAGACGATAGAGTACACTTGCTCTTCACAAAAAAAATACCGATGAACAAATTACTCGTGAAATGGCGTGATAGGGCGAGAGTGGAATGAAAATAAAATTAGGGTTGATGGATAAAAAAATAATTGTATATGATGGGTAAAAAAATAATTTGAGTAGGATTGACCTGGTTGGTAAGGAATATTTTGTTGTACATTATAATTTGCCTACATAACTATGCTTTCACATAATACATATTTACCTCTTACACAATAATTTAATATAAAATTAAAGCGTACTCTACTTAGATTTCAAAACAAACATAAATTTACCATATTTGTTAGATTTATTAAATCCAACTAATCCTAAACTCGGTTTATTATTCCTACTTAAATCCAAAATAAAATAGCCTAGTGATTTATTTTGTATTATATCTTAGGGTTTAATGTTATTCTTATGGATTAGAATATTTAAAGATATAATAATATTTACAATATTAAATAGACAGGTTTCACATGAAATAAGATTTACACGAGACTCTCTCTTGAAAAATTCCAAAAGAATTTGGTTCGATTTGGTTTGAATAATTAGAATTTTTTTATGTTTGATAATAAAATTTATCACATGTTGTCCTCTCTTCTCCTTTCATTGTTGCGGTGTAGGGTTGTCCTCGTTCATCTTTACTACACTATTCAGAAAAAAAATCATTTTTACTAATTTTATTAACATTTTTTAGGTTGTATATATTTTAGGTAATAAATTAATTTTGCGTAAATGAACATTAATTTATATGAGAAGAGATGAGCAACAATGGACAAAGAAAGAGAATATTAATTGAGATGTTATTAATTGACATGTAAAAACTGAGTTGGTTGAAGATTCATAAGAGTTTATATGAGTATATCCGAGTCATTTTAAAAAAATATGATGGGTTTTAATTACCAGACCTTGGTTTTCAAAACTCAAATTAGAAATAGTTTTAGGGTAATTGTCAATTTATTTTTATTCTATTTCATTTTATTGTTTATCTCCTATTTCACATATTAAATATTTTCCATTTTCAGCAAGAACTCCACCATTAAAATATTGATTTCACAATTTTATTATTTAAATTTTAATTTCTATTATGTAATTTAGTTTCTAGTCCGAGGATAGTGAACCTCCCATCGAATGTTTATTTTATTATATTGAATTTTACTTTGCCTCTTTTATATGAATTTATCTTATTGCATGCACTGAATCGATTTTAAAATATTTGATAATTTTTTTAGACTGACCATCTAAATTTAATTGTTTATGTGTTAATTGTTATTCTATGAATTACAATCATAATTGTTGTAAGAATTAGGTTAAGTGGCGAAATAGAGGAAGACCCTCTAGGTGTAATAAGATCTATGTTTGTATGATTCCTAGTCGGTTTCATAGCCTAGTAATTCTAATGTATAGTGTCTTAATGCATTTGCTAATCTGAATCTGTTAAGGTTGCTTGTAAGTATTGTAATTTAGTGGTCGTATCCTGAATCGCTAAATATAAGAACATTTCAAGTTAATTTGGTCATACCATTAACTTAGGGATTTGAGTTTGTATAATTGTTGACATATTTTATTCTTGCAATTTGATGAATTAGGATATGAGAGGGATCAAATCTTTGGACTATGTTTGTTTTATTTTTTATTTCAATTTTATAATTTTTGTTCTTTCAATTATTTACTTTCATGTTTATTAGTTGTTAGATTCAATTCATCCCCTCCCCCTCCGGTTGCTTTTATAAACATGATTGATTCAATTAAAATTCTTTTATTTTTTATGGATTCGACCCTTACTTACCATACTAAATATTTTTAGTGGGTTTGTTTGGAATAATTAAAAATCTTATTTTTGAGAGACGGTGACAACACACCAATTAATAACGCATTTAACTAATAACCAAGTCCAAATACATCCAGAACCACATAATTGAGAGAATTAAATGATTATCAATTAATTTAATATTAGAATTTAAAATATCAGCTTTAAATTAAAATTAAGTGATTTTGTCAACCTTATAATGACAGAATCACTTATTATTATTTAAAATTATTTAAATACTTATTAATACTTAAATTAGGGTGAGTCTACCGTAATATTAATTCACACATGCACCATATTTTTGTAAATTTATTTTTTATTACGTGAAAATTAACTTTTTAGAGTGATCAACCATTACTCTTCTAAAATAAAAATATTTCTTATCTCAAGAGGAATATAAAAATCACAACAAATCAAAAATTAAACAGTAATATTTTCGTAATAGTTCATTTTAAATAATGCCAAAGACAATGGTATGCCCGAAACACTTAATTTTTCGCCAATTAATTAATTAAACAATAATCTTATTTAATTAGTTAATTAAAATAAACACTAAACCTCAATTAAAAAACTGAAATAAATAGGGAGGATTACTACTAGGTACACAAAAAAACCCTAAATTACTATGAGATACAAACATACAAAAGTATTACTACTAGGTACAAAAATATATAGTGATATTCCAATATTACCCCTATTAATGTGCTGCACATAAATATTGTGTGCAGCAAAAGTTCATGTGCAGCAAAGTGTGTGCAGCAAAAAAAGTGTGTGCAGGAAAAAAAAAGTGTGTGCAGCAAAAAAATGTGGTGGTCCGGCGGCGGCAGTTTTTCCGGCGACCAGTTTTTTTTTTTTTCTTTTTTTTTTTGGACGAACAGTTTTTCCGACGACCGGCTGCCGGAGCTCCGGCGGCGGCGGCGGCGGCGCGGCAGCTTTCTGACGACCAGTTTTTTTTTTTTTTTTTTTTTCTGACGAACTGATTTTCCGGCGACCGGCCGCCGGAGCTCCGCCGGCGGCGGCGGCGGAGGCGGCGGTCCGGCAGCGGCAGCGGTGGTCCGGTGGTGGGTGGAGGTTGGGGTTAGTGTTTTAAAGGTATATGGGTTTAGGGGTATATTTGGTATTTTACTTTAATATTTTGTATTAAATAATAATTATTTTAAATCAATGTATCTAGTAGTAATTAGGGGTACAAAGTGTGTACCTATCAGTAATTATTTCAAATAAATAAAGCTCAATTTCTATCAACTAATTCAATTAATTTAATAATTAATTAATTAATTAAATCATGCCAAAGACAATGGTATGCCCGAAACACTTAATTTTTCGCCAACTAATTAAATTAATTAATTAATAAGTTAATTAATCACTCTTAACAATTAATTCAATAATTTAATATTAAAACGATATTGAATTGATATTTGTTAATATTAAATTGAATTTATGTACCATTAATCTTCATTATTAATTTAAAACAACTCAATACAGGTAAAGAGAGAAATATGGAATGTGTTTGAAATAATTAATTATTTTAATTGATTGACAAATTGTCTTTGAAACCATTAATTCGGACATTCTAATATCTACTAGAATTTAAACTTGCGCTGGAAATAAGTAATAAAAAACTAAATTAAATAAATATCATATTGTGTAATAGTCAATATAATTATCTCACGCGCGGTCTCTCTCTCTCTCTACTCACACATATTACTCTATATATTAAAAAAACTCAGCTCAAGATAGGCCAGTTTTTCTTCCGTAGCCCGTTTCCATTTTCACACGTGTCAAGCCTTTAACCATGACATTTCTACGTGACACACGATTGAAGACAAAGATGATGCGTGCGCAACCTCCACCTTCGAGTTGCTCCTCCCTTCACCTCGCGAACTGGTTCATATTTTTCGCTAATTTGCTCTCCTTTCTCTTTTTCCGATTTCACTCCGCCATTACACTATTCCCATTCGCCCAACCTGTGCCTTTCTCTCCACCTACATCTGTTTGTTGGCATTTTTCTTCCCCCTATTTTTCTGCATTCCACCATAATCGTACCTCAAATCAAGCTTTAGCGGTAATCGTATATCACTAGTTTTTACTTTTTTCATTTTTCAGAGAAGGGCCTTACTTAGGTTTTTTTCCTTCATCCAATTTTGTTCCCCACACAAGCTAGGTTTTCTTTTATTTTACTGCACCCCCAAATGTAGCGGTAAGCCCTAATTTTTTGACTCTCCCATCCACGTATTCTGCCTGTATATCATGAAAACTTTATGTTTTGAATGAATTTGCTCACCTAATTGATATATTTGAATGGAACAAGGGTTTACAATGTGGGAAATAAATCAATAGATCCTAAGACCTTAAACCTATTACGATAAACGAGATCTAAACTATATTGTGGAAGTGTACCTTGATGTTCAGTGAGTCATTTAAAGGTGGAACACGAGATGCAACTCGAACTAGAAGATCGGTAGGTATAATGGTCTTCCTCAACTAAGCCTCTCAATTCCCTCAGGATCGTCGTAATCTATTCTGATGGGAAAGAGAAAACTGTGTGGAGCCTAATATATTGGGGACCAGTGAGCCTTTATACACTACACAATTGGGCCACCCATAATCATCTAGTCATGTAATATTGGGTATCTACTCAAGCCCATATCAATTATTATTATAGTCCATGGACTTTTTATCTTAATTTGATAACTTAATTAAGTCCATAAAATAATTGAATAGTTAATATAACTGCATAATAATATATTGCCTATAATTAGACTATATAGGAAATTAAAATTTTCCAACAATCTCCTACTTGGACTATATATTTCTCAAAGCAATTATATCAAGAGTCCTTAGTTGCGCAACTTTATGCTATTCCTCTTCAAGCTATACTTAACAATCTGGTCCATATACTAATATGGAATAACCGCGTCATTCACCACATTATAAATCATGGTTAAACCCCGACAATTACCAATATCAATATATTCAATGACATAGATCAAATATGGTGAGTAGTATAGAAATTACATGCAATGTGATCAACATCATGTCTAGTTCCAACTGGTCCAATGAATTCAAAGTCATCAACTTTATTCTGCAGAAAACTGAATTATCCAAAACAAAGTGTCTTAAAAACTTTAAAGAGCAATAAATATAGATTCCCATTGAACCAATGCATTCTAAAATCATATAACACCCACACGAGTAGCTAGCTCATAAAATTACAGGGCGTTGAATACAATTGGTGGATCCATATTTAGAGTCTATCATAATATACTCTACTAAAATTTTATCTATACAAAACACTTTCTTTAACAAGTAAGAATTCTATGTCAATATGCTTGACTTATAAGAACTCATGTAGCTACTAAATACTTTATTGCGAATTAACTGTCAAAATAAATTTTATGTGACAAAGCTTCGCAATCTTTATTTCATAATTGAATGCCCCTTAGTGTGCTATTATTTCTGTTGTCATGGTTAATGAGCTACAATTGTTTGCTTAACGCTTTTACATGTACAACTTTCCCGACCAACAGAAAATGTAGCCTAAAGTGGATCTTATGCCATATTAGCATCCAACAAACTTAGGATCAGACTACTTCATGATCTCTAACAATTGATCTTTGATATGCAAGCATGTAATCTTTAGTTCTCTGTAAATACTTTATAAAGATCCATACTGGATTTACTTTAATGTTTACTTAATACACCAACAACAGAAGCCAAATTAGGTCTTGTACAGACCTGATCATACAACAACTTCCAACAATCAAAACTTATAGAATATTTCTAAATTTCTTAAATCTTTAGTTTAATTTTAGGGCACCTTATTGAGGTTGCACTTGTCTACCTTAGTTTAACTTAGACCTTCTCCCACTGAATCACAAAATCGTCTACATTTGTCTCAAAACCAAATGAGATAATTACTTCATGATGATTCTTGTGATTCCTTTATGGAAAAGCTTTCTTGAATGCATAGATGGATTTCCTTTTAGTTCTTAAACTTTTAAGATTATTTTATCAATATTACCATCAAGAAACTTTATCTTTACATCCATCTAATGTGATTCAACATCAAAATGTGCTACTAATGTCATAATTATCTTAAAAGAGTCTTTCTTAGAATCTAGATAAAAAGTCCCTTAAAAAAATATCTTCTTTTCCTTTTGAGTATAATCTTTTACCAAGATGCAAACTTGATCATCTTGTAATAACTTAAACTCATAATTTATGGCATTAACCCACTTTCGAGCATTTGGACCATGCATGGCTTGATGAACATTGTTTGAATGTTCTACCATTAATTGTATAGTGTCCTCATTATTTAGAAGAAAAATCACATAATCATTCGAATTGTATTTCTCCTAACTCTTGTGGTATCTTTAGTGACATTATTTTCTTGAGGTTGTTGAATTTGTTATTCCTTAAATATTATTGATATTGTCTTTTCGAGGTTCTGGATTTTACACATTCTTAAGCTTTAGTAGGAGCCTTGTTGACTCATTTTGAAAGACAATGTCTCTAATACTATTCTTCCCCCCCCCCCAAATCAACATCCTCAAAGAGTTCTATATTACCCGTCTTAAATATGATCTAATCAATTGGATCATAAAATTTTATATTTTTCATAATCAATAAAGTAGCTGTAACTATTTGTGTCCAATTTTATTTAGTAGATCCCAATGATCTAGCCTTAGTTGGACATCACCATCTGAAACTCAAAGAGTTCTCACAACTACTTTAGTTAAGCTTTATTAAGACCATAAGCTGCAATCTTAAATATTTCTCCTATTAATAACCATATTCTATGGAGTTCTATTTTGTCTTTTAACTATACCATATACACACCAAATAATCATAATGTAGTTAATTATAAGACAATTCCACAAGCCTTTAGAAGAAAATAAAAGGTTATATTTTAGTTTTGTCTTTAGTAACTTTCTTAATGAGTTTTCTTGTATTGCCCTTACACTTAATTAAGACCAAGTTTGCTAGAAACCTACAAGTCTCATTATTATTATTGAAGTTAACTCATCATGTATGAGTACATTGTTGATATAAGTATAACTTAATTAGCAGACTTCTTAATTGTACAAAGAATAAAATCACAATAATTATCATACTGGCATTAAACTTTATAATCTTTCAAAATTTAAATAATTAGAATCATCTTGAGGAGTCTAACACAACATTAGTATCAAGTCCAACGACAATAATACTAACTTGTAAGTGATTCATTCTACGTAGTAGTTAAATACTAACAATAAAGCTGTCAAGTAATAGCCTTCCTTTGGGCTGATTTATTACTCACATGTAAAATAAATAATTGTCACGTATTCACCACCACAAGTGCTCTTGTATTTCGGGCCAAATATTAATATACCTTTGAACCGATCAATACTCGCATGAAGATACACTCGAACAACATTATTAATTGTGGACCCATCACAAGACACCTTGTGCAACATTAAACTTGTCTATGGACAAAAATTAACTGTAGAGGTTATCTTGGTGTAATAATCAAGTACTGATAAGAAGTTCTGTCAAACAAAAGTCTATCTTTGGACCGACTGATGCTCACATGAACAATTCAAAATAACTATCACATAGTTATTATCACATGTGTGTTATTATTCTTCCAAAATGTACCTACCTATGGGCCTAACACAAAACACATCTCATCTAAGTAATTTTAATAAAGTCGTTCTCCACACTAAGAGGCTGCTATGGCAACATGATTCTTTGATTGACTAGATTTAAAAACTACTAGACCAATTAAAAATATATTTAAAATAAATAGTATTTATTTTTAATTGAACGACATTAAAAAATGTCTCCCCAAATTTAATTAATTAAATTCATAAACCAAATATTAATATGAGACGATTCACACAAATTTTAAAAAAAATGAAAGATCTTTTAACTTAATTGAGAATTTTATATGCCTAATTTAGAATAATCTAAATTAAGCAAATATTCATCAAATGATAAGAATGTTTATTGACAACCAATTAATTGCTCCAAAATTATCAACTTAAATGACGTTAATTAAATAATTAAATTATGGGAATCCATAAATAATGGAAGGAGCACACTATCATTATTATTGTTCACAAATAAATCCATCAATGTAAATATGTTAAAATTCAATATGATTCCAGATCCGAGAAAATCACATTAAGGTGGGTTCACTCAATTTCATTAATGTTGCCCCATGCATGGATTTCGTGATTAGCTGAAATGAAACTTATTCACCAGAGTGGCCGGATCCATTACCAATCAAGCAAATAATAAAATGGCAACCCTATTGTCAAATGAAATTTAAAATTCTTTCAAGATACTCAATTATGAAATCTGTTTTTTTACTCAATTATCGAATTAGAATAAACATAACTAAACATGTAATCTTGATTCACTTTCCATAATAATCCAAATATCAATTTTCAACTGAAATACCTTTATTTAAACCAAAGTTAAATAGATATTGTACAAAGTTGAGACTAAATTTCCAAAAGTTCAGAATAGTTGCAAATGTGTGGTTCGTTCACCATATTAATCAGAATCCATATTCTTTAACCAAAATCCTAATATGTGGTAATAATTCGTTAATAAAATTCAATCTCCAATATTTTAATAATTATATTGGATTAAAATTCAATTTGATAATGGCCTGATAGGAGCCAACTATCCCCAACGCAGATTACAAAATGATTCTGACACATAATTCCAATCTCAAATTCAAATATGTAATTTCACATACAAGTCCGCAAAAAATTAAATCATTAAATTTAATTCAAAACTTTAATGATCAAAAGTAAACTTTATTAAGATCGAAACATGTCATAAAGGTAAGCAAGGCACGTGTATATAGCAACCAAAGACACATATGTACACTGAATCACTGACCATGATTTGAAACAACACAATTTTAATTGTGGATCAAAATTAATCAATATTTAAATCATTAACCCAATAAATGGTTTAGGCAATTACCACATAATTGAGGACTGAAGGTGAAGGACCAAGGGTCCAACTACTTTAATATACATGTGCGTATGGCTAAACAAACAAGCATCTATATATGTGTGCTATAATGTTTAATGACCAAAGTTCCATTCTAATTCAATGCACAAAAGAAGATATCCGCAAGTATAAATTGAAGTATTTGTCAACGACCAAAATACACTAATGGATGCCCAAAATGACTTGCTAAATTCATGAATAATAGATCATTTATTCCATAAGAATTTTACTGAAATTTAACACCATAATTATGAAGTTGATTCATTCTTATGCATTTAAACTGAATTAGAATAATAAGATAAATGAGAAATCCAATTTCTCAAAAAATTATTCACTGAAAACTTAAATAAAATAGAAATTAAATCACAGTTTCTCAACTATAATGTCAGAAGCAACAATTTGCAATTCACGAACATCACACATACTGTTATTAAAACTTGAATTTCAAGAATGGCCGTATAAACGCATTGCGGCAGAATAACTTAAGTGCAATGTATATGTGCACAACAACAATTATTTCATCTCAATCCTTTGATTTGAAATTGTTATTTCACGTAACGATTCAAGTATAATATTTGAATCTAATATAGATCTTTCAGATCTCAAAGAATTATACATAGGGTGACTCTGATACTACTTGTAGGAAATAAATCCATAGATCCTAAAACCTTAAACCCTATTATGATTAATGAGATCTAAACTATAATGCGAAAGCGTACCTTGATTCAGTGAGTCCTCTAAAAGTGGAACACAAGGTGCAACACGAACTCGAAGATCGTTAGGTATAATGGCATTCCTAAACTAAGCCTCTTAATTCCCTCAGGACCGTCGTAATCTCTTCTGATGGAAAAGAGAGAACTAGTATATTGGGGACCATAACATGTGAGCCTTTATATATTACACAACTGGGCCACCCATAATCACCTATTCACGTAGTATTGGGTATCTACTCAATAAGCCCATATCAAATATCAATTATTATTATAGCCCATGGGCTTTTTATCTTAATTAGATCACTTAATTAAGTCCATAAAATAATTGAATAGCTAATATAACTGAATAAAAATATATTACCCACAATTAGACTATATTGGAAATTAAAAATTTTCAATATACAACTTTACTTAATCACCTGAAAATTAGCTACAATTTATTTTTCATTCCAATTTTTGTTGGGCCTCAGGCTTCTGCTAGGAAGAATTTTCTCATTTTCAAGACTTTTTCATTATAGAAATGAATTCACCTTTACTATTGGACAAGATTTATTGTCTTTGTGTTAACTGCTTTTTTATACATGATTCGAAGTTGAAGTTGTATTTGATTCTACTTATTACATTTTTTCTGCACAAACATATTATTCCCATAACATAGTTACAAATATCAATGTGAGCGAACAACATAATTTTTGCGGGGAAGCATATCTCATATTGTCATGTTGTGTTTAGAATATCATTTCAATTTTTCGTTAAGGTAATTTTATGCTAATTAAAGTCCATAAATAAAGAGAGATAATATGACGAGCTTTCATATTTTCATGAGGGCATGAACACTACTTTGACTAATTGACACTTTAGTTTCAAATATTTAATAAGATAATTTGCTTGTTATGCCCTATTATGAGAATAATTTATTTCCTAAATAAGGGCTGTTATGATTATAGAGAACATATCCCTTATCTTTATTTACCTTGCATATTTTAGTTACTTAGAGCGGATAATGGGTAAAAGATGAAAGACGAATATGGTGGATTAGGATTTAAAACCCTAAGTGATGTGGTGGTGGTAGATTACGTGATTTCTTCACAGATGAGAATGAAGTATATATAGGCATGAGAAGGGAATAAGATGGGATCTTAAAAAGGCAAAACCTTGTGTGCACCTGGGCGCACGGGCACACTCCGTGCACCTTTAGAATTTTATGTTAAATTGTATACCCTTTAATATAAAGATGCGTACCCTTTAATTTCTAAAGAAAATAAAAAATATTAAAGAAAAGTGTATACCCTTTAGAACAAAATGATGTACCTTTATTAATTAAAGTGTATACTCTTTAAAACAAAGCAATGTACCCCTACCCATAATACTAAATTCTAAAGGCACACGGTATGTCTCAAGGGTACGCAAAACCAACTACTTGAAAAATCAGGAAAAATATAATTATGGAAGATATGAACGGAACGGGTGATAAGGAAATAACTTTGCCTCTAAGAAAATAAGAAAAAGAAGGTAATTTTTGTGTATTTTTGGAATTCTCGCTTGCAGTTGCTTGACCTCACGATTTAAGCATAACTTTCTCATACAAACTCCGATTTAAGCGATTCTTACACCCAAGCAACCCTCTCTTCCGTGGATTTCTAACCATACAATACTTGACCAATTTGAACTTCCACACGAGTACATAAATATATTATGGAAATTGATCCTCTTTTTTCTTGCATGTTGCAAAAATTCACAATTCATTCCAACTTTGTATTTTTTATCCTTTTTCCTATCAAAATACAAAAAATACCTCACAACCACCTTTAAGTCAATAATAATTCAAATTATTAAGATTTGTACAAATAATAGCAACTAATACACTCAAAAAGGTATCAAATCGGACACAAAAATAAATGAATTTTCATTTTCATTAGTCATCCTTCTCATCTTCCATTTCAACTACAAGAAAATCCACGGGAAAGACCAACTTATCCAATTTCACTAAAATATCTTCAATCACTCCCTTAGAAAAAGTCATGGATCTATCCACCAACTGAAGAGCAACTATTGTGGGTGTCAACTCCCCTAAACCAAGCCTTTTGAATATGGACAAGGGAATCAAATTGATACTTACCCCTAAGTCACACAAGTCTTTACGTGCCGGCTTGTTTTCAATGTTGCAAGAATAGGGAAGCTTCCAGGATCCTTTAACTTTGCAGGCAGCTTCTTCTGAAGAATCGAGTTGTAGTTCTCTATCAAGTTTACTATCTTCACTCCATTCAAACTTCTCTTCTTTGACATGATATCCATAAGGAATCGGGCATAATAGGGCATCTCCATGATTTCTTTAAACAAAGTGATGTTCAAGCTGATTTTGCTCATGATGTCTTGAAACCTCTTGAACTTCTCTTCCAACGCATTCTTCACCAACCTGAAAGGAATTGAAGGAGGTATCTTTATCATAGGAAGTCCCCACTAATATCTTTCAACCTCCTTCTGTTTATCTTTCTTGTCTCTCAGACTCTTTTCTCTTTCCCACTTCTTTTCAACCATGATCTCTTGGGATAGATCCCAATGTTTTTGAGCTTCAGGTATGCTGTTCGACTCAAATGGGGAGGTCAAACAACACTATGCGACCTCCGGTCCACTTTCAGGATTGGTTGAATGGGAACTGTTCTAGTCTAAAGGACCATTGTCGATCACAACATTATTGTACAGACCATATGAGGTTGTTCGACCTCTGTTCGACATGTCCCCTTGATCAAATGGGATGTGTAGTGGTCGAACAGGATATAAGAAATCTTTTGAAATCCCTAGGTACTCCGTTTGAGGAATTAGAGGTTGTTCGACCAAGGGTCCTCATCGAACATGACTGTACTTAGTCGAACGAGCTTCCTACGACTCCATAATCTGATTCTGGCATCTTTTAACCTTATACTGCGTTCAAGACCTCAACTTGATGGCATTACAACACTCTTTTAATGGGAATTTTCCTTTCTCCATCTTCTGCGATAGCTTATTTATATTTCCTGCCATTTGCCCCATCAACAAAGTAATGTCCTTCAGCTGCTTAGACAAATCTACATGGTTAGCATTCATAGTTTCCTCAAGTCTATCCATTCTCGCATCATTACTAGCCATGTATCTGATCAAAGTATCCTCAACACTAGTATTCCTTTCTTGTTGTTGTATACTAGGCCCTCTTTGTATCATTGTGTTGATCTGTTTTCTTTGGACTGCTAGTATCTTACTGATATCTGCGAGACTTGTTATTTCTTCCATCTTATCCATCTTAGCAACATGATGCTTCACTTGCGCTACCTTTCCCAACATATGAGATCCTTTAATCCTCTCTGTAGGCCAGTCACGTGAATTCATAGAGATGTCTTCAAACAACTTTTCTTCTTCTATTCCTATTTTAGATAACAATACTTTACCTGATGATGCATCAATAAGAACACACGACTCACAATCCAATCCACTGTAGAAGATGCTTATGTATTGAGCCTTAGACATTCCATGTTATGGGCACCGCCTGAGCATATCTTTGAACCTATCACACGCCTCATTGAATTTCTCATCCTGTTACATAGCGAACTAAGTGATGTCCCGCTTCAATCTGAAAACCTTTGAGGGTGGTATGTATCTTTCTATGAACTTCTGCTGTAGTTGGTCCCATGTAGTATAATCTTCTGCATCAAGAGTCTCATACCAATCTTTTGCCCTATCAATTAATGAAAACTTGAATAGGGCGATCCGCTTAGCATTATCTTAAGCTCCTGCACCTTTCTGAGAGTTAGCATATCTAAACAATCTCCTAAGGTACTGATGCTGATCTTCAAACGAACCCCTAGAGAAAGGGTTCTTCTCAACCATATTGATAAGAGCGGGATTTATCTCAATATTATCATCTGGCCCCCTTGCTCCTATCAACCCCATGTTTCCAATCCCATTATTTTTGAAAATTTTACGTATGACAACATTATTCAGATTCCGTCATGCTCCAGCCATGTTCATCTTAGTGTGTTATTCCTTTTTTTCTTTCCTCTCTTTTTTCTACTGTACAAGTACCTCAGAAAAATTCAAAGTTAGAAATAATAAAATCAATAATAACAACCATCCCGGCAACGACACAAAATAAATATTACGGATTTTCTAATCCTCAAGTATTAAGGATATCAATTATAGCTTAGGCAAGCGACCAAGTTAAATATCGAACCCACAGGACGGAGTATTACTAATTTAATTATTTACTAAATTAATCAAGACAAGTGGTTGCAATAAAATTTGAGAATTTTAATCTAATAACTAATATTCTGAAAATTAAATTACAATTAAAAAGGAAATAACACTAGAAGAATTCGAAGTAAAACCAAGTTGGAGAATAGGTAGCTCTAATGTAATTCAATTTTAATACTTAATTTCCCTCTCAAGTGTACCGGCTTACTCAGCCTTTTGAAATATGGACTCATCATTAAACCATGCAAACTTACTTTTTAGACACAAGCAAGTAAGTGTGCAAAACCTATGAATCACCTCGGAGCAAGAGATATAATTTTAAGTTCCTTTCTATGTACTATCATTTTAAATTCTTTCCCACGTCTAGTAATCAAATCCGATATGATCTCCCTTTTTAGCTACTATAAAATTACTCTCTTAATCCTGCTTATTAACCTATAATTTATGCAATTAATAAACATTCATATTTGATAGTTCTAATGAAATTAACTTCGAATTCTCCTCTATTAGAATCATAACATGCAACCCTGTTCAGCGATGAGCGCACTCTATCTACAACCAGATATATATTCAGACTCTATATAACAGTTGAAGATGCATAAAACGATCATGAATATGGGTTTAAAAAGCACAGTCAAATATAAGATAATCCACAAGTAGTGTTGTTAGAGAGTACACAAGAGAGTTTAATTAATTCATAAAACCTTCAAAACCCTAGAACTACCAAACTAGTTCTAGCCCATAGTGTTATAGGAAACACACATGTGGGTTGGATAGATCTTACGGGTTGGATAGATCTTACCCATAGTCAGAAAAATCAGAAAATAGAAGAAAAGAATTAAGAAACTCATGGTGTAGCGATCTCCTTCATTCTTTCTTCTATCTCTTCAAATCCTCTTGGTTCTCCTTCTTGATTCGATAGATGAATTTTCACAGTAATGGATGGAAGGAGGAATGGATGCATGTGGAGGAAGATAGGGCATGGATGGTGTGGGAGAGATCCCCTTGTGGGTGGAGACTCCAATTGATGGCCAAGGCTCTGACCCCTCTAATGATGCCCTTTTATATTTTTTGAACCCCCAAATTGATGTTGCTAGGTTTTTCACGTCAAACCACACACTTACGTGTACTTGGGGTAAAAAATATGAATCTGGGTTGAAAAATAGGTCCCATTCGACCCGAACGGCTAGTCGAAAGATCCCGTTCGACCTCTTGGGCATGACTGTGCAGTCTCACGATTTTTAGCATAACTTTCACATCCAAACTCCGATTGAGGTGATTCTTGCGTGAAAACGATCCTTCTTTGTGTGGCTTTCCAAAAATGTATTCCATGCTCAATTTAGAATTCCATAGAAACACAGAAAATCATGGAATTTGAGTGTGCATTTTCAGCATTCTTGCACAAGTTGCACATTTTTTCCAACTTTTCACTTTTGATCGTTTTTCCACCAAAAACACAATAAAAACACCTCAAATGCACATTTTTCTCAATTATATTGAATATAAGATACTTGCGCTAATATGTGACAACAATTCCTATCATAAAGGTGTTAAATTGTATACTAAACACACTGATTTTCACTCTCAACACTTATATTCTTTATTTTTTTTCCTAGGTGAAAATCTATCCTAATTTTTTTTATCATTTTCATTGTTTGGGGACGAGAACACTTTAAATTTGGGGGTTTGATCATCGTTATTTTCACTTAATGTTACTATCTTTTTATGTGCTATTTTCGTATTATTTGTCCGTTTTATGTTATGTTTGGTGGTGTTTATTGTTCATTTAGAGATTTTGTGTGATGATATATAAATATGTCAAAATTTGCTTAAATATATGTTAAACAGGTAAAAATGGAGTTGGGAGCCGAAACGGGGAGAAAATTAGTAGAAGGTATCCGAACTAGACATGTTTCATGATCTCGCATTAAGCTTGGGCTTGCAAGTCCTAGTCGAGTTCCGAGTGTCGACCATCGGATGTCGACTGCGAACACATGAAACATGAACTCGGCCTTCCTTATTCATCATGCTTCGGAGCTTGCATCGAGCTCCATCTTGTCGCAGAAACTCCTAGAAAGATGTCACGACTTGAGTGGAGCTGCAGAGCTCGAGACGAGTTCAATCAAAGTTTAGAAATTAATTCAGATTTCTAGAAAGGTTCCAGGTCTATAAATACATCATTAGCGTGAATTTGATTGGAGGAACTCATTTTGGAGCAATTACACACACTTTTCACCTAAAATATCATACATTTTCGTTCTATTCCATTCTACCTCATTTCCATCCTTTCTACCATAAATTCTAATTGAATTCTACCACATCTATCCATAATTATACCATCTATCCCCAATCTAAGAAAAAGATCTCAATTAGTGGATGAATTTGGCATGATAGAGGAGGAGAAGATCTATCTTTCAAGGGAAGCTTGTCATTTTCTATTTTGTTATTTTTCTCCTTTCATAGCTCAATTGGAGCAAGATTTGATTTGTATTGAAGTTGAAATGATTGTAATACGATAGGCCTATAGTGAGGCTAGCAATATGATTGGTTAAGGATTTTTAGACTTGCACACCATGTGTTTGATGAATTGATTGATTGTGAATATTTTCTATCATGAATGCTTATCTCTCAATTTATGTGATGATATGTGTGGTTGATTGTTTGTGGCATGTAGATAGAGTGTGAATTTGTGTGCATGTGATGAATTGTTAATAGAAAATCATGTTGTTATATGAATTGTTTATACTATAAGCATGAATTGAGTTTGTGAAGACCAATGAATGTTTAAAGCCTCATGATAGGACATGTCGGAAGAGTTGCGTGTGAACGGGCTTGGACTACGTGAGAGGACTTTTCTATAGGACCTTACTACCTCATTAGGGAATAGGAAGCACAAAGAAACTCTCTTAGGTGCCATTTTTGGATTATTTAGGTGCTAAGTGGTCTACATCTAAGTGTGTCTTATGAAGGAGCTCTTAGTGTGATGAGTGAGAGCTTTTAATATCATAATCCTTGATGTTCATCAAAGCATGTGTACATGAGTCTAGATCCCTTTTCCATGATGTTGCTAGTTTTACTTGCTTCTTAGATTGATCTTACTTCATCCATTCCATCTCATTGTTCTTTTGCTTTTGCTTGTTACTTTATTTTACTTGCTCCATTAGTTGTTAATTGTAGTTAAATACCAATCAATCTGTCTATCGATTTAGTCATTATAGAGTGAGCATTTTATAAATACGCATACACTACCTCCTCCTTTGGGTTCGATTATTTTATTTCTTGGTCACCACGCATTGCACAGTGACTAGTGTAAAACCTGTCGAAATTAGAATTTTGTGTCCCTGTTCGACCAAAGTGGTTCTGGTTGAATGGAAGGTCTTGGTCGAACGGGATGTCTGTAAGCTGAAATTTCCATTTAGACTTGACTTTTGTCGTTCTACCAAAATGGCTTTGGTCAAATGGAAAGCCTTGGTCGAACCAGCTTGCACAGTCTTGCCATTTCAGGCATAACGTCCACATTCAAGCTCTGATTTGAGTGATTCTTATGCTCACGAGATCCTATTTTCTTTGGATTTCTATTCATATAAATAACTCATGGAAAATAAAATATTTAAAGGTGTAACAAGTCATGTAAAATGGCACATCATTCTGTTCGGCACAGCTTGCGCGACGTTACCATTTTGATCATAACTTTCTCGTTTGGACTCCGATTGAAGTGTTCCTTATGCCAAAATGATCATCTTGGCTTTCCATCCATGTATTACACTTCTTGTTTTGAGCTCCACACAAGTACAAAATAATTACACAATTTGGATGTACATTTTTCAGTATTCTTACACAAATTGCACCTTTTCTCCAACTTTGCACTTTTGATCCCTTTTCCACCTAAAATACATTAAAACACCTCAAGTGCACCTTTTTCTCAAATTTATTTAATATAAGATACTTGTGCTAATATATGACAACAATATCCATCAAAAAGGTGTTGAATTGGATACTAAAACACGCTTATTTTCACTCTCATCAAGTGTGACTGATACAATTTTCCATAGGATAAGAAAGAAGAGTGAGGCTTCTAAATATAAAATTAAGATAAATATCATTAAGGCAACTATGAGAAAAGTCCAAGTTTATATTGATTACGATAAGTTTGTTGATGATTTAAAGTACCACCACACTTACACTTGTAGAACATGGGATTTAACTGGAATCTTTTGTGTTCACGGATGTGTAGATATTCAATTCTTGAAAAGTGATGTGGCAGGATATGTTGATGGATATTACATTGTTTCAAAATATATAGCATATTATATATGCACATCCATCAGAACCTCTCAATGGAAGGAAGAAGTGGTCTGAAGCTTCTAGTGACTCATTCAAGCCCCCATCAAATGAGAAAATGCCAAGTCGCTTTAAGAAGAAAAGGAAAAGAGCCTCTGAAGAAGAGAAAAAAATTTACAACTTAGCTAATCTAATTTGGACTACAAATGTTGTGCCAAAGATGTAAAAAAACTAGTCACAATAATAGATCTTGCATCAACAATGATTTTGAGAAACTGTCTGGGGGTAAATAGTTGTTGATGCCACTACTATTTTTAATCTATAATAATCTTCAACCTTAATATGTTTGATGTTGGATCTAACAAGGAAAAATAAGAGGCCACAAAAGGAAAGAAACATCATAAATATACTGGAGAAAGTACAACCAACACCAATATCAGTAAAAACAAGTGTGCATATGAAAAGATCAGAAATAAGTGGAAGAACTAACAAGATACCACTAAGAAACTCAGATATGGTGAGCCAAACCACGTCTTCTTCTCGTGAATGTGATAGAGTTCAGGTAGAACATTTAATTGAGTTGTTTTATTCTACTGTATTTTTTTGAGGAAATTTTAATTTTTCACTTGTGTACCTCGTAAAATCCATGTGCATGAAATGTTGTGGTACTTATAGGCTATGATTACAGTTAAATCATGATGTTACTTATTTGTATCTTATTTAAGCTTGAAAAGGATATGGCTCACATATAGTTGCGGAGATGGGAAACATATGCTTTAGGGTATGTGAAATTTTCACCTAGTTATTTGGTTATACATGTATGTATAGTATATAATTGACACTTTCTATCTAATTATTATGAGAAGATGCCAGAAGAAAAGAGGGCTCATTTTATACCTTCAACACATGGTAGTTCAAGTTCAATTTTCACAAAACTAGAAAAATGAAGAGGAAGAGGATGTGAAGGAATCGAAGGAGTAAACGCTAGAGGAACAAGAGGAAGAAATGATGGAAATGGAAATAAAGTTTTTTTATCCCATAACCATTTAAAACTTTAGATTTTGTCCAAAAGAAGATAATTGTATCGATTTTATCTCATAACTATGAGTTTTTTTTCAAATTTGCCCAATTTTCGCTGGAACCCTCAATTTTCACTGGAAATTAGTCACATGCATTGCACATGACTGATAAATTTGGGAGTTCCGGTAAAAATTGAGGGTTCCGATGAAAATTAGGCAAAATTGAAATAAAACTCATAGTTATGGGACAAAATCGATACATATATCTTTTTTGGGATAAAATTTAAAGTTTTAAAATTTATGGGACAAAAAACACTTTCAACTCTATACAATTATGTGTGATTTATTTGTTCTGATGTTAGCTTGTGATGTTTTTTTCTCTATTTTAATTTTGGGTTAATTACATTAAAAGTCACGACCTTTTCGCTGACTTCAAATTAGTCCAAACTTTTGAATATTTACAAATAAGTACTCAACCTTAAACCCGTATTGCAAATCAAGCCATCGAACAGCTATAGGCCTGCTTGGTGGCTGACGTGTCACAATTTCTTCCACGTCCCGGCCAACATGTCAAAACAACATCATTTTTGCCCATTATAATTCCACGTATTAAATGAAAAAAAATTAAAAAATGAAACATCAAGAAATGAAATGGTAAACATGATCAGTTTGCTGGTCTACTTCCAACCTCACTCCCTCTCACCACCGCATCATGGCCACCACCACCATCTCCTCCAGGCCAGCTACCCCATCATCGTCTTCACCCGTGCCCAATCCAAAGCCGAATCCCTACTTTCCATGGGGGCGCACTTGGAGAATTCACCCAAATCCCTCGCCTCCAAATCTGACGTCGTCTTCTCCATCGTCTGATACCCTTATAGTGTCCGCCACATCATCTTGGAACACAACTTCGGCACCCTAAGCTGACTCTGCCCTGGTGGCGTAATAATAAAAATGACCACTTTCGATCATTCCCTCATGGTTGAGATCCACTCGACAGCCTGCTCTTCCGGCTGTACCCCATAGATGCCCTATTTTTGGCGGAGATCGCGGAGCCTGCATTGCTACGCTCTTAATCTTCGCCGATGATGAAGGCCAGGTTAGTCGCCTCACCCCTATATTGAACCAAGTAACCATTAGCGAACCAAGTAACCATTTCTTCCACCATGGTAGGCTGTGTGAAGGTTTGATATACGCCCACAAAGATGGTCGGGATTTAGGCAATTACTATTGAGAGTGGAAATTAGCGTGTTTTAGTGTCCAATTTAACACCTATTTGATGAGAATTGTTGTTATATATTAGTACAAGTATCTTATATTCAATATATTTGAGAAAAAGGTGCACTTGAGGTGTTTTGTTGTGTTTTAGGTGGAAAAGGAATCAAAAGTGCAAAGTTGGAGAAAAGGGGCAATTTGTGTGTGAATGCTGAAAAATGCACGTCCAATTTGTGTAATTTTTCTATATTCGTGTGGAGCTCTGAACGGGAAGTGTGATATATGTTTGGAAGTTCACTGAAAAAAGGATCGTTTTGGCATAAAGAACACCTCAATCGGACTCCAGACGATAAAGTTATGATCAAGATGGTGACGTCGCGCAAGCTGTGCCGAACAGAATGGATGTGTTAATTTGCATGGCTTGTTACACCTTCAAATCTTGGAGTTTTTGTGAGTTCTTTATATTGATAGAAAGCCAAGGAAGAGAAGATTGCATGAGCATAAGAATCACTCAAATTGGAGCTCAGATGTGGATGTTATACGCGAAAAAGTAAGATGGCACAAGTGTGATTCGACCATGACAGTTTGGTTCGACCGGACCCGTTGGTCGAACCACAGCCATTTTGGTCGAGCCAGAATCCTGAAGTGTGAAAAATTGCTGATTTTGATTCGACTAGGGGTCGAACCAAAGGTCGAACCACATATCTGGGACGCATCCGGATTTGATTTTTACACACCAAGTGCATGTTTCTGCATGTTTTTCAAGAAAAAGCTCATCCAAGGTCCATAAGGAGAGCTTACAAGTATAAAAGGGGGTGTAGATCATATCATTAATCATTATTGAGGGAGAGAAGAGAGCCACAATTATCCTACACCCCATAAGGGGGGTTCATCCCCCAACCATCATCCACATCCTTTCCTCCATCCATCCAACACTTTGAAGATTCGTTTGTGGAATCTAAAGGAGAACCAAGAGGAGGATTCAAGACGGAGAAGGACGCGATGACTCCCACATCTAGGGTTTATTTCATTTTCTAATTAATCTTGTAATTTTCCAGACATCCGGGTAAAATCTATCCAACACCCATGATTGTTCTTCGTAACATCATGGACTAGAGCCTTTTTGGTAGAACTAGGGTTGTGAAGGTTTTCACGAATTAATTGAAATTTCATGTGTAAACTCCGTACAACACTACTTGTGAATTTATTTTATATATGATTGTGCCTTTTTAATTCATACTCACGGTCATTTTGTGCATCATTAACTGTTATGTAGAGTCTGAATACATATCTTGGTTATTGATTGAGTGTGTTCACTGCTGAGCAGGATTCCATGTTATGATTCTAAGTGAGGGGACTCCAAAACTTCATTAGAACTATCATATATGAGTACTTATTAATTGAATTGAATTCGGTTTATTAAGTAGGATAAAGATGATAATTTTATAGTACTTATAGAGGGAGATCATATCAGGTTAGAGTACTAATTGGTAAGGGAAATAATTGATACTAATAGTACCTAGAAAGGGGGTAAAATTATATCTCTTGCTCTGAGGTTATTCGCACGTGTTACATGCATGTTTACTTGTGTCTATAGAGTAGATGTGCATGGTTTAGTGATGCGTCCATATTCCACAAGGCAGAGTCAGAAATCAACACACGAAAGGGAGATAAATGAGTGAAACTGGATTATCCTAGAGCAACTTATTCTCCTACTTGATCCACTTTCATATTCTTCTAGTGATATTTATTTTATTTGTTATTTTAATTAATTGTTTATTAGATTATAATTAAATTCCAAAAACTACATTGCCACACTTGTCTTAATTAATTAGTAAATAATTAAATTGATAATACGCCGTCCTTTGGGTTCGATATTCACTTGGTCGCTTGCTTAAACTGCAATTGATATCCTTAATACTTGAGGATTAATTTTGTGTGCAAAGAAAATGCGCATCAATTACCAGAATGCCATTTCCACTGGAGCTGCAATTGAGCCTACTTGTAATTTTGCCGGCTCACTCATTTGGGGAAACACGTTTTCTTCACTTGGTTTGTAACAAAACAATGATGTCATTTTGTCATTTTATTTTTTTAATTTTAATACATGGAATTATAGCAATACGTGTGGGCGAGGACGTGGAAGAAACAATGACACGTCAGCCACCGGGCAGGCCTCCATCTGCCTGGTGGCTTGATTTGCAATAGGGGCTGTGGTAGGATTTCCCATTATGGACCTTGCTCCTGTTTGTACATTGGGGTTGACAGCCCCATGGCCCATTAAAAGCCCACGAGTCCCCCCAAAATACGCGAGGAGTGACCGCCTAATGAAGGTCACTAGGCCACTTAATCCAATTGCTCCAGATACGCGAATATCCTCCAAGATATTTGCCTAGGGGATATCCTAGATTAAATACTAAAAAAAAATCACATGAGGCTAAAACATATTTAATGCTCGCACTGTACATGATAATCTGCCGAATCACCCCGATACGGGTGACGTCAGATTATCCAATATAAATGTGGGAATTCCCCATAGTAATATATTCAACCCTTCACCCTTTAAAGAAAGGCACAAAAATGCCTAAGGGGCAATCCTCTCTTTTTATGTTAGCTTAGCATAGATTAATCCTTCTTCATCCCATTACAGCCACATTAATCTATGATTAAGAAGAGATTGAAATCTGACGAGCGACATTTGGTGCTAGAGGAAGGGGCTGGCCCGAGGCTTTCGATCGACCGAAACCCTCGAGTCGACTTGAACCTTCGATTCATCTCGGCCCAACTGTGCTTCCAATGGTACACGAGCAAGACGAAGCCACTCCTAGTAGAGCCAATGCGATAGCCAGCCGGTGCCAACAAGAGGGGCTTAATCTCCCTCGGACCGTGGAAAAGAAAGTCCCGCCACACGACACGAACCCAGAGAAAGACGATCCGCAAACCGATTTCCAAAAAAATTACTTTGACCTTCTCAGACAGATGAAAGAAAAGTGAACCGTGGAACCAAAGACTGCCAGTCGGAGACTCATTTTCAACCTCGAAGAAAATTTAACAGAATAAACGAATGAGCGGCAACATGAACGGACTCTGCCCAGAAGGTGCATGAAAGGATGGGCCCAAAAGATATATCTAAGGAGCCAAGGAAGGCCCAGAAAGTGATAGCTGAGGGACGCGAACGGAGAAAGATGGCATCTCGTGCGAACTCGGCCATCAGTCGATCCCCTATACACTCGCTGGATGCATAAGCGCCAAAGATCGACTGGGTCCAGATCCCGCAAAGACTCGACGTGAGCAGGTGGAGAAAGCACAGGAGACGACCCTGTCGCCCGACTCAAGCAGCAACATGATGAAGAAATAAATGCGCTAAAGAGACGTCTCGACCAAATGGAGAGGAAAAATGACACCGGGCTCAATAGTTTCCCTGACCCGGAATCTGGAAGATCCCCATTCACCCACAGGGCGCGCTAAGACAGAAGAAGTGTCGGACGTAACATCAGCCATTCTGGCGACTGCTGTCTTACTCCTAGGGTAAGGCGATAAGAAAAGGAGAAAAGGGGATACGCGCAGATCCAGCCAAGCTAAACAAGAAGAAATTTTGCAAATACCATAAATCCATTGGCCATGACACCAACAAATGCCGAGATCTATTGACTGAGCTCCTCAGATTATTTGAAGATGGAAAGCTGGACCGACTGGTGGCTGGCCCAAAACGAAGAAAAGAATAACCCCATGCCGTAACGGAATGACTTAATGGACCAACCCACCCGCCAAGACAGGACGGACTTGGAGATCGTCTGCCCACACCACCTAGAGAGGTATACATGTTTGTCGAAAGTTACATGGGGACTTCCTAAGCTTTAACCACTCTGTCACGAAGGAAGCGAAAGGGCGAACTGCGAGAACTCGACAGATATCAACACGTACTTATAGCAAGCCCGTGACCGCCTCTATAGGAAGCTAACGTTTTCTTTGCTGAAGAAGATCTCGCTGAAATACGAACCCCTCACAATGACCCCTTAGTGATTTCGGCTGTCATCTCAGGGGTAAGGGTGCATCGGTGTCTGGTCGATAATGCCATCACCGTCCCTTTGATGCAAACAGATAATAGATGAGAAACAGGCAGTAAAAGTTCAATACGTCCTCGAATTCAAAGTCGTTGACCTTCTATCACCATACAATTATATCTTAGGACGGACGTTCATTCACCAATTCAACTCTGTTCTATCCACACTTCACCAATGCCTGAAGTTTATAACTGCCGACGGCCGAGTCGGTACCGTTAGAGGAAGCCAAAGGAAAGCCAGAGAATGTTTGTTCATCGAGAAGGAAGACGGGCTCAACTACCACGATCTAAGTTTCCAGTTGATGATGATGGAACAACAAAACCTTGAAGAGGAAGCAAACCATGAAGAAGCTCTGCCGCAAGATGACTCGATGGAGGGAGATGGCCAAAAGTTCCGACCCTTCGACCCCCAGGGAGTCAATCTGCCCCAATAACTGATGAAGACCCAAGATCAAACAAAAAAGGAAAAGGGAGGAACTGGCCGAAGAAGCCGAGGCGATAAGGATGGAACCGAGTAACCCAGACTTGGAGTTGTACATCGGATCACAACTAAAGGAGCCCTATAGAACAACTCTGATTGAATTTCTAAAGTCCAACCTAGACGAGTTCTCCTGGACATCCAGTGAAATCCAGGGGATAGACCCAAAACACGCATGCCACCGACTCTATGTGAACCCATCCTATCGCCTCGTAGAATAAAAGAAAAGGAAGTACAATCCCAAAAAATATAAAATCATCAAGGCGGAAGCCAGAAAATTATTAGCAAGCAATTTAGTTAGAGAGGCGTTATTTCCCGCCTGGGTAGCCAACCTGGTCCTGGTGCAAAAAGCAAACAAGTCATGGAGATTATGTATTGACTTCATGGATCTCAACAAAGCATGCCCGAAAGATAGCTTCCTGTTACCGCATGTTGATCAAATGGTGGATGCCACAGCTGGCTACGAGTTAATGAGTTTCATGGATGCATACTCTGGTTATCACTTGATCCCTATGCACCCGGATGATGTGGAAAAAATGGCTTTCTACACCAAAAGGAATCTACTGTGCTGGTAATGATACCATTCGGGTTGAAAAATGCAGGTGCCACATACCTGTTTGCCTATTTTTGTAGCACTCACGAGCAAGAATACTCGATCGTTGTAGCAGTATATCCCAAGAAATATTATCAATCCACAAAGAAGTTATGTTCGGACTAGCAAAATACGTGAGCTCATGTTCATGTCGTTTTTGTAAAGATGATAGGGGGTTTTGAGAATGATTAACCACTTAAGCAAGTAGCAAGTAAATAAAAATAGCAAATAAGAGAAACGACAAGTGAAGATGAATGAAAATAAAAGAGGATAGGTGTTAAAGTTCAAGGATGAAAAACATAGGATTAGAAACATCCAAGCATACTCAATTCATACTATCATGCAAAAGGAATCCAACTTAATTGATGTAGACTAAGGGTGATCACGATTGTATCCTAAGCTTCCTTTCGGGTTACAAAGGTTGTTGATCCATTTTAGACTCCCAAAAGCACTTAAGATCAAAGCCCAACATTAACCCCTTCCATCTAGGTACTAGTTAGAGTAAACTCTCCCTTTTTGTGTACTAAGGCCAACGAATGGATTGGTTCCCCTCATCGAATTCAAATATCCTTTCGGTCAAACCCAAACTCGATGTCTAATCATGCCTTCCTAATACTATAGAGGGTCATTTCCGTCTCACTCCAAGTAATACATACATGAACATTATGATAGCATTTAATCACCATAACTCAATTCATTGATCAACAATCCATTAAACCAATAATCAATTATGAATAACAAACCATTCCATCACAACATCAAGACAATTAAACTCCATGAATAGAAATCAACATCAATTAAATCAAAAACTAATTTAATCCACATGATAATACAAATCTAATATGTTCTTCATGTTCCTAATCCCACTAGAGGGATTAGCCTAACATGATAAAGGTAACAAAACACATAAATGATTCATTACAAATACCCATAATCTTAGATCCAAAAGAAAATTAAAAGAGATGTGAATCTTCCCTAGCAATTTCTTGTAGAGAATCTTCAATACTCATGGATCTCCAACTCTAGCTCTTGATTTCTTGAGATCTTCAACACCCAAATGGAAGGGATGAAGTTTTGATGGAGAATTAATGGAGATGATGAAGATGGATCAAGATGGATGAAGGTGGATGGAGATTATGGTGTGAAATTGAAGGAAAGGTGTGTGATGTGTGTGTAGAGGATGGGAAATCCGATCTTATCCATCAAAATATTGAAATGGGGTCTATTTATACCCCATGTGGGCCTTCTAGAAGATTTCAGTAATTTTCTACGTTTTTGCACCAACACGGCTCGAGCTCCGCCGCACGCCCCGTGTTCTAACACAGGGCACAAGTCGTGTTCCGCACTCGGCCACAGGGGTGGCCGTGTTGTGTAATCTGACGTCCTAACACGGCTTTCTGGACAGAAATAATACACAAATACGGATAAAAAATATGAAAATGGACATAAATACGGATAAAAAATACGAAAATGGACATAAAAAAATACTAAAATCTAGGTAAAAATAGCGCCAATCAACCTCCCAAACTTAAGGTGTTGCTCGTCCCCGAGTAACAAAAATGACAAACCAAGAGGAGAAATTTTCACCTAGGAAAAGACTAAACAAACATAAGCAATAACATATCGTTAGCAATAATAACTACAAACTATGCTAAGTCATCCTACAATATTAAAATCATGACATGAAGAATTAGCAAGTTCAATCACAAGAGAATAAAATGTAATATAGTCCCTTTTTTTGGTCCAAGCCTCACATATGTTATAAATGTCTCTCAACACTCTTTAAAGTAGGGTAAAGCAACACTCATCAACCGATTGGCTTGACTCGCTATAAGCTTGCTCGTGGACTACATTCACAAACAACCAAAGTTTCAATCAATGATCAAAAAGGTCTTTCATTAAGGATGTAATAATAGGTTTTTTAGTAGGGTAGGAAGTATATGGATAAGAGTGACTAATCATGTGTAAGTAATCAAAGAGATGGCCAATTTCCTCAACTTCTTCACTTTCTTTTCTTCCTTGCTTATCTTTACAAATCTCAAGCACTATTCATTAACTTCCCTAGGATTGAGTTTCTTTTGTTGCATGCTTCCTTTCTTTGAATTTTGTTTACTTGAGCATTTTGATGTTGCTTTACTCTTTCTCTTGCTTTGAGGTTGCATGTCCATTTCTTACTTTTGCTCTTTTCATCATTTTTCTTGCTTGTTTTCCATTCCCTTTTCTTCTTTTGCTAATCAATCAATCCTTTCTGGCTACCATCTCCTCAATCACCCACACAAAGATATATATAAGCTTGAATGGGTAATTAAGGCTTGTAATGTGCTAAATTCACAAGAAATAGGCTTATAGGCTCAAAGTGGTTGACTAAGGATGATGTTCAAGGTTGGAACATATATGGCAATGACTATAATAACAATGATGGCCATAGATCATTTCACCAATCTCCACTAATCGGGCTCGTTCCTATAGTCCTTGAGCAAGTTCTAACTTATCAAACACAACCGATCCACTCATGAAGAAATACCATGTATGCATGGTTGAGACTCAAATGCTCACAAGCTTGTGCTCGGACCTTAAGGAACTTATTACACCACATTCATCTCAAAATTGAACAAGTTAAGTAAAACATGTCACAATTTGAAAGTGTAGAGATTCTTAATCATAGTTTGTCATCACTTATCACCACAACCTATCATCACTCACGTTCAAAAATGACTCACGACATCCCTAAACAAATCACCAAACATCCCAAGACAAGAATGAAAATACACACAACATAAAAATAAGGACTCAACAAACAAGACACAACAAAAACACAAAACATGCAAAAACACAAAATACCATCATCCATGCGAAAATTAAGCACACATTCATATCATCCCTAGACAATTAAGCTCACAAACATCCCACTCTTTATTGAAAAGGAAATCCTAATTTACGAAAGTAAACCTCCCACAAACATAACACATGAAGTAGCATGCCAGTCACAACAATCCAAATCAAAATCAATTCATTTCAAGTAATACAATGATAAGGTGTAGAGTACTCCCTCAATAGGCATTTGGTAAGGAAATCGTTAGCTTCAAGCTCCATCATGCTTCCAATACCTCTCATTCATGCTCAAACACTCAACAAACACCATTAGTTCAACAATTTCATTATAAATATGGACTATCATGCACTTCAACACCACCAATCATACCAAAATCAAACCCAAACTCATGAGAAAAATTTTAAAATTGACCCAATTTTACAAGAATCATACTCAAGTGGTGAGTCACACCACACACTCTCCCCCCAAACTTAAATCGAAACAAGAGTTGAGACTTAAGTTTGCAAAAAGTGGTGAGACTTACCCTTGTAGTTTCCATTGATGATCTTCTTGTTGAGAAGTAACCGCATCCACACGACTCAAGCTATGCCCACCACGTACTAGCACCCCCCAAACATAACTCGAGACAAGAGTCACGAATTAAGTTTGCAACAAGTTGTGGAACATGTCAACTTGAATCCATGAAGCATTTCTCTTTTCTTCAATGTGCATTTTTCTCCATGAGCACAATCAACCTACAAGTCCAAAATGCAAAACAACAACAAAACCAAGCATTATTGAAAGCACAAAAATAAAGCAATAAAGTTAGTGAAATTTAACGTCTTCAAGCTAGACGGAAAATTTCAAACTTATCGGAATGGCCATGGATAACGGTCGTCCTTGCCACCATACTTTAATCTTTGCGCTTCTTCATCTATTAAGTACTTGTGGCAAGCAATGGCCTCGTTGGCACTCTTAAGATTGAGCTTGAAATTGCCAACTATGCTTGCATGACATTCCATTGTCCTCTCCATTCTAGCAAACCACTTATTCCTCCTTTCAATGAATATCCCCAAAGTTTCTTCCAACTCTCTTTTGTCCCTAAGAATTTGTGAGGTATCAAGAGGTAAGACAAAGTCAATAGAAACAATGTCAAGAAAATCATTGCAACTTAAAGAGTTTAAGGATTTAGGAATGCTCATTTCACTCTTCAAGTCCTCTTCATTTGCTTCCATAACTTGCTCTTCTTCTTCTATTTCATTGGCCTCAACGGGCTCTTCAATCTTCTCACTTGATTCCTTTACCACCAAGTTCTCTTCTTCCTCCAACAAAAATAAGAATTCATCAATTATCTTCTCTTCATCCAAAGACAACTCTTCATCAATGATAATCTCCTCCTCAATTTTTGACACCACTTCATCACAAACTACTTCTTCACTTTCATCGATTCTAGCTTCAAACTCGGAATCTTTCCTTTCCATTTAATCCCTTGTATCTTTCATGAATGCTAACAACGTATCCTCAAAGGACAACTCCTTTACATCAATCTTCTTGCTGAATTCAATCATCTCTTTGGCTTCTCTAATTTCTTCCGTAAAATCCTTAATCATATCTAGTAATTCGGGAGAAATTTCAATGTTGCAATTTGGAGCGGAATAAGTGTATCCTTGTTATGGTTGGAATGTGCTTCCAGAGTAAGCTTGTGGCCATTCATCATATCCACCATGATTGTAGTATTGAGAGTGAACTTGACTCATTTGGCAATCATATCCATAGTAACTCTCATTTATATAGCCTTTTTGTTGTGGAGGATGAACTCTTGCATATTGATTTCCATAATAACCACTTGTTCTATCCATCCATCTAATGCTTTTCTCCACAAAGTTTACTACAATCTTTCTTCAACTTTCTATTTTTGGGCTTTGTTCTTCCTCCCCTTCTTTCAAGGTAAGAGTACCTATCAAAAAGAATAAGTAAGAACAAAATTTTTCAAAGCAAATATAAGAAATAAAACAAGATAAAAAGATATCCTTATCAAGAACAACTAAAACAATAACACAATACTCGATTAGTCCGTCAAACTCCCCTTTGGCAACGGTGCCATTTTCTTGTTTACCTATTTTTGTAGCACTCACGAGCAAGAATACTCGATCGTTGTAGTAGTATATCCCAAGAAAAATTATCAATCCACAAAGGAGTTATGTTCGGACTAGCAAAATACGTGAGCTCATGTTCATGTCGTTTTTGTAAAGATGATAGGGGGTTTTGAGAATGATTAACCACTTAAGCAAGTAGCAAGTAAATAAAAATAGCAAATAAGAGAAACGACAAGTGAAGACGAATGAAAATAAAAGAGGATAGGTGTTAAAGTTCAAGGATGAAAAACATGGGATTAGAAACATCCAAGCATACTCAATTCATACTATCATGCAAAAGGAATCCAACTTAATTGATGTAGACTAAGGGTGATCATGATTGTATCCAAAGCTCCCTTTCGGGTTACAAAGGTTGTTGATCCATTTTAGACTCCCAAAAGCACTTAAGATCAAAGCCCAACATTAACCCCTTCCATCTATGTACTAGTTAGAGTAAACTCTCCCTTTTTGTGTACTAAGGCCAACGAATGGATTGGTTCCCCTCATCGAATTCAAATATCCTTTCGGTCAAACCCAAACTCGATGTCTAATCATGCCTTCCTAATACTATAGAGGGTCGTTTCCGTCTCACTCCAAGCAATACATACATGAACATTATGATAGCATTTAATCACCATAAATCAATTCATTGATCAACAATCCATTAAACCAATAATCAATTATGAATAACAAACCATGCCATCACAACATCAAGACAATTAAACTCCATGAATAGAAATCAATATAAATTAAATCAAAAATCAATTTAATCCACATGATAATACAAATCTAATATGCTCTTCATGTTCCTAATCCCACTAGAGGGATTAGCCTAGCATGATAAAGGTAACAAAACACATAAATGATTCATTACAAATACCCATAGTCTTAGATCCAAAATAAAATCAAAAGAGATGTGAATCTTCCCTAGCAATTTCTTGTAGAGAATCTTCAATACTCATGGATCTCCAACTCTAGATCTTGATTTCTTGAGATCTTCAACACCCAAATGGAAGGGATGAAGTTTTGATGGAGAATTAATGGAGATGATGAAGATGGATCAAGATGGATGAAGGTGGATGGAGATTATGGTGTGAAATTGAAGGAAAGGTGTGTGATGTGTGTGTAGAAGATGGGAAATCCGATCTTATCCATCAAAATGTTGAAATGGGGTCTATTTATACCCCATGTGGGCCTTCTAGAAGATTTCAGCAATTTTTTGCATTTTTGCACCAACACGGCTCGAGCTCCGCCGCACGCCCCATGTTCTAACACATCGCACGAGTCGTGTTCCGCACTCAGCCACAGGGGTGGCCGTGTTGTGTAATCTGACGTCCTAACACGGCTTTCTGGACAGGCCCGTGCGCGGTGCACGGGTCGTGTGTCTGTACTGGGCACGGGTCGTGTTCTGCACTCGGCCACAGGCGTGGTCGAGTTGGTGTTTCGGGTGTCAGTGCACGGCCATTCTGACAGGGTCGTGCGCTTCACACGGCCCGTGTTGTGCAGCTTCTTCTCCTCTCTCACTGTTTTGGCTCGATCTTCCTCGTTTCAACTCTAAATTTAGATCTGCTTTTTCCTATGCCTTCCTTATCATATCTAGCACATATTTAAGCTCATTCACACATATTTCCATAAAAACACAATACACAACCAAATAATACACAAATACGGATAAAAAAATACGAAAATGGACATAAAAAAATACTAAAATCTAGGTGAAAATAGCGCCAATCAATACCAAAGATTAGTGAACAAAATGTTCCGGGAGGAGCTGGGAAAAACCATGGAGATATACGTGGACGACAGGCTAGTTAAGAGTGTAGACATAAATGATCATGTGCGCCACCTAATTAAAGCATTTGACATCTTGCGACAATACAAGATGAAGTTGAACCCCAAAAAATGCATGTTCGGAGTGTCCGCCGGAAAATTTTTAGGGTACATAGTGAGTAAGAGAGGGATAGAAGCAAACCCAGAAAAAATAAGAGCCATACAAGACATGGAGCCTCCCAAGCACGCCAAAGGAGTATAAAGGCTAGCCAGAAAAATCATGTCCCTTAGTCGTTTCCAACCTAGAGCATCCGACAAATGCAAACCCTTTATGGATGTAATCAGAAAAGGAAAGTTTGATTGGACCCCCGTGGCTCAAAAGGCCTTTGAAGAGTTAAAAGACATATTGGCTAATACGAAAACCTTGTCCAAACCGCAGTCAGGTGAGCCTCTCAGCCTATGCCTAGCCGATTCCGAGTCCGGATTAAGTGCAGTACTGGTTTGGATCGAGAAGAAACAACAAGAGCCGATATACTACGTAAGCCAGATGCTTCATGATGCTGAACTCATATATCCCGTAGTCAAGAAACTCGCTTACGCCCTAGTCATGAGCGCACGAAAGCTGAGACCATACTTTTTGGGACATTCAATTAAGGCGGTGACGTTCTTCCCACTAATGCAAGTGCTCTCAAAACCGGACGTAGCTGGAAGACTGATGAAGTGGGTCGTAGAGTTAAGTCAATTCGACATTAAATATGTGCCCCGATTGGTAATTATAGCACAAGCCCTGACCGAGTTCATAGCGAAACTCACTATCCCCACTTTACCAAGATAGATGACCAACCGACCTTGGCCATTGTCGGTAGATGGGTCATCTACTACATATGCCTCCGGAGCCGGCGTAGTACTCACCATCCCTACCAGAGAGACATTTTGTGCGGCCATCAGGTTTGGATTCCTAGCAACTAACAACGAAGCTGAATATGAAGTCCTGTTATCCGGCACGAGAATGGCTTTGACGATTGGGGTGAAAAGAGTAATGTTCTATAGCGACTCGGAACTGATGGTCAACCAAATAAGAGGAGATTACGAAGCTAAAGATCAACAGTTGGTTGGCTACTGCAAGCTGATAGCAGATATGATCCAAAAGTTTGATCACGTCTATATGATGCGGGTTCCCAGACTACAAAACACCCAAGAAGACGCGTTGGCCCGACGGGAGACTTCAGAAAATGCCGAACAACTCGGAAGCATCAGCATCATAAAACAAGAAGCCCCAAGCGATCAGGTAATTTGGCAAATCAATGGGGACCCCCATTAAAGCCTTTCTAAAAGAAGAAAAAGAGGCAGAGGACAAGGCAGAAGCAAAACGACTGAGGCCCCGAGCCTCTAGGTACACCATGATAAATGATGTGTTGAATAAGAAAGGATACCTGAATCCACTATTGAGGTGCTTGAACAATGTAGAGGCTGCCAAAGTGTTGATGGAAGTTCACGAAGGGTCTGTGAAAATCACTCGGGAGGACAAGCACTGGTGCTGAAGGTGATCCGACTAGGATATTTCTGGCATACTCTTAGGAGGGACGCTATCGAATATGCCAGAGCATGTAAGAGTTCCTTCTACAGAATTAGTCAGAGCTCCTTCTACAGAATTAGTCACGACGGCGGCGTCCTGGCCTTTCGTCAAATGGGGAATCGATCTAATAGGACCATACCCGCCCGCTAGAGGGGGCGTCAAGTACGCCGTGGTCGCAGTCGACTACTTCTTAAAATGGGTGGAAGTAGAAGCGTTAGCCACAATTAATGAGACCAACATGAGAACCTTCATATGGAAAAATATCGTTTGCCACTTTGGAATACCCAACACAATTGTGACGGATAATGGAAAGCAGTTTAAAGGCATGCAGCTCCAAAAGTTTTGTGACGGACTAGGGATAAGGAAGCTGTTCTCAACCCCTTATCATCCTCAATCGAATGGACAAGTTGAGGCGGTAAATAAAATAATTAAGCATACCCTCTAAACCAGGCTGGAAAGTCTCAAGAAGAATTGGGCTTCACAACTACATGGTGTCCTCTGGTCGTACAGCACCACCACTAGAACATCGACTGGAGAGACTCTTCTCGTTAACATACAGAACGGAGATAATCATACCAGCAAAATTAGCCTGCCCAACGTTCCGTGTGTCCATGAAGGAGAAGAGACCAATTCAAAAGCCATCAAACTCAACCTGGACCTACTAGAGGAGCTCCGGTTACAAGCACCAGAAAGAAATGCGATATACAAATCAAGGCTGGAATCTCAATACAACAAAAAGGTACGTAATAGAGATTTTACAGTTGGAAATTTGGTGATGAGGAAAATCTACCAACAAGGTGGAGTGTTCGGGGTAAACTAGGAAGGCCCATATATAGTAAAAAGAAGTTTAGGTAATGGAGCATATGAACTCAGTGGGCTCAGTGGCGAAAGCATCAAGCATCCATGGAATATTAAGAATTTAAAATGCTTCTATGCGTAAGTGTACTTAGAAAAATTTCCATATGAACAAGTTGTACAATAAGGCTACAAAATTATAAAGCCATAACAACCAAAAGGAATGCAAGAAAATATGCATTGTACCACAAAATACCACCACAACGTCAGAAATAAGTCTTGTAGCTAAAAGAAAATACAAAATAAAAGAGGAGCCTCTATCAGAAACCACTGGGGCCCACACCACTGGGACCCGCGACGCCAGTGCCGCTAGGACCCGCACCATCACCGGCTCCAGAAAATTTACGAAGGCTCCTCATCCATGGTACCTCCACCTCCAGTTGGGCAACATGCTCCCTCTCCTGCTCCAACTCATGTTCAGCTAGGAAACGAGTAACCTCCAACTAATGAACCTGGTTCTCGACCACGCATGCTCTTCTCTATAAGTCGTAGCTGAGTATTGGCAGCAGTAATAAGTTGTTCCACCACCATAGCTTGACGAGTCTCTGCCACTGAAAGAAGCCCCACAGCTCTGGTAGAGGCCCCCGTGCTAAGACCGACTCCAGGAGGGATAGACTGCCCGGACTCTGTCACAAGAAGGAAGCGGCGTAGAAAATTCAATTCATGCTCGACACTTACCAAGGCGGCGTTCCCAATCTCATGAGGACCCGCACTCTGCAGCCAATGAGACAGCATGGGATTCCATGAACGGGCACGAACAAAGCCGGCCTCTGAGATGCTCAGCTCTGATTCAATAGTCGATCGAGCGTCCCCCATACTTCTCAATTGTAACAGCTTATCCAGCGCAACTAGGGAGATGCCCCAACCAACGCCGCTTTCCGTAGAAAAAGATTCCATGACTGGAGGATTCTGTGGTCAGGTATTGTTCTCATGCCTTTCTCCCCCGGAAGCTGGATTACTGTCGGGGCGAGGGACCCAAGGACGACTGGCACTGATCGGGTCATCACTCGGACTGATCCGAATATCGGCACCCTGACTAGCCCTACGAGTGGCTTCCAGGATGGTCATCTCTGAAAGCTCACTTTCCCACTCCTCGGTTTTCTCCATAGGAGCTTTTCCCTTGTCCTATGAGCAAGGGTGCACCGCCTCACTGGTTGAAGCCCCACCCTAAGTTGCACCCATCACCGCCTCTTTAATTCCATTAGCAGGGACAATTACAATGCCGCAAAGACCAGTCCTACCTCTCATGGCTGTGGAAGCATCTTCGGCCTCAGCCATACCCGGACCGGCTTCTTGACGGGGCCTTCGAGGCAAAGGGAAAACTACCTGATCCGAAAAATACTCGTCAAGAGCAGCATTCCAAGAAGAGAAATTATCACTTACCCTTCCCTCGAAGCTTACCGGCGGAGCCCAAGTCGGATCCTGATAAAGATTCACCCCCAACAGTCTGTCATCAGATAAAAGTGATAAGACATCATGTGGGAGAGTCATATGGTTGATCACGTTAAAAGCACGACAGAACACTAGGGATAACTCTTCCTCAGCCTGTCGAAGTGGGGCTACCGAAAAGTATGATAAAAAAAGTGTGTGAGTTACAGTAAGAGCACAAAAAAAGAGGCAACAATAAGACTTACCAGATTCAGGAGTCCGAAATGCACACAGTACGGGCAGATAATTTTCGTGTGGGTCACGACATTCAAAACCACGCACCCAGAACCACTGGCGCCTCTAATGCTGCCCACCGATGGAATTCCTACTGAATATAGGACGAATGCCTCTCTGCACCTGTAAGTAGTAGTGACCATGGCAACAAGGGTCGTGGACGTAACGATAGATGTAATCAATATCTCGGGCAGAAAGAGAGGGACACCCATTCTCATGGAGCAGCACCAATAGACCAATCAAGTTCGCCTAGACCGAAGGAATTATCTGCATTGGGGCAAGACCCCAATTGATAAGTACTCAGCCGATAACGTGGGCTAGAGGTAGCCTAACGCCAGCAGCAAACACGCCCATATTAAAGGCGACATGATCAGACTCGTCGCTCCAGGGATGCTCGCACTGCCGGGGCATGCCAAACTCGATCCCAGGATAACTATACAAGGCACAGACCCCATCCACGTCCTCGCCCCACATGCTAGTAGGATAACCTCGCAAAGTAGAGTCAATCACTGCACGCCCCCGATTGGAGGGATGACTTGTGCTATTTGGTCCAGCAGAATCTTCCAGGTTAACAAAAAACAGAAAGGCTTGACTTTCAGTCTTAGGAACTACGCGATGCCGCGACGAATCCTCTCCCTGAAGAACAGGCTCTTGGGGAACCTCATAACGCAGGGGCGGAGGAACTGAACGACATTCGCTCTGCGTCGCAGGTGTGACAGAGGGAGCTCTAGCATTACCGGCTTCTTCATCTTCCTCGAAACTGAGAAATTCCTGGGAGGATCGCGAGCCCACCGCCGTGAGGGGAGGAAGAAGAACAACAAAATACAGAAAGAGAAGCGCAAATAACCAAGAGATAAAGCAATTGCCATTCTTAGGGTAACAAGCTCAACAGAAAGAAAAATTTGCTCTGGATGAAAGTTTAAGTGAAGGCTTAGATTTCAACATGGCCAACTCCTTTTATAGGGGGAAACGGAGGAGAAGATAAGTGGGGCCCAATAACTGCCCCACTCTCTTACCTACCCCTTGGAATTCGAAAAGTCCACTTGTAAGAAAAATCATGGAGCGTCCGTTCAAGACACAAGGGCAAAATCGAGTTTAGAAGATCGGGGGACTGACGCTGATGTGATAGTTCAAAAAGAAAAACTGGCGACGAAGATATAGGGGATCCACCGCATTAAATGTGTGATAAATGCATGTCAGAACCACCATTAAATCCAATCATCGCAATTAAAAAACAAAACTACAAGCCAGGTGAAAATCAATAAAAGAAAATAAAGGGTACAATTCAACCCTAGAAGCTAAGTCCCGTCAGGTGTAGCAGGGGCAGACCGATTGGGGGCCACAGTGGAAGTATACGCTGTAGATAGCTGGGATGTCACTCGACTGGGAAAACTTAAGACACGGAAAAAGTCCTACATGAGTCCTAACAGAGCCAAATTCATTCCCTCTGACTCCTAGTCTACGCCAGCCGGCAGCCCTGAAGCTGCTATAAGGGCATGTAGCATTTGACAAAAATTTTCTAAAAGGACAGTTGCACCGATCCCATTGGCCAATCATGCCGAGTGAGCTAAGGCTTTGGCAAAACCCACTATTCCAGCAATTTTTCTCTTGGAATTAATCAGGGAGGAAAAGTCCTCCTCATATTTGTGGGGCAATGCGGTCACCTCCACTCCCTTGACCTTCAGCTCTTCCTGGGAGTCAGCCAGCTGCCTCTTCGCCTCATATAACTCTCGAATGAGTCGACTACTCCCTTCCTCTGACTCTCTCAAAGCTTCCTCAGCGGCCCTCGCCGACACCTCACTTGAGAAGAATTTTCCCTCGATCATTCTAAACTCCTCTAGGAGGGTCTTCAAGGCATCTTCTGAAACCTTGCGTTGACGGTCCACCTCCTCTTCAACTATCGCCACCTCTTCTGAGTGCCTCTGCTCCCTTTTTTCCATCTTCTCCCTCAATTAAGTTAGCTCCGCCTCTTTTTGACGAATAAGGATGGCGACTTGAGCCGCCTCCTGACTCTGGCGAGCTAAAAGAAGGGATGACTATCTTGAATAACTTAAGGCTCACGCATGGTACCCAGTCGCCGCATAGATGAGATCGTCCAGATTCAAAGCCCCTATAATGTCACTCTCCTCCTAAGTAAAACTGGTGGGGATAGAATCCATCGCCCTCAACATATATGCAGGGAGAGTAGGCTGAAAGGGGTCATACGGGTTTGACCCGTACAAGCTACGGAGTACGGATGGCAAAGAACGAACTTCCGAAGTAGAGGAGCCAACCTTAAAACCGAGATAAGGGGTCTTGGTTGAGGGTGCCCTTAAGGCAGCCCCACCGAAGAAGAGGCCATAGCTGTCAACCCTAACCCTCTTTCTTGGGGGCTCGGATGGCTTGCTGATGGGTGCCGACTTAATATCCACCGCCATCCCACTAGAACCAGAAGGATGTCGCTGCACCATGCGGACGACTGGAGAAGAGCAACCAGAGTCGTGAAGCATAAAGTCCTTATCGTGTCCCCCATCTGAAACGACTACCACGTCGTTTAAACCCTTTTGAGCCATAGCGCCAACCAAATCGTCACCTGCACCGACATCATCCCCCATTAAGTCCCTAGCTCCCGATACTGGCGTGACCATCTGAAACAACTCGTCTCCCTGGAAGGCCTGAGGACTCATCTCCAGTGGGAAAGACTCGTCCACCTCTATTATATCAATCAAGGCATCAGACCTTGGAATCGCTTGATCATGAGAGGTGGACAGCTCTGTAGGGATCATCACCACCCCAACAGGGATATTCGAATCAGCGAGGGAGGCCGTCGGGGGCTCTGAATGAGTGACAGCGTGAGCAGCCATGGTCACCGGTATCCTCGAACCCACCATGAGCCCATACTCTTTCAAAATCTCATCAGTGATGATGTTGGTGCTCCTCTCCTGGGCGCTCATTTTGCTGATGACGCCCACCAACTCCAAGAATTCTTTGGAAGAAGGGGGACCAGGACGAGTATCCTTATTTGAGAAAAAAAGAAAAAGAAGAAAAAAATAGTGGGGGACACAATGATTATACCACTCGCACGAAATTTAGGAAGAAAGAGGGAGGAAGACATACCTCAACGAGAATGAATCAATTGGAAGGCTGAAGGAACCCTGATTTGCGGTGGCTTCCATATGCCTGAAGCCTAGCACCACCACTCCTTCAAATTCTTGATAGATGTAGACTTCCCCAAGAGAGTCAGCCCTAGAGAGGGGTTGACTCGGTAAAACCCCTTATGCACATTCTCATCAGAAGGACGACATGAGTAGTTGACTTCCTTGGGGGACAAATGGCGGTAACCCTTCTTGCAGAACAAGAGTATGAACCTAATAATCATAGCACAGGCATTCGGGGAAAGCTGGTGAGGCGCCAAATTCCAATAATTAAGGAGCTTCGCTAAACAAGGGTGAAGAGGCAGGCGGAACCCTAATTTAAACATGTGAATGTTCACTGCCACTCGTCCCTGAGCCGATTTACTCTCCTTCTCATTCTCGACTGGCATGACGAAATTCACTCCTGGCACTGCATACCTCGAAGATAGCTCCTCCAATTAGGAACGGGGAATAGTATTATCCTAAAAATATGCCCACATCACATTATGGGCCCCATCATGAGAAGCAATACGTGCTCGGATGTTTTCCAGATCTGGCACGTCCTCTGCCGTAGCAAATGAAGAGGGCAAAGAGCGAGTCACCATCGGGAGCCTTCGAAGTGATGAAGAAACCTCTGTCTCTTCCTGTAAATCCTAGAAGGCTCTCTCAAAAGATTCCGATACTGCCTCACCTCCACACTAGCTGCTCGACGAGGGCCCAACTAACTAGTTGGCTGACCGCTAAAACTCATGCTTAGGAATGATTGGGGAACAGAATAGAAAATCAAGAAAATAAACAGAGAACGAGGATGAAAATGTGGCAAGAGAAAATGCCCTTTTTTAAAGCACATTTTTCGGGTCGACGTGACCCCTACTCAGAGGGTAATTAATGTGAAGCATGCCGAAAACAGCTCGAGTGACGGAAAGACACATAAAAAATACCCTAAATTTTGAAACGTCACTTCAAGACATCGTTTCAGATTCAAAATTCGAAAATCGGGATATGCGCATGCTTCAAAAGGTTCCACCTCCACTGACCACTCGCCAGTAATGTCGAAACCTGGGGGCTAATGTGGTAGGATATGCCATTATGGGCCTTGTTCGTATTTGTACATTGGGCTTGACAGCCCCATGGCCCGTTAAAAGCCCACGAGTCCCCCCAGAATACGCGAGGAGTGACCATTAGGCCACTTGATCCAATTGCACCAGATACGCGAATATCCTTCGAGATATTTGCCTAGGGGATATCCTAGATCAAATCTTAAAAAATAATCACATGAGGCTAAAACACATTTAATGCTCGCACTGTACATGATAATCTGCCGAATCACCCTGATACGGGTGACGTCAGATTATCCAATATAAATGTGGGAATTCCCCATAGTAATATATTCAACTCTTCACCCCTTAAAGAAAGGCACAAAAATGCCTAAGGGGCAATCCTCTATTTTTATGTTAGCTTAGCAAAGATTAATCCTTCTTTATCCCATTACAGCCACATTAATCTGCGATTAAGAAGTGATTGAAATCTGACGAGCGACAGGGGATTAAGGTCAAGTACTTATTTGTAAATATTCAAAAGTTTGGACTAATTCACAATTAACGAAAATGTTAGGACTTTTAATGTAATTAACCCTTGTCCTCATAGATAATATTTTGCTTTATGATTTATGAAGCTCTTAAAAATAGTTAAAAAAGATATTTTGATTTTGTACAAAAAATGAGGGTAAAAGTTTTTTTATCCCATAACTTTTTAAACTTTAAATTTTGTCCCAGTAAATATATTTGTATCGACTTTGTCCTATAACTATTTTCTGCAAAAATTGAGGGTTTCGGAAAAAATTGGGCAAAATCAAAATAAAACTCATAGTTATAGGACAATCGATACAAATATTTTTTTTGGGATAAAATTTAAAGTTTTAAATAGTTATGGGATGAATAAACTTTTAACTAATGGAAATGTGGCTCAAAAGAGTATTGGAGGGACTCAAGAGAATACAACACAACCATAGAAGATGAAGATATCTTAACTTTTTATTTTTTCTTTATGTTCCATAAATTAAAAGCTGGATTGTTTATGTACTTTGCAGCAATATCATTTTTCAAAATATTAAGTTATGGTTGAAGTTTTACTTGAATCATAGAAAACTTAGATTTTTCCAAACGTTATAAAATGAATAGCTATGTCTAGTACAGAGAGAATTATATGATGTGTAAACACTTGTGTATCTAAATTATCATTATATAAATTATGGGTAAATGATTATTCTGTCATAAGCTTTATGTTAATTTTTTTTTTATTTTGATGTATAGTATATCATGTCATTTAAAGTGAAGTAATCTTCATGACATAATCTAATTTATTGTAATTCGTACACATAACTAGAAAAGTGTGCATAGAAAGTTTTAGAATAAATAATGAATGTAACGCCCTGGTATTTCGTTATGGGGTTGGGGCGCTACTAGATATAAAATTTCCAATATGATAATAAAGGATCGAGAATGCACATCGAAAATAACATAAAAATCCCCAAAGCGATAATATAATAAAGCAAAAGTTGCATAGAGGTTATTACAAATTAGTGTCTACTCACCTGAGTAGAGTGAAATATCCAAAACAAGTATGTTCAAATGATATATCTGAAAAAAAGTTCTTAATAAAGTACTAAAATATAAGATATAATATAAAGTCCTCTATGGGCTTGGGACATCTGCAGGGGCCTCATCATCTTCTAAGCCTTGTTCTGAAAATTAATATGGGGTGAGCGTTTAAAATACACTAAGTGGATTAACTTAAATAATTGCACAGTTAAAAATAAATATGCATGCATGCCAAATATACCATGAAATGTAATGATTAGCCATTTTATAGTCGAGATGACTAATTAAAAAATTTATCGAACCACAGGGAGGAAGGTACTAGGGTCTAAGCGATCTCGTGTTCATCATAATATTATAGAAATGATCATAAAGGGGAAATAATCAAGAAATGACAATAAAATAATTGGATAACTGAATGAATCAATGGATGAATGAGCCAAGTAGATAGAGAATGAGACTAACAATACTTAAAGTATGGAAAATCTAGATATCATGCAACAAATTCATATGTGTCATGGGTACAAGACTAAGGGCCAACACTAAATTCACCTAAACTTCATCTCGGAATGAATAAGATATGGAATAAAGCTCAATGGATTGGTTCTCACTCAAACAATTCCAACTAGGAACTAAGCTTGAGGTGAGAGTCTCTTCACACGATAAATCAATCTCTCGATCAAACAAATCACATGTTCTATCAAAGGGTTCTAAACTCTAAAGAATTTCTCAATCTCTTTACAATTTATAATGCACATGAAGTGTTTGATGAAATGATTCACTTAATTATCCTAATGGTTATAAACAATAAGGTTTCAATACAAAGTGTAGATGAAAACTTCCTTGGATGTCTTCAATGGTGATCTTCTTCTTCCCTTTGCAATCCTCCTTTCTTCCTTGCTTCTCTAACTACTTGGATGGAAGATTTGATGGTGGGATGATGATAGATGGGATGGATGAAGAATGGATGAAGATAAAGGTGTAAAATGGAGGAAATGGTGTGTGAGGTAGGTATAAGGGTGAAACCCCTCGTTCAATCTCATCAATTGTTGAATTATTGGGTATTTATACCCCTTTGGAAGCTTCTAGAAAATTTCTGAATTTTTAGCAACTTTTTACACAACACGAGTCGTGCTCTGCAACACGGCCACAAGGTGGCCTTGTTGGGTGAATTGATGTTGCTGCACGGCCAAGACTAACAGGGCCGTGTTACGCAACACGGCTCATGTGCTGCAACACAGCTCGTGTGCTGCAATACGGGCACAGGGTGGTCGTATTGGATGAATTGATGACAGCACACAACCACTTCTTACAGGGCCGTGTTCCGTACACGGCCCGTGTTAGTGCATGCCCCTGTTTCCTTCACTTTTTTTGCTCGTTCTCCCTCGTTTCAACTCCAAATTGAGATTTACTTTTTTTGTATGTCTTCCTTATCATGTCTAGCATCCAGGTTTAAGCTCATTCATACAAATTTCAATAAAAATACAGAACACAACCAAATAGCACATAAATACGGATAAAAATATACGAAAACACACATAAAAAGACACTAAAATTTAGGTGAAAATATCACTCATCATGTAACATATGCCATATAATAAAATATTTTACCCATTGTCGTTCAATAACCAAATAAAAATATTTTAGATCGAACCGTCATCCGATATCTTGTGTTAGTTAGTATATGTGTATCGAATCGTCATTCAATATGAGTATTAGTAAATTTGAATTATTTTTAGTACCGAACCATCACTCAATAACTTGTGTTAGTTAGTATATGTACACCGAGTTATCATCCCGTACAAGTGTTAGTAAGAAAATATTTATCATCGAACTAAAAGTACACATAACACATAACATGACATATAAGTAACACATATCACATTTTAACATAGTAATCATGACATAAAATGTAGCACTCGATGAAGAGTGAAAGTTACCCCACCTTGAACTTTCTAGGAAATAGTAAGCTGGACTACACTTGCTCTTGGGTCCCAAGTATACCTGCAAGGGTATACTAAGTTGAGTTCTACTTATAATTATAATTTCTTTTACTTAAGCTAAAATTCAAATATAATATATTTAAAAAGATAAACTAATTATTTACTTAAAAATATAATTAGTAAATCGTTAAATAAAATGAGTTAAAATAAAATATTTATATAAAATAGAAATACATATTTTTTCAAACGTTAAAATAATAACTTAACGATCTTTAGTCCACAATTATAGTAATAAATTGTAAAATTAAAAATATGAATACAAATGGTATTAATTTTATTAAAAATGGATATTAAATTAAGATTCTATAATTAAAGTAATAATAGTGGTAAAATTATAATTAATATTAAATATAAAAAGTTATATTAAATAATAAAAATATATATTAAATAAATAATAAATAATAAATAAATAAATAAAACATGATAATAATAGTTAACATAGTACGCACGCACACACACTTAAGTTTCCAATATATGTTATGTACTGCATACATACTGAAACATAAGTTCTAAACTTTAAAATTTATTATTATTAATATATATTTTTATAAATTGCAATCAAGTCCCTACATTATATTAAATTCTTATTTAAACTTACCCTGAACTTAAACCTTATTACAAAATGACCCAACTTGAGTTATACAACTCTGTTTGAAAATCCAAAAGCACGTATGGAGTCCTCGCAAGGTGACGATCACATGCATACCAAATTTAAACGGGACAAAATTTTAACTCGAAGTGAGTTTCTTCCCATCTTCTTCATTTCACGTCCAAACTCAAAACTAATTATATATTTGTGATCCTCGTGATGAGAGCTTCAAAATTACCTATAATATCATAGTTATGTCCCAACGAAACAAAATACGCTATTAAAGGGTTAAATCTTCGACGGAGCTTTTCTGACTCATACAAAATCCATTTCACAAAAGAGTTATATATTTTGAATCTACGTATCAAGACGATCATTTTGATATATGACATGATAGTGTTTGAAAAATAATAGATAATTTTTAAAAGCATCAGTTTGTATATATAAATATATATATACTTGCCTATCTTATATAAATATGTATCACTATACATAAAAGAAAAAGAAAAAAAAAAGAAAGGAAGTAAGAAATTACCTTCCAATGCAAACTGCAGATTTTTAGAACACCACTCAACTGAACTCACTTACCACTAGTTAAAGATAGAGAAGATGAAGTTTACCCTAACAATCTATTACACCTAATTGGGCATAGGCATTAGGTAGTCCTAATTCACTGAACTTGGGTGTATAAACATATTTTATTATTATAATAAAAAAGCATGAGCTATATATGGAATATATATATATATATATATATATATATATATATATATATATATATATATATATATATATATATATATATATATATATATATATATATATTAGTGGATATTTGTTTCATTTGTCGTTTGCCCGTTCTCATGTTGCTTCCTCTTCATTGTGTCTATTCCATTGAACCTTAACTAAAGTAACTTAATGATTCCTTAGCTTATGAACTTTCTTACTAACAATAAAAATATAGTATATCACTATAAGAAAATTGTCGAATTCCAACGACGAAAAATCGTTGGAATATGCAAAAATATCGTTGGAATTCGTGATTCCAACAGATATTCCAATGAATTTTTTTTTTGTTAGAAAAGTGGCATTTGGAATATCATTTTTCCAATATCATTTCCAACGGCCCCAAAAATCCAACGGTGAATCCAACAGAATTTTTTGTTAGTCCTAATTTTTTGTTTGAATTTTTTTGATCTAAAAGTGATTCAAATATTTTTCCAACGGAATTATCTCTTGGATTTACTGTTGGAATAAATTCCAACGATCTTCGAACTCCGTTGGAATTTTCAACAATAAAAAAATATTTATTCGGATTTGAACCCTTGACCGCTTGAATATATAACCTTATCATTTACCAACTTAACTACTATATAATTTATGCTATAAATTAACATTTAAATTTATTCAAGTTTATTTTTTGATGGAATTTTCATTGGAATGTTCCAACGGCTTAAGTTTAATTAGAATTTCTATTGGATATTTCCAATGGTTTATCAAACTCTTGGAATTAGCATTGGAATTTTCCAATAGTTTAAATTTATATGGAAATTTTCATTGGAACTTTCTAACAGTTTTTGGTTTTATAGGAATTTTCGTTGGAAATTTTCAAAAGTTTATCTGACTATTAGAATTAGTATTGTAAATTTCCAACGGTTAAAATTTTCACGAAAATTTTCGCTGAAATTTTTCAACGGTTTAAAGTTTCTTTGGAACTATAAATTTTCCAACGGATTTGTTTTTTGTTGAAAATTTTCTTTTGCCATTTTACAATTTTCATGTAGTGTATATATATCACATGCTTTTTATAATATTAATAATAAAATATTTTTGTATGCCCAAGTTCAGTGAATTAGGACTACCGTAGCCTATGCATAATCACATGTAATAGATTGTTAGTATAAATTTCATCTTCTTTATCTCTCACTAGTGGTAAGTGGGTTCAGCTGAGTGGTGTTCCAAAAATCTGAAGTTAATCTGTGAATTGTCTCATAGCAAGATTCAAATGAATTATTGGACACAATAATTCAAAATATGAAGCTGACATGCTGCGTGGAATGACTGGATACAAAAATTCAAAACACGAAGCTGAAATGCTACCAGGAATGGCTGGACATAATAATTCAAAACATACAGGAAGCTGAAATACTACTGGGATCGAGTAGAGAGAAGGTAATCGATGATGAAATATAGGTTTCTTCTTATTTAAAAGCTAATTTGTTCTACTCAGAAATAACTACTTCTAATTAACCATAATGCCTACAGATACATGCAAAATACAAATGCCCTAATTATACCATATTAGAGCATCAACAATCCATGTTTTCACCAGGAAAAAGGCTCAAACGCCACATTGTCATTACATATTACATACTTGCAACATGTGAAAACATCCTCAACATCTCAAGATTATAGGGAAATCCAAATATCTTTCATCACATGTTTTGGGCACCAAATATGCAACTATGTACAATTATACAATTGAGAGATATATTGGAATTGTGTAACTCCTTTGTCCGGGCTAGCACCTCATCAATTAGGTGTTGTTTGCCTAGTATATCTTATCTTAATCTTAATATATTAAAAGTGGCTTGGGGTTGTAAAACATTTTTTTTCCTCTTGTCCTCACTCATTTTTGTATACTACTCTTTTAGCCTTAACTTTTTTAATCTTATTTAATATTTTATATATCACATTCAATTAAACTTAATTAATTTACTTAATATAACTTCATGCATGCAACCTTTGGATTTCTAACTTGATGACTCTTGAATTTGGATCTTGAACTCTTGGATTTCTATATGCTAATCTCCTATATATTATCTAAGAGGTTGTCATGATCAAGTCAATTCAATTGCCCTAATCAACACTTCTTTAAAATCGAATGCCTAATTCTTTTTAGAGTTCCATTATTTATTGATCAAAACACAAGTTCTTACACAAAAAAAAAATGATCAACCAACATGATGTTCATCTGTTTCTCCATAATCATACCAGCAGTGGGGCATAAAAAAGGTCATGGAAGAATCCGCCATGTGTAGATGATCAGCATTTGATTTGTCCTTCAATCAAGATTGTGTGGAAATGGAAAACCTTCCATTGTGGTCAATCATTAAGTTTATCAATGTACATCATGGTCAAAGTCCTAACTTCAGGGTAAATTTTAAAATCAAAATCTTAAATCTCATTATACATTTTGCATATGGTTATTAATAAATTTATTTCATACATACATTTTTTATTCGAATTAAAAAAGGTATAATTTGTGGGGTTGTCTTTTATGTTTTATGCTAGAAATTTTTTTTGATGCTTGTAGTTTGAGAGTCAATTATATTGATGTAATTGTGGAAATTTTTTAAGTTATATTATATGCATCATCTAGGATTTTTATGTTATTCAAAGTTTCAATAAGGTTTTGTTGCATGCATGCACAATCATCCGGCACATTCTCATGGTAGATAGATACTATAGGTGTTCAATAATTTCTTAACATGACAAATTTCATGGTAATATAGGTTTAAATTCCTTTGGTTGGGTGAAAATATGAATAAAGAAGTGAGACAAAGATAGGAAATGCATTTTTTGAGATTCACAAGTCATATATAAATTATTACTCATTTTCCATATATTTTCATTAACAATTAAGATGTTGATTAATATTTTCATAATTCTTTTATTTATAATTTGATATCTTATCATCAAGTTATCTTTCATCTTCTTCGAGAAAAAAAAAAGAAAAGAAAGAAAGAAAGAATACAATACATTGTATTTTGGCCAATTTATCCTGTAAATTCATTTATTAATTGTGTTGTAGCTTATTATTCCTTCATATTCTTGATTGAGAAGTGATTAAAGTGTGATGTGTTATTGGAATACGTTATCTACAATATATAAAAATAGCTTATGAAACTTTAATACATTAATGATTTATGTAAATATATTAATGTGGAAAGTTTTTAATTAAGAGTTAGATAAATTTAATTTAATTAATATTTACTATTCTTAATGTATTGCAATGTATATAGTCACACTCACACTTCTTAAATTTATACTAATCATCTAAGATTTATTTGGGATATTTTGAAATTTTAAATCTCTTCAGCTTCCACAATATTGTAGCATATTTCATTTAACTAATGTAGTCATACGCATTGAGTAAGGCCTCTTAAACTACTCTTTTATTGAGTTTGAAAAATCAAAATTCTCAATTAGAAGTGTACAATAAGTTCATTTCAAAGTAGCTATATATATTGAGGTCAATAGTATATGTGAATGTGATGAAGGAGATAGGGATGAGTACTTTTCTCAATGAATGAAGATGGTGTGTATGTGTGCAACATGCATAATAAAGGAATAGGTTTAATATTCCATATGTTATTAGCTATAAGCCCTAAAGTGTGTATATTTTTGGTGGAGCGATGAATTTTTGGTTCTTATGCCTGTGTTTTCTCCCAAATATCATGAAAATGAATCTGTCTTCTACGGTTATGCTCTATAAGTAGTATTTTAATTCTACTTTCTAATTGAAATTGTTGTGCATAGAGATTCAATGTAATTTTTTATTTATTTTTATTAAAATAATGTGCTTCATTATATTGAAATACTCTTTTTTTTTTTAATTTTAAACAAGTGAATTTTATAAGACAACCTGAAAAAAGTGAAAACAAATACTTCCTCTTTATATTTATATAGATTAAGAAATATTATTATTTAATGTGTAGTGTATAGTTATATTAGTAGCGTGTGTCTAATATTTTAAATGCATTGGCTAGTATATGTAGGCCCATATATGAAAAAAATAAATGAGATCCTTTGAGCAGGACGACAAAAATGAAAAAAATAGATCCTTTACAGAAGATGGAGAATAAGTATAATATTTAGAATAAAACATGTTGGTGACGTGCAGTTGCACGTCTAAAAGATCTAGTATATAAAAACAAGAAAGTCTGCCATAAATAGTAAGTGGTATTTTCCCACCAAAAACTCTTATTATAAATAGAATATTAATAAAATAATAAATAAATTTTGCAGATTATTAATAGGCAGAGACGCATGCATTAAAAGAGGCATGTTTATGGGTAACGTCTGCAGTAAAAATAAAAGAATATCAGATCATTGCCCATTACCTATTTTTTTTACTTGCATTTAATTTTAAAGTTCAAATCTGATAAAAAATTTATAGATAATTGTGCAGTGCACTGCGCTGCTTGCAGTAATTATTATTATTATTATTATTATTATTATTATTATTTTACATTTCAAATATTTAATTTAATTTAGATCCTAAAATATAGTAATTCATTATTATTTTTATTTATTGTTCTTCCTAAATATTAATTTAATTTTCACTATAATAATATTACAATAATTAATAAATAAAAACAATAAAATTTTAAAAATAATTTTGTAAATTGATTCTAATTACCGCCCAATTTAATTGTTGTAAATAATTTTTTTGGGGACAAATAAGTAGAAATAATTATTTTATGGGAGAGTGAGCCGATGAGAACAGACAAATTGTAGTTGTGGCTCTTGCCTCTTCATCTCCCCCAAGCCCAACCTGCTTTTATTACATATCTTGAAAAATATGTAAATCTTCTTTAGGAAGCTTTGCGATTGCTATGAATACAAGGAGTTTTGGCTACAGACTCACCTACCACTGACTCCAGTATTAAAAATAGCACTGAGCACTGAGAAGCGGAACCGGCGAGTTTGGGTGTCTCATTTGGGTTTCTGATTAGGGACATGAAGTTGCAGGCGGTGATTATGATGGAGTTTATCGAGAAGTAGGTGGCGTTACGGCGGAATTGGAGAAGGCGATGGAGAATGCAACTATCTTGTACTCTAAGAAAGGTATGGTATCATTGGTATTGACTTATTTAGAGAGGAATAATGAGTTATGGGTTGTTTTGTTGTTGCAGCCCATTAACACATTGGTGGAGCTCTTTATCAAGTGTTCCGTGCATCAGTTGCTCTACTTCTTAGTCTCTTTTTCCGATTCTGTTGGAAAACTCACATTCATAAATGCACAAATCCTAATCATGCACAGAGAGGAATCTCATACCTCTCACTGTAAGTATATGTTGCATCAGAAGAAAATATACGAACCGATTGGTACTCACATTGTTAAACCGTGATCTCTGGACCAAATCTCACAACAAGAGGTTATAGATTATATTTTCACGATATTGTATTAATTGTAGAATATAATGAACTGAGTTTTCGTTGTGATTTTGTGAGAGAAAAAACCCAAGAGAGATGTATCCAATGTTCTGCCTCGCGCATGAACATTTCAGCATTCTGTATTCTGCTTCTGCGTTCTGTAACGCTTCAGCGTGTTTCAACGTTTGAGCGTATCTGACAACTTCCTTACGCAGTCTTTTTTATTCCCAAAAGATGGGAGTTAAGAAACCAACTCTTAACTCCTATCTCTCTTGTCCACAATTTCATATGTGGAATATAAATAATATTATTTAATTAATTATTATTTACATCTACCATTCACATATGAAGTCAAAAGTCGCCTGACTCATTTTCTTCATGAATCATATTCTCGTACAGATTAATACATTGAGTGACCCACGAGATATAAGTTTTAATCGTTACACACTTGTTAGAGATATATATCAACTCAACCAGTTTATCAAAGAAACTCAACAAGCTCGCTATACCCCAGAACTCTTGAACATTTAACATAAGTTGACGTATATCTTTTCAATCCCTGAACATGTTAGAGCATATTCAACTTTTTTGCTAAAAGCTATGTATTCATAATCAAGACCCTACTTAATTGACTAGTTAATGAATCACAATAGTATATGTTAAATTAAGACGTTCTTCCCATCTCACTAAGTATCTACAGTCTCCCACTGTAGCTGCTTTCCTAGACATGCACTGCATTGCCGTTATTAATCATAGCTCTTTTGGTAACATGCTAAAGTAGCAACACCAAAGTGAAGACTTAGAATATAGTAGAAAGTCATAAGGGTAACCAATAGATAAGGACTCATACTTTTGAGAAAATAGGGATAATTTTCTCAATCCTGTTGGGGTCAACTTTGCACATGTATTTTTCCTAAAACACATGTCACAATGTCTTTAACTTTCTTCCAAGAAAGCGTATGTCGTATTTTATTTAATTTAGTCATCGTGTGAATTAGAGTTTAAGTGTGTCCCATACACTTAACCCGGATATCCTCCATCCAACGTATAGGATCTCCATTAATTTAGCTTTACAACAAGTTGGATTAGAATCGTGGTGAAATCTATCCGATTAGCCAGAGGCGATTGCTCGTATGAGAGAGCCAATCATAACTTGCTGACATACTATCATATATGAACCATCACATATAATTTATAAAATATATATATAGTTAAACCATTAACTATTTCATTAACATACATAAACATATTCAATACATCCATTGGAATTAGTCTGGTAAAAGGATCTGCTAATATCAAACGAGTAGAAATGTAACTAAGAATCACTTTCTACTTGTCTACAATAACTCTAACAAAATTGAACTTCGTATCAACGTGTTTGGTCTTTCCATGATATTTGAGGTCTTTTGTGCAAGCAATAGCTGTTTGATTATCACAATTAATTAAAACAGCTCCCATTGGAATGTTTGAGACCTCCAAATATTTCATGAATCTTCTCAATCAAATAGCCTCTTGAACTGCAGACGCACATGCCACAAACTCAGCTTCCATTGTGGACAGTACTATGCAAGTTTGTTTCTTACTACACCATGAGATTGCTCCATTGTTGAGCAAGAAGACATAACAGGGAGTTGATTTATGTTTATCTAAATCACCACTCCAGTCAGTATCTGTATACCCATTCTGTGTACTGTTATTCCCTTGATAACAGAGAGAATAATCTGCAGTCAATCACATTGGCATATGGTACTCTGGCCATTTCATTTTTTTATTTTGAGTCTTGGGACACATCTGCTGACTCAATAACTCGCCTTTCATATTGGGAGTATCTATAGGTTTGCAGGAGTCCATCTTGAATAGTTCTAAAAGTTTCTTGATGTAAGTCTCTTGAGACAAAACCAATAATTTCTTTGAACGATACTTATAGATCTTCACACCAAGTATGTACTATGCTTCACCCATATCTTTCATCTCGAAATTTGAAGATAACCATCTTTTTATAGTTTCAAGATATTCTTTGCTATTACCCGCTAGTAGTATGTCATCCACATACGAGGATAGAATTACAAAACAACCATTGGACCGTTTAACATAATCACAGTGGTCTTTGTTTATCATAACGAAGTTATATGAGATGATCGTAGTGTGAAACCTCAAATACCACTATTTAGAGGATTGTTTGAGACCATAGAATGACTTCTTCACTTTAAAAACTTTATCCACTTGACCTCGAAGAATAAATCCTATAGGCTATTGCATGTAGATTATTTCTTCTAATTCTCCATTGAGAAATGCAGTCTTCACATCCATTTGCTGTAATTTTAAATCCATACTAGCCACTATAGCCAACAGTAGATGAATCAAGGCAAACCTCACTACAGGTGAAAAGGTTTCTTCGTAGTCTATACCCTCTTGTTGAGTATATCCTTTTGTCACCAAGCGAGCTTTATACCTCTCTATTGAGCCATCAGCATTTCTTTTGATTTTTTAGAATTCATTTATTCCTAATTGCCTTTAGTCCCTTCGGAAGATCTTCAAGTTCCCAGACTTGATTTGACTTCATAGACTCCATCTCATCTTTCATCGCTTTCATCCATTTCTACTTTGCCGGACAAGTCAGAGCTTCTTTGACATTTCTGGGCTCTTCCTTATCAACAGGAGAAACATCTCAATTTTTTTGGTGAAATAAATAAGGCATGTCCTTCAATATCATAATGCCTTTTGGGCACATGTTTCCTAGAACTTTTTCGGCATAGCTGATGATGGTCTTCTGTAGATAAAATACTCTCATTGGGAATCGCCTGATCCTCAATTGGCAAATATCTATCAAGATCCATACCATCAGTTAAACTACTCCCACTTGGATCTTGTAGGTATTGGTTTTCTACTACCTCGAAAATAGGATCAGCATCCTTGATGCCCCATCTACTAAGAACTTCAGTTTCTAGAAAATGAGCATTATGTGATTTTGCCTCAGTTAAACTCCCATCCTGATCTCCTATGAATACGTGACCCTTAGAATGTTTGCCTCTAGGACCCAACTTTCCATATTGACTCGATGAATCATGTAGATAAGCTGCTGATCCTCAAGCTCTAAGGTTATTCAAGTCAGGTTTTCTACTCATCCAAAATCCATATAGAGTCGAAGCAACTAACTTTGAAGGCACGCGATTAAGCACATTAGCTGCCGTAAGTAACACATTTCGTTAGATTAGATTGTCCCATCATGGATCTAACCATCTCCAACAAAGTCCTATTCCTTCTTTCAGTAACACCATTTTGTTGAGGTGTATAAGGAACAATTAATTTTCCGATTATACCCTTTTCATTACAAAATTCCTTGAATTGTTCTGACAGATATTCACATCCACTGTCAGTTCTTAAAACTTTGATAGATATGTCTTTTTGATTTTCAACTTCACTCAAGAATCGTCTAAAATAATCCAATGCTTATGACTTATTAGATATCAAATAGACATCCAAAACGTGAATAATCATCAATGAACGTAATGAAATAGCGAGCTCCATGTCGTGCTCTCACATTTACAAGACCACATATATTGGAATGGATTACTTCTAATGGAGATTCAGACCTAATAGCTTTACCAAAAGGTTTTCTAGTCATTTTTCCAGCAAGATAATGTTCACATTTGGATAATTTGACTAAGAAAGATTCAACAATCCTTCTTTCACAAGTCTATTCATCTTATCTTGCCTAATATAACCTAATCTAGCATGCTAAACATCATCATTCACATTTGCATTACTAGAAGAACGAGCATTTAGTGAATATGAATAATCATCATAATAAGTAAATGTCATTCTATTACAATTTAAAATCATAAAGCCATCAGTCATATGCCCAGACGCATAACAAGTATCATCAATGCAAATTAACACATGTGCCTTTAGTTAATAATACATCATAAACTAAAACAGAAATTAGATTTTGCGTGATCTTCAGAGCATATAGAACATCATATAGGATAAAGGCCCGACCATCGTCAAGGTCTATTTTTGCAAGTCTCAAGTCTTCTGACTTCGACTCGAGCATTATTTCCTACATATATCCATCTAGTCCCCTTTGGAACATGATAAAAATCTACAAAACTTCCTTTATCTCTCGTCACATGGTCCGTTGCTCCTGAGTCTATAATCCACAGAGGATAAGAATCAAACAACAAGACAATACTCGACACATTAGTTTCACACAAAACAGAATAAGATGAATCTACCTTATCCCTCTTGGGCTCATGGCATTCACGCGCATAATGACCAAGCTTCCTATAATTGTAACATGGCATCTTGCTTTTATCCTTCTTATTCTTTTCATCACGTTTGTTTTCCTTTTTTCTGTTCATCAGTTTTATTGTTGGATTATTGTCTGGTTTACCACTACCACCATCATATCGTCTTTTCTTCTTTTCCTTCTTCCAATTCCTTTTCCTTTTGAAGCCCAAAACTCCCTTTGAAGGCCCAGAAGAAGGCTTTGAGGCTCCGAGCCTCTCATCTTCCAGCTCAACATGACGGGCAACATCAATTTTCATGCTTTCATTATGACTCAAGTTGATTTTGAGATATTCCCAATGATCAGGTAAAGAGCGAATCAGGGCTTGGATTTGCTGTTCATCAGAGAGTACATGACCGACAGTCTTAAGTTCGATAATCATATTAGACATCTCCCTGAGATGTTGTCTAATGTTATGATCTTTCTTTTGTAAGTATTGAACTTAATAGTCAACTGCCTAAGACATGTAACCGATGTACCACCTTCTTCTCACGCAGATACACCTTGATATCATATGCGGTGGGATTCATGAATCATCGCATCGATTACTGAGCTTACAAGAATACCTCATGCAATGAAATTTTCCTTTTCTGTGCCAGGTATGCTTCTTGGTCATGCCTCCCTTGGTTTTCAATACTCGCTCCTGGGTCATCCATCACTTGGTTTATAGCATCCAATATATCTTGTTCATACAATACGTACCAAATTTTAAGTCGCCTTGTGTCATAATTGTCACCATTGAGTTTCTTTGTTCAATTCAGTGACAATGGATTTCGATGCTATTTTCTTTGAAAGAGATTAAAGTGATTCAATATGTTAATAATGTGTTATCTAAATTTTATGTTAAGCTAAACAGAGACATATCAATAAATAACACAAGACTTGATCTCGAAAAATAGTTTGGAGACTACTAATCATCAATCTCATCAAGTGTTATAATACTAGATTCTTATTTCAAAACATAAAACACATTTAAGGTTCAAGTAATTAACAATAACATTGAACAACCACTAATAAATTGAACTTAAACAACCATCCACAATAGCAAAAACACCAAGTTTGACAAGTCATGAACATAAAATTCTAATGAACTCCCAGAGTTTCCAATTAAAAATATAATGGAAATAAACTAGCGATAAATATTGATTGTATCTCTTAATTAATCACTACATTTAAAATAACGTTCCATATCAAATTATTTAGTCCCCACACTAAAGACAGCTCGCCCTAGAGGATCTATATGAGGATTCTTTATCTGACGTTTGTCTCGACCACTCAGTTTCAAAAAATCAGAACGTCGAATTCTTCCCATCCTCAAGCAGGCTGATCTTAGTGCCTGTGTTATATCTTCTGCTACAGAAGCATCAACCAAATCAATCATAATGAAATAACCATTAGATTTCACTTGGTAAGTCTCCCACTTAGCCCAAAAAATCTTTTTAAGGTAGAGAGGCAAAGTGTTCGCCCAGGTCTGAGGACTAGTAATTTAAAAATACATATTACTTGGAATCATTTTGCTATAAATCAAATGCATCATCTGGTTGTAGAGTTCAATCAAAACCAATGTGTGGTCCCTTATGTTGTGTGTTGGCTTCATTTTATAATTCAATAATTCAATGGAGGACTTCATCCTTAGTCCTAATGTCTTCCTCCGTAATTGCTCCCTATCCTGACATGCCTCTGAGAAACGAGCAACTAAAAAGAAACACACCAGTATTAGTAGGGATGTCAATCTTGTCCCGGCCCACCCCCCGACCCGCAAGATTTGGGGTGGCCTAGACCTGGCTCGGAACAGAAATGGGATGGGTTGGCCCAGACCCGTAAGCATACGAGGCGAGTCTGAGTCTTGCTCATACCCCGCCCCATCCCGTTAAATATAATAATAAATATATTATATTATATATGTTATATAATAGTATATTATATATAATTATATTAATTATTTATTATGATATAGTCTAACCCTAGTTCCTCTTTCTATTTCATTCCCACTGCCCAACCGTTCACTCCCCTCACTCTCTCTCTTCGTCTCTCGTCTCTTTCACCATCCACCGGCCACCGCTTGCCAGCCATCGGCCACCACCCGCTAGCTACCAGCGACCGCCCGACAGCCACTGTCTTCCCCATATTTTCCAAGTCTCGGCAGTACTCTCTCATTTATCTCATCTGTTCCAAGTTTTAAAGGGCCAGCCACCATCTGCTAGCCACCGTCCGCCAGCTGTTTCTTCGCTGGAATCCCATAATAATTAAGGTAACTATTAATTTTTGAGTTGCAATAAAATAAAATGGCATCAACTTCTTTGCTCGGTGTACATACAATTGTGTGTTTTAATTGAGTTCTTTTTTTACCGTACACACATGAAAATACATTAGTTTCTTTTGTGTTAATTTCTGGTGAACATGCTCCTTTTCCGAAACTTTTTGATTGAAGCTCATATATTTGTTGTTCTATCATTTATGTCAAATCTGATATGTTCTAGATTTAAGTTTTCAGACATTATCTTTTGTTGTATGTTTAGTTCAATTTAAAAATCAGATAGTTTAAATTTTAAATCGAGATGTGGGAATACCTCTTTATTTTATTGATTATTAAATCATGGCTACATGTCTATTCTGCTCTTCAGTTATCTAGATTGAAGTTATTATTGTTTCACTGTGATCACTGTGTGTGTGTGTGTTTAAGATTGTTAATGATGAAATTAAGGAGGAGTAATCATTGCCTTTAAGGGTTGCTGGTTTAAGGTTTTCAGTTTGTGATTTGCTCTATGTTTTGCCAATTTGTTCCTTGAAGCTTCACTCTTAGCCCCACTTATCCTATCCCTAATTCATGAGATTATTTATCTAAATGTGTAATAAAAATTTTATCAGAACTTATTTATTTCTTGATTTTTTAAATATTGGTTTGCTTGTTTCACCTTTTTTAATGATAATGACTAACCCACCAATGAAAGTATAAGAGAAAATAATTATGCTTTAGGAATTTTCACTAAATCCAAAATTAGATGATGAGAAGATCAAGATATTGGTACGTGTAAATTTATTTTTAATATGCTACAAGTTATAAGTAATCTTTAACTTATTTCAAATTTCATTTTATCTATTATAAAATGTCTAATAGTGAAGAGTATCATGTGAAGACAGATGCTTGAATAAGTGATGACTTATGCTTGAATCAGTGATGACTTATTTTGAGAGTTTATGGATTAATATCTATTTGATTCCTTACTTTTATGACTAAATTTCTGTTTTGAATTTTTTAAATTATGTGTTTTCTATGTTTATGGATTTTAATACTAGTATATGTAATGTTAGTACATGTTTTTAATCATAGTTTTAAGAATTATGGTGCAAGGAATGAGATTATAGTGTCATTGCTGAGATGTAACATATAATTTTGATGATTGTTTATGGAGATTATTGATTACAGTATGAGGGTTGTTGAGTGTTGATGAAAATTATATTTTGATGGCGGTGATTTTTAATTTAGGTGAATGCTGATTTTTAAAAAAATGGGGCAGGGCGGGGCAGGGCGCGGGTCTGTGAAATAGGACCCGTGCGGGGCACGGGACAGGTCCGGGGCGGGGAATTTTGAAACGGGCCAGGTCAGGGTAGTTAACTACTTGGCTCGACCTGGCCCGTTGACATCCCTAGGTATTAGTCAAACTATATCACACGAATTTTCTTTTCATATAAAGCATATGGAAAGAACTTTCCAAGATGTAATAGGCATATTTACAAGTTAATCAGTTAAACTCACTTTGGCTCCCACTTTCATAGGCTACAGGAGTTTGAACAATTCTTACATTACTCAACACCATGAATTTAGAATTAAATGACATATAAAGGTGCATTATTACCAAAAATTGCAACCAAATAGCAAACTTATAGGTTCGTATTCAACAAATATGTCACAAAATGAAGTAAATGTGTCACAAATAAATCATAAAATGAAGTAAAAAGGTAAACACTTTCAAAAATGCTCTCGAAGATGACGTCACCATTGGACTCCACGTGTCGAAACACATTGGAATATGTCGGAGAGTCACCTGAAAACTCAGCCACATGCCCACACACGCTGACATGCACCGCACAGAGTCTCCCACGCGCCGCCTGACGCAGCCTCGTGGCTCCCACGCACTGCCATGCACCCGGAAGCACTCTCACGTGCTGCCACGCGCGACTGTTGCTTGGCTACTGACTAGCGCGTGTACATCACGTGCCACCGTTGGACTAGATGTCGGCCGACATGTGTTGTTCACGTACCACTGTCGGAGTCGCCGACCACCAGTGCGTGGCTCCCATGCACCTCCATCAGAGCTGCCGTATACCGGAGCGTGTCTTTCATGCACCACCATTAGTCGCTCGACCTCCGATGGCTGTGGTCCCGGTATGGTCACTCTTGGTCCACCGGGTCTGACCCGTTCGGCCTGGTCTTACCCGGTCCAACCCAATTCAAAGCAAATTATGTTTTAATTATGGAAAGGTCCCTGTACTTTATCTAATTTTCAAAAACAGACCCCCAAACTTTCTGAAACTTTGCAGATTTGGCTCAATCACGAAACTAACTTCAAAAAACCATAACTTGAAGTTTAGACGGCCAGAAAATGCAAAAAAATACTGACGGACTCCTCTCGATGAGGCCTATCCAGTGGTCTATCAAACATGCTTTTACTTACATAAAAAAATGACTTAAAATTCAACCCTTTAACAATTAATGGTGAAGAAAAATTGTCATATGCACATAGCTACTGGAAAAACATAATATGCCTTAAACTTACATTAATGACCCATCAATGTCACACAATACTGCAATCATATAACATCAAAAATAGGATCATTTATAAGCACTTAAAACCATGAAAAACCAGAGAAAACAAAACACGGAGTACCAACCATTGACTCTGATACCAATTTTGAAAAACTCACATTTATAAATGCAAAAATCCTAATCGTGCACAAAGAGGAATCTCATACCTCTCACCGTAAGTATATGTTGTAGTGGAAGAAAGCGTACGAACCGATTGGTACGCATGTTGTTAAACCGTGATCTCTGGATCAAATCTCACAACACGAGGTTGTCGATTATATTTCCACGATATTGCATTAATTGTGGAATATGATGACCTGGGTTTTGTTATGATTTTGGGAGAGAAAAAAAACGAGAGAGATGTATTTAGCATTCTGCCTCGCGCATGAATATTTTAGCATTCTGTATTCTGCTTATGCGTTCTGTAACGCTTCAGCATGTTGCAACATTTGAGCGTATCTGACAACTGCCTTGCGCAGTCTCTTTTATTCCTTAAAGATGGGAGTTAAGAAACCAACTCTTAACTCTTATTTCTCTCTTATCCACAATTTCATAAGTGGAATATAAATAATATTATTTAATTAATTATTATTTACAAATTCTTTGCAGTTGTAATCATCGGAGTTGGTAGATGAGTCGTGACGTATCCTGGTGGTGGAAGAAAGAATAAAACAAGGTGGAAATTGGATGCTAATATACTTTGATTTTAATTGCAAGGAATAGATTGAGAATAATTTCAGTTAACACTGAAAACTGCGAATGAAAGCTTCGTCCAAACAAAATCAGATTACACAAACAAGTTTTGGAAAAAAATAATCTCAAAATACAAGGGATCCTCTGCTTTGCAGACATGGAAAGCTGCAGCCAAGAGAAGAGAGCTGCTCTACAACAAATATCTGAACAACATCCTCTTCTTCCCCGATTCCATTCCGTCCTTAAGAATCTTACAACAAAATGGAAATGGGTGACAGCAGTGCTGTTTTCTTGAGGTTGCATCCCTTCTCAACTCCAAACGTGTGGGTAATGAATTTCATATGTAGTTTTGTAATGACTTAGTGATGCATTTGCTCTGGCTGCTTCTGCCTTTTCACACTCATGAAAATACTACTTATGTGAAGCTGCTGCAAATGAGAAATATTGCGACCAAAACATCACCACCTGCCATTTACTTGCTCTTTGCTTTGCTTTGGTATGAAAATTGTTCTGCAAATTTATTAACGAAACAAAAAGTGCATGTATTTTCACTTGACAATATCACATATTCTAACTCCATATTCATCTATGGTTTCACTTCTCAACTCCATATGATCTGTTTCAATACTTTTTTATCAGATGTTGCTGGTGGAAGAAATTTGGTTGCTACTGGCCACCTCACAAAAAAAACTATTGTCAAGGTTACCTTGACTTTTTCTTAAATATGAAAAAAAAAATAAAACTTCTGTTGTTTCAAAAGTACTCATACATCTTCTTATTTGTCAATTGTATTATTTTAATTATTTTGTTGCAAAATTAAAACTATAACATTAAATCATAGCCATTTGATACTTGATTATTTAGCCCCAAATAATTTTAGAGTAAGATAAAATCAGCAACAATATAAAAGTTAGATGACTAATTTTTCAAAAAATATAATTAAAGATCAAAATTAATAAAATAAAAGGATAAAAGAAGTATTCTAAACACATCATATAACTTCTGTAACGGGGGAGTCAATACATCTCCAGCAATAGTATTTTCTTGCTATTGCATGGGAGCATCTAGCAGCAGAAACAAGTGGTTATGACTTAGTATGACCTAATGCGTGTACTGTGAAAGAGAGTATTACTCTTTAATCAACTTGAACAAAATAAACATATGTAGGGAATATTATTACTTTTTTTTTATATTTCTCTCATATTCATATATTTAAAAAATAAATTAGTATTTATAGTTTTATTCAGTTTAAAATTCTTTCACAACTTAAATTTTCACCCTCATAAAGTAAACTTGTAGCGTAACCAGTAATTTTCACAATATACTTTAATTTTAATATTGTCATATCTCATTAACCCAACATTAATATTCAAAAGATTAAATTATCTAAAAAATTAAGTTAAAAGATTGACTTTTACAATAATATTCAAATGATTAAATTATCTTAAAAATAAGTGAAAAGAGTGACTATTATTTATATTCATGATAAAATAAATATAAATTTGAAATTAAAACCGAAATGTAGTAAAAACCTTCTCCTATAAGAACTTTCAAGCACGCGCTCAGAATAATACGTGTTCTTATCTCAAAAAGGATAATTACACTTATTCACTATGATAAAATGTGTCAACCAGCATCTGCATGCCTAGATAACATGTCGCACACGTGTTTAGCATGCATCTCCTTGCCCATATAACATGTTGGAATTGTGATTTTCAATACCTGCTCGCCCAAATAACACGTCGCTGGAATTGTTATTTTTGAGAGTTTTGTTCTTTACACAATTTTTTAAAATAAAAAACTTCAATATCCTTAATGAATGTGCAGCAGTAGAACAATAGTCATTGAATAGTAATATACTAATGTATTATAGAGTAGTTCTTTTTAAACCTCATTATTCTATTAATTAATGTGCAGAAGTAGAACAAATCATCCACTCTTTTTTATTATAATAGAAAATTTTACATTTTTTTTTAAATTACAATATAGTCATTATTAAGGTAAGGTCTTTTTTGTCATTTTGAGTATTTTTAAACATATTCTTAATAAATTGAAGAAAAAATTCAAAAGTATTTGCCCACTATAAAATTTGATCCATATAAAAAGGTCAATGATTTCAATTTTCAAAAATATATTTATGGTTTTAATTATAAATTATTATTGACTTCAATTTTTGAAAATATTTTTATGGTTTAAATTATAAATTATTTTTCTAAAAAATTATTTTAAGCCATTAAATTAAATATTTAAATAACACAGGTTAAATTTCTGTTCACTTTCATTTCCAATTAAGTTGAATTGAATGGCTCAACATATCATTTATGTTTAATAAGAATTAAGTATATAAATGAAAAATATATAATACGAGGCAATTAATTTTTCTGTCTGGAAAGTAAATTCACTAGTACCTCGATCTCACATGTTTCTGTTTTTTTCACATTTTCTTTTTAAATTTTTTGTTCATTTCATTTATCGTGAATAATTTTACAAATAACAATACTTACCTGACTCTATTTTATGTGAGAATATTTTTATAATTTTCATAAAAAATATTATCACATTTAATTTATACCACAAAAATTTTTGTGAAATAATTTGTTGTATAATCATCGCTTATCATTAATCTGAATATTTATTTTTATTAAAATGTTATATTTTCTCCGTCCCACCCAAACTGTTGTTTTTTATTTTTTGCATGTGAATTAAAAAATATTATTATTTAATGTATAACGGATAGTTGTATTAGTGAGAGTGTGGGCCCCTTATTTTAATTGTATTAGAGGAAGAGTGTGTGCGGATCCCATGTGTGTAAAAAAAGAAAAGAGACTCTTTGAGTGGGACACCCAAAATAGAAAAAATGAACTCTTTGGATGGGCAGAGGGAGTAGTTTTTTATCCATTCAATGAAAGTATTCCACGATTTCATCAAGTATTTGCCAACAAATTTGTGGAAGGTGCAAAATAAAAGGGTGAAAATTATTGCGCGACAAAAGAAGTATATTATAATAAAATATACTCCATCTATTGAAGAAAATAAATACTAACAATTATCTCTGCAAAAAATTAAATAAATATTTCTAATAATTCTTCTATATTATCAACTGTCACTCACAATATAGACTTCAATTGATCCAATGATTAATGAAATTTCACTTTTCCACAAAAAAAAAAATAACAAAATAACTGGAACATATACCTCCTTGCAAGATGGAGGAGCTAATTCCCTCTTAATTTAAAATATTGAGTGAGTTCTTCAATAAAATATTTAACTTTCCAACTTAAAACCATTGATTACTAGGACCTCCCATTAGCCACTATAAATAGATGTGCTTGGCATATGATTAGGCATAGCAAAAACCAGTGTCACCATGAGTCAAATTGTGAACAAGTTAACAATTTAAGAGTACGATGGGCAAAAACCAGTGTCAAAATATATAGATACCTTATATTATTTGTTTATACTTTATACAAGTAAAATTGATATTGAAATTGCCGGCATATTTTACAATCAATTTCTCATTGATAATAATGGACGGCTGATGAGCGTTTTCTTAACACACAAAATTATCCCCGAGTATAAATGATATCAATTGTAGTTTCGATAGGCGGCCAAGTGATTATCGAACCCAAGGGATAGATTATTATCAATTTAATTATATTCTAATTAACTAAGACTATGTTGGCAAATTTGGTGTGGAAAAGTTGCGAAACTAAATAACATTTAATTTAAATAGCATATTAAATAAACAAGTACTAGAGAAAATACGGTGGTGATCAAGTAAGAAATTAGGTAATTCTTCGGATCATCCAGTTTCACTTATTAATTTTCTTTCCATGTGTTGATGTCCGACTCTGCCTTATGATTTATGAACGCATCACTAAACCATGCAAGTTCACTCTATAGACACAAGTAAACATGCGTATGACACGTGTGAATATCCTCGGAGCAAGAGATACAATTCAACCCCCTTTCTAGGTACTATCAGTATCAATTATTTCCCGTGCACTTAGTACTCTAACCCGATATGATCTTCCTTTATAGGTACTATGAAGTTATACTCTTTATCCTACTTATTAACCCAAATAAGATTCAATTAACAAGTATCTATATAAGATAGTTCTAATAAGACTTCGCAATCCCTTCACTTAGAATTATAACATGTAATCCTGCTCAGCAGTGAACGCACTCAATCAATAACCAAGATATGTATTCGAACTCTACATAACAGTTAATGATGCACAAAACAACCGTGAGTATGAATTAAAAAAATACAATCTTATATAAAATAAACAACAAGTAGTGTTGTACGGAGTTTACACATGGAAATTCAATTAACTCATAAAACTTTCATAACCCTAGAACTACAAGAGTGGCTCTAGCCCATGATTGATATAGGAACAATCATGGATGATTGGTATGATCTTACTTGACGCGCCAGATGAACCTCTCTTCACGACTCCTTCGGATGATGGAAGAGTTTCGGTGGTGGATGGATGATGAATGACGTGTGTCCTCTTTTTCCTGCGAAAGCTCTTCTTTTATACTAATGGAACCTCTTTATGGGCTTAGGATGGGCTTTTGCTTGAAGCACACGTCAAATTTGGTAAAAAAATTCAGACTTTCCTAAAATAGAAGCAGAGAGAATCCGTTCGACCAAGCCTTGACTGGTCGAGCAAGGCCTTCTACTCAAGCAAGCTCACTGTAAGTTTTTGCACATTTTGTTCAACTTCACTCACCTACTCAACCAAGATGATTCTGGTCGAGCAATATCTCCAAGTCAAGCAAGCTCTCTGGACGAATTTGCGTATTCTGCTCGACTTGGCCACCTTGTTCGACCCAAAGTGATGATGGTCGAACAAGGTCTTGAGGTCGAACGGCCTTCAAAAATTACCTCAGAAATTGTGTCTTCCAATTCCGAGCCTTTAAGACCCATTTTTCTGTAGAAATATGCTCAAAAAGCTCTTGTACCATCTAATTCGCGCCTTTTTCATAAAAATACCTATTCATATTAATAAAAGACTCAATCATACTCAATTTCCACAAAAATCAGAGCCCAAAATACGTGAATCTACACTCTCATCAAACTCCCAAACTTACATGTTGCTCATCCCGAGACAACGAAAATCAAAACAAATCCAAAGAGTGTATTCACGAGATCAAGCACAACCTATCCTAACATATGTAATTGTATCAACTCAAAACATGAAATCCATCATACCTTTCATTCACGTAAAAACATCAATCAATCACAACACTTCTACGAGTGCTAAGTCATCTAACTCACGGGTAAGTGTTTACTCTCTCTCTCAAGTGTAAAAGATATACACTTCATGGTTAGTATCGATACTCAATTTCAATTCATATACTCGCGTGACCATAAGCTTGACAAGGGTCTCAAAAATCCATCTATAACTATTTCAATACTAGGATTATAAAGGAATTGCATTTAGGATGTAACGTTGGCTCTTTGGTAAAGGTAGGAGAATTTAGATAAGTAACTAAATTACTAGTAAAGAAGTACCTTGGAGAATTGCTTTTCAACAGCTTCCTTCTTTTCTCCTTCGTCCCTCTTATGATCGCTTCAATACATGCTTTCTCCAATCTTCTCTTAGATCAACATCTTTTCTTTCCGGTGTTCTTCAAGTATAAGGGTACCAGTTTCGGGCACTACCCTTTCTAGCATTAGGGATACCAGTTTCAGATACTATCCCTTGCAAGATTTAACCACTTGTCTCTTGATTCTTATTACACCAAATCCCTCATTCATGTTTCTCTTAAAAACTTCATATAACATTCATTTACCTCCACTCTTTACTAGTAATAGGTGTTCAAAGCTCAAAAGGTAAATGACTGTTTATCAAAGGCTTGCCAAAGAAAAAGCTTAAAGTCTCAAAAGGGCTTCCAATGATAATCATATAAGGTAGGATAAATTTGCCTAAATGACTTAATTAACAACAATGGCCAAAGATTATTTCCTAGTATCTATAAATTATAGACTTCAAACAAGACTCCAAGTCAAGTTCTAGAATACGAGTATACAAACGACTCTCAAGAATAAACTATCATGCTCATAGCACAATTAAAGACTCAAATCCTCACATGGTTAATAGAATCCTAAGCACTCTTCAAAGCATGCAATCAACATCAATTTTCTTATGAACTACAAGTAAAAATAGAACATGCTCGTCATCAACAAATCAACATGCATCAAAATTAGGCACATGCATAACATGAACAAGTTTCATCACTAAACAATCCAAAGTATATCCAGAGAAACATATATCTTCCAATCAAATAAATCACCCAAGAATCATCAATATCAAATACATGCCACCCACACATGAATCATACACTACACCCACAACAATCAAGTCTCCACATGTAAAGTGTAAAAGAGAATGGGGATGAGAAGAATAAGAAAAGTTAAAAGACCTGGCAACTCTACTCCTCCGGAGCATCATCATCCTCATCTCCATTCATCTCTTCACGCCATCGATCAAACGTTCGATGAAGATCACTGATATTCCTATCCATCACGCTCCCATGATACATCTTTCTCAACCGACCATCCATGACATCATACCGCGCATTGAGTACGGCATAGTTAGTATTCGCAAGCGCCAACTGTCTATTCATTTCTTGCTGGTTTGCATTCAGCGTCGCGAAGTGCTCGTGCATCAACTGAAACTACTCCCGATAAAACAGATCCTGGGTTATCCAATAATCCAGCTATGGCTGTGGCTGTGGTGGTGGCTCGAAAAACTCTTACTCATGTGGCTGTGGCTATGGATGCTGCACCGGGGGCATATCTGTCCCCGGATACTCAAAAGCTAGCGGCGGCTGCAGCTCTTCCTCTACAGAGTCGGCTGGATCTCCTATCAAGACCATGTCCTCATCTAAAATGATCCCATGAACCCGCATATTAGCAAGGAGTCTCCAATCTTCTCTTCCCAAGCACGTCTTCGAGATCACCTTGTGCTCCGTGGTATTCATCAATAAATTATTGTTGACCCTAATGGTAGTCAGATCAACAATCTCCAATGGAAATCTGAACATGCTAGGATTCTTTCCTCGAATGAACATCCAAGTATCATCTAGCCGCTCAATCAGCTCCATCCTCACACATGACGTCAGGATCAAGTCCGGATCCCCTCGGATAGGCTTGTGCCTGCTCAAATCGACTCTATAATACTCAGCTATAAAGGTGATGAGTCCTCTGATGTTCACACACTGAAATCCATGAGTCGTGAACTTGTGAAGCTGATTGAAAAGTACACCGCAACATTGAAGCGAACTCCATGAAGCATGCACTATAAAACATAAAGCTCTTCTCTCGGAATACAGCTTCCTTCGGACCTAGCAAACAGCGTGTTGCTCAACATTCTGTCCATGTAAGCGATCACGGGGTGTCAAATGAAGGCAACCATGGAAGTATTCGAATTATATCGCTCTCGCCTCCCGTAATATATCTCCAAAACTCATCCGGTTTGAAATCATCATGCTCCAAATCCATCTCATTCTCACAACTAATCAATTTATTAAACTCTCAGGCCCACATCATCTGCTCTTGCCTGCCAATCTATATCCGAATACTATAAGGAAGGTATCGGTCTCCATGCTCAATCCTAAACGTGCATAAGACCTCCGCAGTGATATGAAAATATGTGTCTCTCTTCATCTCCATGAACTGAGTAATGCCCACTTGACCGAACATCCAATGAATATCATTGATAATATCCATCTCCCTCATCGCATGATCATCCTGAGAGCGCGTCCTTGTGATCTTTTGCGCTATTGTAGCCCACAATTCCTTCTTCTCCTCCCAATTTGGAATTTTGATGCTATAATCGGACAACCTCCTCTTCTCCATCCACATTTTCTTGACTATCACTTCAAGCAAAGGCGACCTAGGTCCCATCCTCTTCGATGAAGACGCAATCTCTTTTCTTACAAGAACATTACTTCAATACATACCAAAAGAGATAGATATACTCATCCTAGGCTAGCATGAATCCTACTCAAGACTTCAAATTCATGTGCTTCAATCAACTCAACCTCAAGTGTTCATTCAGTCATAATTTGCAGTATACATCAACACTTTCAATCAAGAATAATCACTAATCCACACAAACATGCTTTCTTCCTCACATAAACTTCAACTAAAATACTAGCATGCTCATCTTCCACCTTCAATTGCACCACAACAATACTTCAATTCAATGAGCCCATATATAAAAATTAAAATTAACCACAAGCCCATACTAACACATAATTAATTTCACAAAATTCCACAATTCAACGTAAATCGAACCATGAAAATTCAAGTGCAATTTCAAATAAGAACTTCAACAATACAACAATCAAATCCAACCAAAACTAGCATGAATCCACTCACCCATTCTTCACTAAGCATTATCACTATAATTCAAGAGTATAAAGTAAGAAGAAATCATACCTCTGTTGAACATTGGGTGAGTGTGGTGTAGACGACGAAAACCCCAAAAATTCAAGTGAAAAGTCCCAAATCAAACTTGAAAACCCTCAAATTTGGATGTTGAAGTGTGTGGAATGGAGGATTAAGGTGTAGGGAAGAGTTTGGGAAGAAGAACTTATGGTTTGAAATTGGTGCTCAAGAAAAGGTGACGGTTGTATGTCGAACGGAATGAAAACTGACCTTTTAAAACTATTTCAGGAGCCCGTTCGACTTCAGCTCGACTTGTATTTTGAAATCGAGCAACCCAGATCTGCCCTTTAAATTGGCATCGTTCGACCTCTGTTCGACCAAAATATATCGGTCGAAAAAGTGCTGGATGTCGAGCAAACAGCCTCATCGCGCTCCCTGTTCTCATTTGTCCCGTTTGACTTTCGTTCGACTTCATGTATTTAGTCGAGCAACCCTTGCTTGGTCGAGTAAACTCTCTGTAAGTTTTTACACATTTCGTTCGACCATTACTCGACTAAGACAACTAGGTTGAACAACATGGTCTAGGTCGAACAACCTCTCTGGAAGCATTTGCACATTTCGTTCGACTAGCGCTCGAGTTAGCACTCCTAGTCGAACAACCTCAACTTAGTCGAGCAGAGCTACTGTAAGTTTTGTGCATTTTGCTCAACCTCTGCTTGACTTCATCTCCTTGAACGAGCAATAGTGTATTAGTCGAACAACAACATGACATCTTGAAAATTCATACTCTTCTCGTTTCTCCCTGCAACATTCAAACTCTAGTACAACATCAAGCATCAAGATAATACTTTCTAAGCTTGAGAACCACTTTTAAACCATATAACATCAAGTGTAACTCTAAAACAACACTTAAAAACTCAACACCATTAAATACGAGGCAAATTGCAAAAAAAATTGATACATCAAAATCGATTAAAGTTTTAATATACCACAAAAATTAACTCCTCTAGCAACGTTACAAAGAAAATATTATACTCTCCGTGCTATGATGAGGTAAGTACATCACAACCCTCCAAACTTAGTAGAAACAATAGTGAAAACTATGTTTGCAAAGAGTTGTAATTTTCGAATAATACGTACGTTAAATATAAAAATTTCTTACTCTAGTGCAAGGTATCCTCAAAGACGACGCAAGCATCATCCAACAAGTTGTAATGCTTCAGTGGATGCCCATTTGCCGTGATAATGTCCCCATCTTTGTCCATAAGCTCAAAACTCCCTCCTCCACAAGCTCTATGGATAATGAAAGGCCCCATCCACTTCGATTTCAATTTCCCTGCGAAGAGCTTCAAATGAGAGTTAAAAAGTAATACCTCATCACCTTGCTTGAACTCCTTGTATGAGATCTTTGAATCATGCCATTTCTTCATTCTCTCCTTATAGATCTCTGAATTCTTATAAGCACGATTTCTTAACTCGTCCAATTGATTGATATGAGTCATCGTCAACTCCTTTCGATCCTTAAGAGACAGGTTCAAACTCCTCAATGCCTAAAAAGCTCGGTGCTGAATCTCTACGGGTAAGTAGCATGGCTTCCCATAGATAATTTGATACGGTGAAATATCTAACACCGTCTTATAAGTAGTACGGAACCCCCACAAAACATCATAAAGCTTTATAGCCCAATTCTTCCTGTTGGTTTCGACTACCTTCTCCAAAACTTGCTTCACTTGTCGGTTGGAGATTTCGGCTTGCCCATTCGCTTGAGGGTGATAGGGTGTAGTAACCCTATGCTTGACTCCATAATCCTTAAGCACCTTTTCAAGAAGCCTATTGACAAAGTGATTACCTCCATTGCTGACTAGTGCTCTAGGAACTCCATAGCAGGCAAATATATGTTTCTTTACGAAAGATAAAACAATTCTTGATTCATTCACACGAGTGGGAATGGCTTCCAACCACATAGGAACATAATCCACTGCTAAAAGGACGTAGAGAAATACATTAGATGGGGGAAAAGGCCCCATAAAATCGATCCCCATACATCGAAGATCTCAACAATAATGCTCGGCTAAAGGGGCATCTCATCTCTCCTACCTATTTTCCTCATCCTTTGACATCGCATGTCGCCACATAGGTATCACAATCTTTAAACAATGTAGGCCAATAAATAGTAGATTGAAGTACCTTTGCTGCCGTCTTTTGAGCTCTGAAGTGCCCCCCGTTAGGTTGTGCATAACAAAAATCAAGAACGCTCTCCATCTCCATCTCAGGCACACACCTAAGGACTATGGAATCCGTACATATCTTGTAAACAAACGGATCATATCATATAAAAGTCTCAACATCCTGCTTGAATTTTGTAAGTTGATATCGGTTGAGATCTCTTGAATTTCTCCTACGACAATGTAATTAACATAATCCACATACCATAGATCCATCCCTTGGGCAAACACCACACATGCTCTCTCCGCTCCTTCAACGAACACTGCCATTATCTTCTCATCAGGGAACATCTCTTCTATGTAATCGAAGAATCATCACAGTGCTCCCTTGTCTTCAACCTCGATAGGTGATCCGCCAAAACATTTTCTGTATCCTTCTTATCTTGGATCTCCATATTGAACTCTTGCAGAAGAAGGATCCATCAATGATCCTCAGCTTCGTTTCCTTCTTCTCCATCAAATACCAGATCGCTGAGTGATCCGGGTACACTATAATCTTCATGCTAACAAAGTACTGTCGAAACTTATTAAATGCATATACTACAGCCAAAAACTCCTTTTCAGTCATCGTGTAGTTCTTTTGTACAACATCGAAAGTCATACTCGCATAGTAAATGGCATAAAACCTCTTCTCCCTCAACTGCCCAAGCACCACTCCAAGTGTTAAATCACTTACATCACTCATAAGTACAAACGGCTGAGTCCAATCCGGTGTGATCAAGATAGGTGCAGTAATAAGCGCCTCTTTCAAAACCTGAAAAGCTGTTAGACATTCTTCATCAAAATAAAGGAACATCCTTTTCAAGTAAATGAGATAAGGACTTGGAGTATTTCGAGAAGTCTTTTATGAATCTTCTATAAAAATCGGCTTGTCCCAGGAAAAACCGCACTCCTTTTTCATTAGTAGGTGTAGGAAGCTTCTCAATTGCCACTACCTTTGCTCTATCCACCTGCAATCCCTTGGCCGAAATATGATGGCCAAGAAAAATCCCAACTCTTACCATGAAGTGGCACTTTTCCTAATTCAAGACAAGATTAGTTTATTGTCATCTCTTCAAAACAGTAGCAAGGTTAGATAAAAAAATATCAAAGGAGGACCCAAACACAGAAAATCGTCCATAAACACCTCCATGATCTTTTCTATCAATCCATCAAATATGGCCATCATGCAACGCTGAAATGTAGCAGGCGCATTATCTTTCTAAAGGAAAATGTTCCATAAGGGCAAGTAAAAGTCATCTTTTCTTGATCCTCAGGTGTAATCATAATCTGATTATAACCCGAGTATCGATCCAAGAAATAATAAAATGCATACCTTGCAAGACGATCTATCATTTGATCCATGAAAGGAAGAGAAAAATGGTATTTGCATGTATTTTCATTCAGTTTCCTGTAATCTATACACACACGTCATCTCGTAGGAATCTTATTGGCTAATGTCTCACCATCCTCGGCTTTTACAATAATCATGCCCCCCCTTCTTAGCTACTACATGCAATGGACTCACATTGGGGCTATCACTCATGGGGTAAATAATTCTTGCATCGAGCCACGTTAGGATTTGCTTTTTAATCACTTCTTGAATATCAGGATTCACCTTCTGCTGATTCTGTATACTACTCTTAGCCTCATCTAACAACCTTATTCTATGCATGTAATATGAAGGACTAATACCTTTTAAATCATCAAGAGACCACCTAATCGCAGACTTATACTTCCTAAGAATATCTAACAATTCCTCAAGGGAAGAAGATACAATTACCGAATATTTTTCATTATCACCTAAGTAGGCATACTTCAAGTGCTCTGCTAGCGGTTTCAACTCATCTTTCTTCTAAACCTGAGGTGTGCTCTCTCTAACCAATGGTAGGTACTTCCTATTCCACTTCACTTCTTCCATCTTGGTCCTCTTCGACTCATACTGTCATCACCCAAAGCAAGCAAGTTTACAAGAAATTCAATGCATACCTCATTGGAGTGTTCATCTAGCTCCGTAGTGGGAAAAGTAAGAGACTCCGCCAAGCATGTCTCAAGAGGATTCTTTAACAGGATCAAAGACATGTCTTCCTTCATAATCTCCTCCACCACGTCAATACTATGATATTTCGTCTCCATGGACATCTTCATTGCCTTGTCAAGGTTGAGTAAGACCTCTTCTTTATCCATCCACAGCTGTAACTCACCCTTCGGCACATCTATCATAGCTCCCGCAGTAGCAAGGAATAGTCTCCCTAAGATAAGAGGGACATTATCCTCGTCATCTTCCATCTCAAGCACAAGAAAGTCTACTGGAAAGACATGCTTCTATAATTTGACAAGAACATCTTCAATAACACCCTTCAGAAAGGTCATAGACCTATCCGCCAGTTGTAGAGCCACCGATGTGGGAGTTAACTCTCCCAAACCAAGCCATTTCAAGATGGACAAAGGCATCAAATTGATACTTGCTCCAAGATCGCACAAGGCTCGTCGTGGCAGCCCCTTTCCAATTTCACATAAGATAGTGAAGCTTCCCAGATCTTTCAACTTAGCTGGCAGCTTCCTTTATATGATCGAGCTGCAATTCTCCGATAGATTCACTATTTCAATTCCGTTCAAGCTTCTCTTCTTCAAAAGTATATCCTTCAGAAAATGGGCATAATACGACATCTCCAAGATCGCTTTAGAGAAATGAATGTTCAAACTTATCTTATTTATGATATCTAAAAACATCTTGAACTTCTTTTCCAATCCCTTTCTGACAAGCTTGAAAGGAAACGGTGGAGGTATCTTTGTTTTGGGAATCCCCAATTCATCACGTTCAACCTTCTCCACTTTATCCTTTTCGGCTCTCAATCTCTTGGCTCTTTCCTACTTCTTCTCTATTATAACCTCAATGTTATGCTCTTGAGATAGTACAATAATGTTCTGATCAATGGATATAGTATTCGGGATCGAATCGGGCTCTGCATGAAACTGCTCGACCTCTGTTCGACCTAGCTGGTTTTGAACAGATTGGGGTTGGTCGAGCAACTTCTCTGATCGCGAACTCTATTCCTTCATGTGTTGCTCGACCACCATTCGACCAAGATGGTCTAGTCAAATGAGACTGTCTTGGTCGAACAGATTTGCAAATCGAGAAATCCCATTCTCCAAGTGTTGTTAGACCTCCGTTCGACTAAGATGGTATGGTCGAACAGAATGGTATTGGTCGAACGGCGAGTCTAAAAATAGAATACCATAATTCGATTTCTCCAGAGTCTGCTAGACCTCTGCTCGACCAGAAGGTCTGGTCGAACAACTGATGTTTGGTCGAGCAACTCCTCTGCTTCCTTTGTTTTCACTCGCCGTCATCGTCAGGCCTTCATATTGCGTTCCCGACCTCAATGTAATGGCATGGCAAGACTTTGGATTCTAAACACTTCGAGATGGAAACTTCCCCTTCTCAATATTTTGAGTCAATTTATTCATGTTTCCAACCATCTCCCCCATCAACAACGTAAGGTCTTTCACTTGTTTAGATAAATCCTCATGATTAGCATCAATTTTCTTTTCTAACTTGGCCTCAAGACGATCCACTCTTGCAACATTCCTCGCCATGTACCTGTTCACCGTATCCTCGAAACCTGATTTCCCTTCTTCCACTTTAGTACCCGTATTAACACTGATAGGATGTTGAATAGCATTATTCGGATTACTCCATGAAAATTCTGGCCTTCTTGGTTGTTGGTAATTACCCGGGGGACCACGATTGTTGTAATTTTCTTGATAATTTTGGTTTCCTTGATTTGGTACCTAGTTCCTTGAATACTTTAACCCATGGCATAATTTGCCTCTTTGATTTCCTCTTGGCTAGCTCCTTCATAGCCACCATCCTGCTGAATCATTGGTACTCCATGAGATAAATATGTGATCTGCTTTTGATGAGACTCTTGTAACTTGCTAATGTTAGCCAAGCTAGAGACGATCTCATCATCTCTTCCCAACTTCACCATAGTATGCTCAAACTATGTTACTTTACCAAGGACATAAGTGCCTCTCACTCTATCAGTCGGCCAATCTCTTGAATTCATCGAAATATCCTCGAAAAGTTTCTCGGCCTCAATGGGTGACTTCGTAAGCAATGCTCCATTTGAAGAAGCATCAAGTAACACACGAGAATCACAATCCAATCCATTGTAGAATATACTGATATATTAAGCTTTAGATAGCCCATGCTGTGGACACTTGCGAAGCATGTCCTTGAAGGTGCATGTAACACTCCAAGAATTTCACTTTCAACTTCTCCCATGTATCACATTCAGCAGCATCAGATTATCGTACCAATCTCTCGCCTTTTCATTCAGTGAGAACTTAACCAATATGATCTTCCTCGCATTCTCATGAGCTCCTGCATCTTTTTGTGTACTTACATATCCCAGGAACTTATTTAGATGTTGCTGAGGATCTTTAAAGGTTCCCCAAGAGAAAAGGCTCCTTTCAATCATGGTGTAAGAGTAGGGTGTAAATCAAAATTGGCTCCGGTCCCTCTTGCTTCTAACAACCCTGCATTGCCTCCTCCGTTGTTCTTAAAGACTTCATAGATGGCAAGTATATCAGGATTCGCTGCCATATTAACTGCCTCTACTCCCAAATTAACTTCGGTTGTAGCTTTAATCATTTGCGAATTTAGCACGTAAACTTTAACTCCTAAATCAAGAGTCTCAGTTGGGTCTACATTCTTGTTCTTATTCTTCTTTTTCTTCTTTTTCTCTTCCTCGATGATGCTCCAATCTCCAGATTATAAGGCTCTAATTCACCTATCTTCGATCTAGTGAGCATACACCTAAGAAAATAAAGTGTTAGAAATCAAAGACAAGAATTATAATCTCAATTAAACTAGAAATAATAAACTAATAATCTATGCCATCCCCGGCAACAGCGCAAAGAACTTGATGAGCATTTTCTCATTACACAAAATTATCCCCAAGTATAAAGGATATCAATTGTAGTTTCGATAGGCGACCAAGTGATTATCGAACACAAGGGACGGATTATTATCAATTTAATTATATTCTAATTAAGTAAGACTATGTTAGTAAATTTGGTGTGGAAAATTTGCGAAACTAAAAAACATATAATTTAAATAGAAGATTAAATAAATATGTAATAGAGAAAATACGGTGGTGATCAAGTAAGAAATTAGGTAATTCTTCGGGTCATCTAGTTTCACTTATTAATTTCCTTTCCATGTGTTGATGTCCAAGTCTGCCTTGTGGTTTATGGACGCGTCACTAAACAATGCAAGTTCACTCTATAGACACAAGTAAACATGCGTATGACACGTGTGAATATCCTCGGAGCAAGAGATATAATTCACACCCTTTCTAGGTACTATCTGTTGGATTGTATACTAAAAGTCTAGCTTTAGTATGAACAATGTCATAACAATATTTGAAATGAGAATCATTGATCAAATGATTGCATCTTATAATTTATTTTATATGCATGATGCAATAGTCCAAATACTTTATACTGTAGATAATATGTTGTGCGACAACACACGGAAGATCATATTATCGGTTTCCTTATAAAGTATAAACAGATGCTCACAACTGAGATAGACGGGGGCTCTCTATCGGTATGGTTGTAGTGTGGTTTGGTATTAGCTTGTCTTGGCTATAGAATCACATTAGTGCACTTGTGTGTATTGAGAAGGACCTCCGGAGATCGTTCGACTTATACTGACTTATAGAAGAACTTGATCTCTGTTATTATGGAAGTTCGTGCTCTTAATCCCTATACAATAACCTCGACACGTAGGGCAATATGTATTTCTTTGATTCATCAATGGGTGAGATTTATAAGTATTAAATCAACAAACTCGGTGAGTTGGGAAGTAGTGTTGTATCTATGGTGTGCTGTTGATTGTAGAAGGAATCCATGTCCGACATAGGTTGATGATGTCCCCTTGAGGAGCTCATAAGGTTTATCATGTAAATCTTGCAAGTGAATTAATTTCCGGCATGATAATAAGGTTGAGTGGTACTACTCTCGGATAAGATATTAATTAATTTGAGTTGTCAGTAACTTAATTAATTAATGGGCATTGTATATCTTAAACATGGGGAGACTGTCGGGCTTATAATAAGAAGGAGCCCAGAACATAATTTTGGGATTGGACGGGTAGTGCAGTAATAATATTTTAGTGGACTATATTATTATTATTGGATTTAATTAAAAGCTTTGGGCTAAGCTTGGTTAATTAAGTTCAATTGAGGCCCAGCCCAATTTCTCCTCCTGGTCCCTGCTGTAGCCCAATATATAAGTGAACTCAGCTTCCTGGAACCCTAAGATTATTCCTGCGCCTCTTTTGGTGAGAGAAGGGAAGAGAAGCAGATTGAGAGATCCTGCAGACTGTTGCCCACACAACAGCAGGATCACACTTGGGACATACAGCAGAAGATCGAGAGGTGGTTCTCTGCAACGATCAACCTCTACACCAACCCAGAAGTACGGTAAACAGTTTAATTGCTTCCGCTGCTTATTGTTTGCCTGATATCCTAAACGGATCACGATTGAACCACAAGATCCAATTGCCAACAATTGGTATCAGAGCGTTGGTTTCGTGGTGAAACATGAACCGTAAGGTTGGGTTTTTGTGATTATTTGATTGAATGAATATAATCTGGATTAATCGAATGTTGAGCAGTCTGTATGTGATTATATGATTATATGAATTATCTAATTTTAATCGCTTGGTACGAATACGTATGAGTGGTTGCTTCTGATTGACATTCTGAGAACTATTACACATATACGATTATCACTTCACTGCGCGACGACGATGAGAGGATGAAACGCTATTCTAATATCACTGATCTGTTGATGGGCGTGGTTGATCGACGAGAACGTGAAAGAAATATAGTCGACTTCACACGGGCCTCATGGGCTACACCATGTACGACGGATGGTGGTGATAGTATGACGATCGTCATGACCTGGCAGCGACTGTCCCAAGGCTTGGTAGGGATAGCGGCGACTCATGGGTGTCGACGAACGGTGCCTACAAATTGTATGCAGAAGGGACGACGATCGACTGCACAAGGAGACAGCGTTCGCTAGATTTTTTTTTCAGTGGAAGACGACGTCTGTGGCAGACGAGCAACAGCATTCCAAGTGTGTCCCTTGATAGTTCCGATCAAGTCCTGCAAGTTTTGGATGGGTCTGGAGTGCTTCCGGTCGAGGCTGTGGTCTCTTCCGGTCGGGTGTGTCGCTGTTTCCAGATCAGGACTTCCATCTTTAGATCGTGTCTGCCGACATGAAGCAAGTTGGAGATGATGGACGTGGAGATGGATATGCACGGTGTGAGCATACGAAGCGGCTGCGCGGCGGCGCTGATTGCATCTCATCACGACGGCGGTTGACTCTGCGGATTGGCATTCTGGGCTGTACAGACGAGTCTACAGGAGATTCCGAGCGCGATGGTGATCGACGTTAGGCTCCGGGAGGCTCCTGTTGTTCAGCAGGCGACGATCTAAGTAGGGGTGCGGAGCAGGCATAACTCGGGTTCACGGCGAGTCTCCGGCGGGCTGACGGCATCATCGTCGAGAGCAGCGGCGCCGGTGAAGGCTACGCGTGAGAGCTGCCGTGTGGTTTCCTCTCATGGCTGGAAATTTGAAGTAGCAATCAGCTACAATTTTAGGGCAGCAATGTTTGTTCCTCCTGTTGGGCCCATTTTTTATTAAAATGGATGTTGGGCCCAATTCTGTAATGGTTTATAGGCTGCCCATTTTTTTAATTTGGTTTTGGGCTGTTAGGCCCAAATTTTATTAAAATGGAAATGGGCTGCTGGGCTATTATTTTATTGCTGGTTTTAATTAATTGTGAGTAATGTTCCAAGCATAAAAAAAAATTAATTTTATTAATGGACTAATTTTGTGCTAGTAGGCTTAGTGGAATTAATTTAGTTTTGGGCTAAGATTATGGGCCATAGATAATGAGTATGATTAATTAATTAATCTGCTGCTCATTTTGTGCTTATTTGATGCTCTAGGGCCCATTTAATTGATCCACTAATTATGCAATTAATTAATGTTATATAACTGATTAATTGATTTAATTGTCAATTATTGTTGTATATGTGAAAGGCATGTTCTATGTGACTTATTTATTTAAATTATTGTTAATAGAAGCATGTCTTAGTTGTATATTTTATTCTGGAATATTATATGCATGTTAAAAACCCTCGGTATTAAATAACTAAGTGGGAGAGGGGATTGGTAATAAATTCCGTGGCCTCCATTATTGGTTTGTTAGCAATGTGAATAGACTTGCGCGTCGGCATTAGAGTCTTCCTCCCCATCGGATGAGTTTATTCATGGATTGCTGGAATAGACTTCATTAAATAATTACGTTTGTAATGTGATGCATATGAACTTTGCGCGTTGGCTTAGACCTTCCTCCCTATCGGATGAGTTTGTAAGCGGTTCACTGGTACAAACATGTAATTGATGACTGTAGGAAGTTATCCTAGCGCGTGTGTACTTCTCCATCTGTAAGGCACACAAGCTTGGGCCGCGGACTTGGGGTCAAATAATGGTGTACACTTTGATGTAAATAATAAGTATCCTCCCCATCGGAGTCACTGCTTTTATTTTCATGGCCAAAGAGGAACCGACTATTAATTATTTTGTCATAAAGTGAGGTTGACAAATGAAATTAATGGGTAAAACCTTCTCTTGTAAATGTTCGGGTTTGTAAACGTCCACACTATCGTGGCTTGCAGACTCACGGTGCTTGAGATGTCGGTGAATTTTATTTTATATTGTTTTGAGGGAATCGATATAAAAGAATAAAATTCAAAGATTTGATCGGTAAATTTATTTGTGATTCTCTGAATTTTGAATGGTTTTATTTCACTAATTGTTAACTAAAAGACATTATATTTACTTGTCCAAATTAGATGATTAGAAAAGAATCTTGGTTTTGAAAATTACTGCTTAAGAAAATACATGTGTATTCTCACAAAGGACGTCTCATGATGCCTATTAAAGTCTCTAGTGAAGAGATGAGGGGTTCATAGAAATATGATGATCTCATGTAACTCTTCGGATACTTGAGTAAATTAAAAGGCAGAAGATCATGGTTGAATTGATGAATGAATTGGAAAAGCTTGGAATAAAAATTGAAAGGGAAACCTAAATCAATTTATTCTTCACAATTTGCCTGGATGTTTTGAGCAAGTTCTACCTGAAATACGAGAGATTGTATATGGTGGGAAACTTCTAACAAAACATGTGGCAAAAGAAAGCCATTTTTCATCATGATGTGAACAAGTTTAATATCTTATTTACTAATGGTTTAAACATGATTAGTGATGGCATCTACTAACTCGAAATATGTAGATACTGGAATCACTAAATGTTTATCACTAAGTAAGAATAAGATTTTTAATAACATGGGTAAAACTACAAAGATAGTGACTATTGCAGTGGGAGTTGTTTATTTATCTCATGATAAGAATAAACGATTGATTATGAGAAATTGTCTTTACGTACGTTTCATAGAAAGAATTTAATTTCGGTTTCTATGCATTAACGGATGGATACTTCATTTCATTTAAATGACATGCTCATAGTAATGAGGAATGAGGCTATAATCCGTTAAAGTATGTTGATGGATAAAAAGTGTACTCTTGAATCATGTACATCCCACAGATGCAATAAATAGTAATTAAATAATGCATCTTCCAATATTAGTAAGAGAAAGGAACCTTCGCAAATGAACTAAACATACATTGGGCGTCTATGACTAATTCATTTTACTTAAGTAGGATTCAAAAGTTGATAGACGATAGACCGTAAGGTTTATCTGAAGTGAAAACTATCGGACTTGCGAGTCTTGCTTGGAAGTAAAAATGATTAACTGCCTTTTCAAGGCTGTGGGGTGTAGAGCCAAAGATATATATGTTAGAATTAGTTCATTCTGATTCAAGCAAACCTAATCTTATCCAGGCGAGAGGTGGTTATGAATATTCAAAGATTATTCTGGAAACCGATATATTTGATGCACTGCATGTCTAAGTTCTTGGATTAATTCAAGAATTGTAAGGCTGGTACAGTGAAGCGTCACGGAAAATATATAATATCATTACGATTCAATCGTGATGATGAAAACCTCTTAGGATAGTTAGGAACTTATAATCAGAAGTTGAGATTAAAACTCAAGTTGATTACACCGGGCATGCCCCAGCTGAATGGTGTGGTGGGTAGAAGGTATTAGGCTCTTACGGTTATGATTAGATAGATGATGAATTATTTGGAATAATTAAATTCATTTTATGGATATGCCCTAGATACAGTGATTCGTGAAACGTTTGTCTGTATATGGGATATCCTAGAAAAATGGAGGATGATTTATTTAGTCCAAAAGATCGAAGGATAATTGTTAACTCAATAACTAGATTTTTGGAAATGGACTATGTAATAAATCACAAACCCATGTATAAGTTGTTCTAAAGGAAGTGAGAGGAAAACACTAAGTATAAGTACCAAGTATACAAGAGGATATACCACAAGTTAAACTGCAACGCGTGTCACGTCTGATACACAATTACATGTAGTGCCTTGTCGTAGTGGGAGGGTTGTATGACAACCCATAAATATATGTTTTGGGAGAGTCGTGAGACTTGATCCCTAGTGAACATGATATTATCCCACGGATACGACATAGCACTACAAGATTAAAATGCGGAATCTTAGTAAGTTGCAATGTATGTTGAAATAGAATCTACGGATTCTAAATTAAGTCTGGAGCTTGAAAGATCACTAAAATAGTGTAAAAGCCATTGCAAGTGATCATAGGAAATAAAAGAGGATCATACAGAAAGGTGAAAACCTTGGAAGCAAAGCTCGTTGCGAAAAGATGTACTCAGAAAGAAATGGTTCGATTATGAGGGAACATATTCGCTGGTAGCTATGCTTAAATTGATCCGGATTCTTTTATTTATTGCTGCTCATATTAAATTATGAGGGACAGCAAATAGATGTCAAGACAGCTTTCCTGATTGGAAGTCTTGAGGAAAACATCTATGTGAAGCAACCAGAGTAATTCATTGCAAAGTACTAATAGCATTTTGATAGTAAGCTTAAAAGTGTCCAGCGATGGACTAAAGCAAGCTTTAAGATAGTGAAGCATCTGTTTTGATTAGGTAATCCAGTGGCATGGATTTAAATCAATGAGCGGATGAGTCTTGTGTGTTGTAAAGAGTGACGGAAACGTGGTGGTGTTTCTTGTACTATACGTAGATAGTATCTTGCTCATTGGAGACAATGAAAGAGTATTATCGGGCGTATGGGTGCGGTTAATAAAGCGGTAAAGATGAAGAACTTAAGAAAGGCAAAATACATCCTTTTGATCACGGTAATACGGATCACAAGAAAGGATATTATGCTTATCTCAAGTTTCATAAAATGATACAGTCCATACTCGTTTAGCATATAAATTTATCTAAGTGGATGTATCTTTGAGACACAAGAAGAAGATAAAGTAGATGAAAGCGGTTCCTTAAGCTTCGGCGAATAAGGAAGCTTAATCTAAAGAATGCTATGAACGAAGTTGGATATCTGTGTTGCTGAACGCATGAACAGAAGGTATCAACGTAACCCGGAACAAGAATGATGAACTGTAGTAAGACATATATAAAGTGCCTGAGAAGGACTGGAAATTATATGTGGATTTACTAAACAGATTCACTGCTTCTTGTGGATTACGTAGATTCAGATTTTTTAGTCAGATTGGACGGCAGTAAATTCTCCTCAAAGGTTATGTGTTTAATCTTAGGAAGTAGAGTCATAATGTGGAGGAGTGTTATATAGAAATATATTTCAGACTCCAGACTCCATCATGGAAAGATGATGAATTGGAGCCTATGAGGCAGCCAAAGTATCTATATGACTCTAGAGACTTCATGATGGACTTTGAAGTGTTTCTAAGTTTGCCCAAGGTAATCATAATTTACATTGATGATATTGGTGCAGTTGCAAACTTGAAGAAATCACAAGTCCATAAGGCAATTAAACACATGGAGCGCGAGTACCACCTGTTACGAGAAATCGTATGATGAGGGGAAGGTTGTTGTCACCTAGATTGCATCGGATGATGACCTAGTAAACCATTTACAAGGACCTTAAGGCGAGAGCTTTTAATGATCGTGTAAGTGGGAGTAGGAATCAGATGTATGGCAGAAGACATGACAGCATAGTCTTTTAGTATAAGTGGGAGATTGTTGGATTGTATACTAAAAGTCTAGCTTTAGTATGAACAATGTCATAACAATATTTGAAATGAGAATCATTGATCAAATGATTGCATCTTATAATTTATTTTATATGCATGATGCAATAGTCCAAATACTTTATACTGTAGATAATATGTTGTGCGACAACACGCGGAAGATCATATTATCGGTTTCCTTATAAAGTATAAACAGATGCTCACAACTGAGATAGACGGGGACTCTCTATCGGTATGATTGTAGTGTGGTTTGGTATTAGCTTGTCTTGGCTATAGAATCACATTAGTACACTTGTGTGTATTGAGCAGGACCGCCGGAGATCGTTCGACTTATACTGACTTATAGAAGAACTTGATCTCTGTTATTATGGAAGTTCGTGCTCTTAATCCCTATACAATAACCTCGACACGTAGGGCAGTATGTATTTCTTTGATTCATCAATGGGTGAGATTTATAAGTATTAAATCAACAAACTCGGTGAGTTGGGAAGTAGTGCTGTATCTATGGTGTGCTGTTGATTGTAGAAGAAATCCATGTCCGACATAGGTTGATGATGTCCCCTTGAGGAGCTCATAAGGTTTATCATGTAAATCTTGCAAGTGGATTAATTTCCGGCATGATAATAAGGTTGAGTGGTACTACTCTCGGATAAGATATTAATTAATTTGAGTTGTCAGTAACTTAATTAATTAATGGGCATTATATATCTTAAACATGGGGAAACTGTCGGGCTTATAATAAGAAGAAGCCCAGAACATAATTTTGGGATTGGACGGGTAGTGCAGTAATAATATTTTAGTGGACTATATTATTATTATTGGATTTAATTAAAAGCTTTGGGCTAAGCTTGGTTAATTAAGTTCAATTGAGGTCCAGCCCAATTTCTCCTCCTGGTCCCTGCTGTAGCCTAATATATAAGTGAACTCAGCTTCCTGGAACCCTAAGATTATTCCTGCGCCTCTTTTGGTGAGAGAAGGGAAGAGAAGCAGATTGAGAGATCCTGCAGACTGTTGCCCACACAACAGCAGGATCACACTTGGGACATACAGCAGAAGATCGAGAGGTGGTTCTCTGCAACGATCAACCTCTACACCAACCCAGAAGTACGGTAAACAGTTTAATTGCTTCCGCTGCTTATTGTTTGCCTGATATCCTAAACGGATCACGATTGAACCACAAGATCCAATTGCCAACACTATCATTATAAATTATTTCCCATGCACTTAGGACCCGATATGATCTTCCTTTATAGCTACTATGAAGTTGTACTCTTGATCCTACTTATTAACCCGAATAAGATTCAATTAACAAGTATCTATATAAGATAGTTCTAATAAGACTTCGGAATCCCTTCACTTAGAAATATAACATGTAATCCTGCTCAGCAGTGAACACACTCAATAAATAACTAAGATAAGTATTCAGACTCTACATAGTAGTTAATGATGCACAAAACAACCGTGAGTATGAATTAAAAAAAGCACAATCTTGTATAAAATGAACCACAAGTAGTATTGTACGGAGTTTAAACATGGAAATTCGATTAACTCATAAAACTTTCATAACCCTAGAACTACCAGAGCGGCTCTAGCCCATGATTGATCTAGGAACAATCATGGTTGATTGGTATGATCTTACTTGACGCACCAGACGAACCTCTCTTCATGACTCCTTCGAATGATGGTAGGGTTTCGGTGGTGGATGGATGATGAATGACATGTGTCCTCTTTCTTCTGCGAAAGCTCTTCTTTTATACTCATGGAACCTCCTTATAGGCTTAGGATGGGCTTTTGCTTGAAGCACACATCAAATTTGGTAAAAGAAATTCAGAATTTCCAAAAATAGAAGTAGTGAGAATCCGTTCGACCAAGCCTTAACTGGTCGAGCAAGGCCTTCAGCTTGAGCAATGGTCGAGTAAGCTCACATTAAGTTTTTGCACATTTTGTTCGACTTCACTCATCTACTCGACCAAGATGATTCTGGTCGAGCAACATCTCCAAGTCGAGCAAGCTCTCTAGACGAATCTGCATATTCTGCTTAACTTGGCCACCTTGTTCGACCAAAGTGATGATGGTCGAACAAGGTCTTGAGGTCGAACGGCCTTGAAAATTTCCTCAAAATTCATGTCTTCCGATTCTGAGTCTTTAAGACCTATTTTCCTATACAAATATGCTCAAAAAGCCCTTGTACCCTCTGATTCGCGCCTTTTTCATAAACAAACGATTCATCCTAATAAAAGACTCAATCGTACACAATTCCCACACAAATCAGAGCCCAAAATACTGGAAACTACGCTCTCATCAACGGTGGTACTTTTGTAGTCATTTGATTTATTTTTCACATGTCTTTACCATTTGATTTATTTTTTACATATATTTACCATAAATATGAACATTCCATTTTCCAGTTCACTTAGCAGACTTGGTTGGCTTGTTGCAATTCTTCCTAATGTTTCTCATGACAAATTAGACTTTGAATTTATTTCTACTTCTTAAATTGAACAAGTTAAGAGTGACAAAAATATAAATATGTGAGCACCCTATAAGAGAGACAATAATGCATGTACATGAGTTCAAAATAGATAGAGAGACTCTTTATTATGATACTGCAAAATATCAAGTGAGCTCTTCAATAAAATATTTACTTTCGCAATTTAAAACCTATAATTACTAAAACTTTATATTACCCACTCGTATTGCCATATGATTATGTAGGCCAAAAACTAGTGTGGACACTGACTAATGATGCGCGTTTTCTCAACACACAATTAATCCCCAAGTATGAAGGATATCAATTGTAATTTCGAAAGGTGACCAAGTGAATATCGAACTCAAGGGACGGCGTATTGTCAATTTAAATTATTATCTAAGTTAATTAAGATGATTATGGCAATATAGTTTCAGGTTTAGAATTATTAAACTACTAAACAAGTAATTAAAATAACAAATAAAATAAAGTCACTTGAAGAATACGAAAGTGGATCAAGTAGGAGAATAGGTAGCTCTAAGATAATCCAGTTTCACTCATTAATTTCCCTTCCGTGTGTTGATGTCTGACTCTGCCTTGTGGAATATGGACGCATCACCAAACCATGCATATCTACTCTATAGAAACAAGTAAACATGCGTGTAACACGTGTGAATAACCTCGGAGCAAGAGATATAATTTCACTCCTCTTTCTAGGTACTATCAGTATCAATTATTTTCCTCTAGGATTGGTATTCTAACCCGATTTGATCTCCCTTTATAGGTACCATGAAGTTATACTCTTTATCCTACTTAATAACACGAATTCAATTAAATTAATAAGTATTCATATATGATAGTTCTAATGAAGCTTCGGAGTCCCCTCACTTAGAATCATAACATGAAATCCTGCTCAACAGTGAACGCACTCAATCAATAACCAAGACATGTATTCAGACTCTACATAATAGTTAATGATGCACAAAATGACCGTGAGTATGTATTAATAAGGCACAATCATATATAAAATAAATCCACAAGTAGTGTTGTACGGAGCTTACACACGAAAGTTCAATTAATTGGTAAAAACCTTCACAAACCCAGTTCTACCAAAAAGGCTCTAGCCCATGATGTTACGAAGAACAATCATGGATGTTGGATAGACCTTACCCGGATGTCTAGAAAATACAAGATAAATTAGGAAACAAATAAAACCCTAGATGTGGGCATCGTCGCATCCTTCTCTGTCTTGAATTCTCCTCTTAGTTCTCCTCTTGATTCCATAGACGAATTTTCAAAGTGATGGATGGATGGAGGAAAGGATGTGGATGATGGTTGGGGGGTGATCCCCCCTTGTGGGGTGTGGTATAGTTGTGGCCTCTCTTATGGCTCTCTTTTTGTTTCCTCTTCATTTTCCTATACTGCTGCATAAGCCTTCTTTTATACTTGTAATCGCGCCTCCCGGGCCTGGAATGGGCATTTTAAGTGATCACACGCATTGAGGGTGTAAAATACAGATATGGTAAGTTTTCGAGGCTCAATTCGACCAACACAATAGGTCGAATTCTCTCCTTCAGTTCGAATTGGAGGTAGAATTGGCCTATAGTAAGTCCCAGACGCTCAATTCGATCTCGATTCGACCTGATGCCCAGGTCGAATCCCTCTGTCGTGGTTGAATCCACCTTTTGCCCGTGTTACGCTGCCAATTCGACCAGAAGGGCTGGTTGAATTGATCTTCTTCTGGTTGAATTGCACTCCTGCTTCTCCCAAACAGATGGCTTCGACTCCCTTTCTTCAGATTCAACCCTTCCATTCCAATTTCCTTCCAAAAACCACTCAAATGGCTTCAACAACACCTGATCCATGCCTTTTCACAATATATATCGGTTTACAACCGATTACAACCTTCAAACACTTCATAATAGCACAAATCCAGTTGCTAGATTCATGAATTTACACACTCATCAAACCCCAAAACTTGCATGTTGCTCGTCCCAAGGCAATACAATCAAACTAAGGAGTCGTGTATAATTCACGAGATCACCAAGTACAACACAGAAAAATTACAAAAGTTGGATGTGCATTTTCAGCATTCTTGCACAAATTGCACCTTTTCTCCAACTTTGCACTTTTCATTCTTTCTCCACCTAAAACATAATAAAACACCCCAAGTGCACCTTTTTCTCACATACAATGAATATAAGATACTTGTGCTAATATATAACAAGAATTTCCATCAAAAGGTATTAAATTGGACACTCAAACATGTTAATTTCCACTCTCATCGATCCCCCAAACTTAGCCGTTGCTCGTCCCGAGGCAACAAAATAAACACAAAGACAGAGAGAGAGAGTATGAAAATTAGCGGGGAAACAAGGACTATGATCAATACTCCATTTAAAATACAATTGTCCTCAACTTAGGTCATGCAACTCTCATTACATGTAATAATCAATTCATAGCATACAAGTTAAGACAATCACCACCAATTCAAATGCTCCATTGATATGTTCTCATTGGAAGTATATATCACTTGCACTCAAGTGTAAAAGATGTACACTTATGGGTTAAGGTGTTTACGCTCAGATCCGATTCAAGTGCATGCGTAACCATAAGCTTGCCAGATGTCTCAAACTCTCCACCACTTGAAAGTATGATTCAACAATGGGATCAAAAAGGACTTTTAATAGGATGTAATTGTTGGATTGTATACTAAAAGTCTAGGTTTTTGTATGAACAATGTTTAAACAATTAATTTGAAATGAGAATCATATGATCAAATGATTGCGTCTTATAATTTATTTATATGCATGATGCAATAGTCCACTTACTTTATACTGTAGATAATATGTTGTGCGACAACACGCGGAAGATCATATTATCGGTTTCCTTATAAAGTATAAACAGATGCTCACAACCGAGATAGACGGGGACTCTCTATCGGGATAGTTGTAGTGTGGTTTGGTATTAGCTTGTCTTGGCTATAGAATCACTCTAGTGCACTTATGTGTATTGAGCAGGACCACCTGAGATCGTTCAACTTATACTGACTTATAGAAGAACTTGATCTCTGTTATTATGGATGTTCGTGCTCTTAATCCCTATACAATAACCTCGACACGTAGGGCAGTATATATTTCTTTGATTCATCAATGGGTGAGATTTAGATGCAATTAAATCAATAAACTCGGTGAGTTGGGAAATAGTGCTGTATCTATGGTGTGCTGTTGATTGTAGAAGGAATCCGTGTCCGTCATAGGTTGATGATGTCCCCTTGAGGAGCTCATAAGGATTATCATGTAAACCCTGCAGGTGGAATTTATTCCGGCATGATAATGAGGTTGAGTGGTACTACTCTTGGATGAGATATTAATTAATTGAGTTGTCAGTAACTTAAATTAATTAATGGACATTGTATATCTTAAACATGGGGAGACTAACGGGCTCATAATAAGAAGGAGCCCAAAACGTAATTTTGGGATTGGTACGGTAGTGCAGTAATAATATTTTAGTGGAATATATTATTATTATTGGACTTAAGTATAAGCTTTGGGCTAAGCTTGGATACTTAAGCCCAATGGAGGCCCAACCCAATTTCTCCTCCTGGTCCCTGCTGTAGCCCATGTATATAAGTCACCTCAGCTTATCTGGAACCCTAATCTAATTCATTATTCACGTGTGATGAACAGCAGATTGAGGAGATCTCGTAGATCGTCGCCCACACGACGTCGAGATCGACTTGGGACATACAGCAGAAGACCGGAAGGTCGTTTGCTGCTGCAGTTCGTCATGTTACAAAATTCATATAAAATCGTACAGTTCTCCGATTTTGGTGTATTATATACTGACGGAAAGCCGTCGAAGAGAGGATCGTCTGAGCGCAAAGACCACTCAATTCTGACATCAGAAGAGGAACTTATGGCTATTCTCGTGGGACTGCGCAGACTACCAGCGAGAATTCAACCTCTACATCAACCCTTGGTGAAAGGTAATGCGTTTCATGTTTACTTGTTTCCGCTGCTTGTTAGTAATACATGGAACCCTAACGGGTCACGTTAACCAAACGATCGAAAGCCAACAATTGGTATCAGAGCTTCGGTTTCGTGGTGAAGCGTGACACGTTAGGCTAGGGTTTATGTGATTAATTTTTCGGAATTAGGATCACATGTTTAGGGTTTTGGTTTTATTGCGCAAACCATGAATATCCCTATATGATATATACCCTGTATCATATCTATTCGTCCATGGTTGTGTGTGAGAGGATTCGACGAAAACTGTTCGTCAATTTCACATGCAAGGAAGAAGAAAAAGAGGGCAAAAATAGAATCACATTTTTGAGAGAAAATCCAGCGCAGTGATATTGCGGATGCAATTACCGGAGTTTCAACGGTCGGATTGAGCTGTAATTTGGTCAGCACGTTCAGACCTTATGGATGTACATTCTGAACGGTGGAGATCGAATTTGGAGCTTTTTCGTGCTAGGATTACGCTGAAAACAGAAGCAGATTTTTGGGCGATTCTGTTTTGCGCAGTCGAGGGAAAAGAGCCGTTTCTCACAAACTAACCGTGAGATCGGGCTGTAATTTGGTCAGAACGTTCATACCTTGTGTATGTAAATTCTGAACGGTGGAGATCGAATTTGGAGCTTGTTGGAGATCGAATTTGGAGCTTGTTCTTGCTGGGATTACGCTGAAAACAGAAGCAGATCTTTGGGCGATTCTGTTTTGCGCAGTCGAGGGAAAAGAGCCGTTTCTCACAAAATAACCGTTGGATCGACCTGTAATTTGGACAGCATGTTCAGGACTTATAGTAATAGATTCTGGACTGTGGAGATTGGATTCTGAGAGTTTTGTAGTTTCGAACTACGAACGACAGTTGGTGTAGTTTCGTGTTGCGCGTTGGGCTGAACTTGGTTTCATGCAAGTAGGCCCTTGGACGAGCGACAGTCCGGGCGAGGGGCGCTCGTCAAGGCACTTGGAGCGCTCCCTGACACGATTGATGGTGGGATATGACGATGGATGTCTTGGGGCACAAGCAATCCTGCTTGTTGCGTAAGGCATCGATTCCACAGTAGGAGTGTCGGACAAGACATTAAAATTTTGAGGCGTTTTTATTCCTAATATATATAACTGTCATAATTGATTTAATTGTCTATTATTGTTATATATATATGGATGCCTGATCTCTATGATTTATTGTCTTATATAGAAGCATGCTAGATTGCGTATTATATTTGGTATATTATATGCATGTATTGCTAGAGTGTTGGATAAGACATCCAATTTTAGGAAAACTAATTCCTAATATATAACTGCCATAATAGATTGTATATTATTGTTATATATGGATGTCGAATTAATTCCTAATATATGACTGCTATAATTGATTTAATAATCTATTATTGTCATATATGGATGTCGAATTAATTCCTAATATATAACTGCTATAATTAATTGTCTATTATTGTTATATATGGATGTTGAATTAATTCCTAATATATAACTGACATAATTGATTTAATTATCTATTATTGTTGTATATGGTTGCTCGTCGATATCGATGATTTCGATAATCTAGACGATATCGACGATCGATATCGATAGTTTTGGAATGTTGATATTCTTGATGTTTTTCGAATATTTGATAATCTAGTCGATATCGATGATTTTGATAATCTGGACGACATCGACGGTCGATATCGATGGTTTCGAAAATTGGACAATCTGGAAATTTCAAAATTTTGATAGTTTGGAAGTCTTTGTTGATATTCGTGCCTGATGGCGAACAATCGAATTCGCTGATATATAACTGTTAATGATTGATTTAATTATTGATTATTGTTATATATGTATGCATGACTCTTTGGGATTTACTGCCTTATGTGCCGTGATAGGAGCATGCTAGGATTGCGTATATTATTCCGAATATTATATGCATATAAAAACCCTCGGTTTTAAATAACTAAGTGGGAGAGGGAATTGGTAAAAATTCCCGCAGCCTCCATTATTGGTTTGTAAGTGATGTGAGTAAACTTGCGTGTTGGCAATAGGCCTTCCTCCCTAACGGATGAGTTTATTCACAAATCACTGGTACAGACTTCATTACATAATTATTGTTTGTAATGTGGCACATGAACTTGCGTGTTGGCAATAGGCATTCCTCCCTAACGGATGAGTTTATGTGGTGCTCACTGGTACAAACTTATAATTGATGATTGTAGGAAGCTATCCGAGCGCGTGTGTACTTCTCCAACTGTAAGGCACACAAGCTCGCGCAGTGGACTTGGGATCAAATAATGGTGTACACTTAGGTGTAAATAATTAGTATCCTCCCCAACGGAGTCACTGCTATTATTTGCATGGCTAAAGAGGAACCGACTATTAATTATTTTGTCATAAAGTTAGGTTGACAAATGAAATTAATGGGTATAACCTTCTCTTGTAAATGTTTGGGTTTGTAAACGTCCACACTAACGTGGCTTGCAGACTCACGGTGCTTGAGATGTCGGTGAATTTTATTTTTATATTGTTTTGAGGGAATCAATATAAAAGGATAAAATTTGAAGATTTGATCGGTATATTTATTTATGATTCTCTGTAATTTCAAATGGTTTTATCTCTCTTATTGTTAACTAAAAGAAATTATATTTACTGGTCCAAAATTAGATGATTAGAAAAGAATCTTGGTTTTGATTTTACTGCTTAAGAAAATAAAAATGTGTTCTCCCTTAAGGATGTTCATGATGCCTATTAAAGTCTCTAGTGGGGAGGTGAGAGGTTCATAGAAATATGATGGTCTCATGTAACTCTTCAGATACTTGAGTAAGTTAAAAGGTGGTAGGTCATGATTGAATTTGATGAATGAATTGGATACATGGAATAAAAGTTGAAGGGGAAACCTAAGTCAATTTTATTCTCCATAATTGCCTAGATGTTTTGAGTAAGTTTCTCCTAAATTACAAGAGGTTATATATGGTGGGGAATTTCTGACAAAACATGTGGCAAAGGAAATTCAATTTCATCAAGATGTGAACAAGACTTGTATCTCATTCACTAGTCGTTGAATCGTGATTAGTGATGGCATCTACTAACACGTTGTGTGTAGATACAGGAATCACTAAAAGCCTACGACTAAGTGATGATGAGATTTTTATGTACATGGGTAATACTACGAGAGTAGTGGTTGTTGCAGTGGGAGTTGTTTATTTATCTTGCGATATGAATAAACGTTTGATTTTATGAAATTGTCTTTACGTACGTTTTCATAGAAAGAATTTGATTTCGGTTTCTATGCATTAATAGATGGATACTCCATTTCATTTAAATGACATGGTCATTATAATGAAGGATAGAGTTGTAATCTGTTATGGTACGTTGGTGAACAATTTGTATACTCTGAAATCATGTTTATCCCCTGGATGTGACAAATAGTAATTAATAATGAGTCTTCTAATCTAGTAAGAGAAAGGTACCTTCAGAAATGAATCTCCCACCTTAATGGTGTGACGAATAGAAGGAATAGCACTCTTATGGTAGTGATTAGATAGATGATGAATTATTTGGAATTACTAAATTCATTTTATGGATATGCCCTAGGAACAGTAATTCGTAAGAATGTTTTTCTGTTTGTGGGATATCCTAGAAAAATGAAGGATGATTTATTTAGTCCACAAGATCGAAGAGTGATTGTTAACATAAACACTAGATTTTTGGAAAAATGACTATGTAATAAATCAAATACCCATGTATAAGTTGTTCTAAAAGAAGTGAGAGGAAAACAAAAAGTATTAGTACCAAGTGTACAAGAGGATATACCACAAGGTAGACTGCAACGCTTGTCACGTCTGATACACAATTGCATGTAGTGCCCTGTCGTAGTGGGAGGGTTGTTCGACAACCCGTAAGATATATATTTTGGGAGAGTCGTGAGACTTGGTCCCTAGTAAATATGGAATGGACCCACGGATACGACGAAGCACTACAAGATAGAAATGCAGAATCTTAGCTAATTGCAATGAATGTTGAATTAGAATCGATGGATTCTGAATTAAATCTGGGTGCTAGTAGAGCCGCTAAATGGCGTAAAAGCCATTGGAAGCGGGCATACAAGAATAAAAGAGGATCATAGCATAAGGTGAAAACCTTGGAAGCAAGCTTGTTGCGAAAAGGTATACTCAGAAAGAAAGGGTTCGATTATGAGAAAACCTGTTCGCCGGTAGCTGTGCCTATATTGATCTGGATTCTTTTATATGTTGCTACTCATATGGAATATGAGGGATAGCAAATAGATGTCAAGACAACTTTCCTAATTGGAAGTCTTGAGGAAAACATCTATGTGAAGCAACCAGAGTGATTTATTGCAAAGGGCTAAGAGCATTGTGATAGGAAGCTTAAAAGTGTCCATCGATGGACTAAAGCAAGCTTCAAGATCATGAAACATCCGTTTTGATGAGGAAATCCAAAGATATGGATTTATTCAATGCGCGGATGTGTCTTGTGTATTGACAAGAGTGATGGAAACGTGGTGGTATTACTTGTACTATACATAGATATTATCTTGCTCATTGGAGACAATGAAAGAGTATTATCGGGCGTATGGGGTATGGTTAATAAAGCGGTATAAGATGAAGGACTTAAGAGGAGCAAAAATATCCTTTTGATCACGGTAATACGGATCACAAGAAAGGATGTTATGCTTATCTCAAGCTTCATGAAATGATACAATCCTTACTCGTTTTAGCATGTGACTTTATCTAAGGAAATGTGTCTTGAGACACAAAAGGAAGATAAAGGAGATGAAAGCAGTTCCTTATGCTTCGGCAAATGAGAAAGCCTAGTCTAAGGAATGCTATACATGAGTATGGATATCTGTTTTGCTAAATGCAAGAACAGTGGGTATCAACGTAACCTGGAACAAGAATGATGAGCTGTGGTAAGACATATATGAAGTGCCTGAGAAGGACTGGAAATTATATGTAAGCTTACTGGACAGATTCACTGCTTCTTGTGGATTACGTAGATTCAGATTTTTTAGTCAGATTGGACGGCAGTAAATCCACCTCAAGGTTATGTGTTTAATTTTAGGAAGTTGAGTCATAATGTGGAGGAGTGTTATATAGAAATATATTTCAGACTTCGGACTCCATATGGAAAGATGATAAATTGGAGCCTATGAGGCAACCAATATATCTGTATGACTCTAGAAACTTCATGATGGACTTTGTAGTGTTTCTAAGTTTGCCCAAGGATATCAAAATTTATATTGATGATATTGGTGCAGTTGCAAACTTGAAGGAATCACAAGTCCATAAGGCAATTAAACACATGGAGCGCGAGTACCACCTGTTATGAGAAATCGTATGATGAGGGGAAGGTTGTTGTCACCTAGATTGCATCGGATGATAACCTAGTAAATCCATTAACAAGGACCTTAAGGCGAGAGCTTTTGATGGCCGAGAAGTGGGAGTGGAAATCAGATGTATGGTAGAAGACATAACAGCATAGTCTTTTAGTATAAGTGGGAGATTGTTGGATTGTATACTAAAAGTCTAGGTTTTTGTATGAACAATGTTTAAACAATTAATTTGAAATGAGAATCATATGATCAAATGATTGCGTCTTATAATTTATTTATATGCATGATGCAATAGTCCACTTACTTTATACTGTAGATAATATGTTGTGCGACAACACGCGGAAGATCATATTATCGGTTTCCTTATAAAGTATAAACAGATGCTCACAACCGAGATAGACGGGGACTCTCTATCGGGATAGTTGTAGTGTGGTTTGGTATTAGCTTGTCTTGGCTATAGAATCACTCTAGTGCACTTATGTGTATTGAGCAGGACCACCTGAGATCGTTCAACTTATACTGACTTATAGAAGAACTTGATCTCTGTTATTATGGATGTTCGTGCTCTTAATCCCTATACAATAACCTCGACACGTAGGGCAGTATATATTTCTTTGATTCATCAATGGGTGAGATTTAGATGCAATTAAATCAATAAACTCGGTGAGTTGGGAAATAGTGCTGTATCTATGGTGTGCTGTTGATTGTAGAAGGAATCCGTGTCCGTCATAGGTTGATGATGTCCCCTTGAGGAGCTCATAAGGATTATCATGTAAACCCTGCAGGTGGAATTTATTCCGGCATGATAATGAGGTTGAGTGGTACTACTCTTGGATGAGATATTAATTAATTGAGTTGTCAGTAACTTAAATTAATTAATGGACATTGTATATCTTAAACATGGGGAGACTAACGGGCTCATAATAAGAAGGAGCCCAAAACGTAATTTTGGGATTGGTACGGTAGTGCAGTAATAATATTTTAGTGGAATATATTATTATTATTGGACTTAAGTATAAGCTTTGGGCTAAGCTTGGATACTTAAGCCCAATGGAGGCCCAACCCAATTTCTCCTCCTGGTCCCTGCTGTAGCCCATGTATATAAGTCACCTCAGCTTATCTGGAACCCTAATCTAATTCATTATTCACGTGTGATGAACAGCAGATTGAGGAGATCTCGTAGATCGTCGCCCACACGACGTCGAGATCGACTTGGGACATACAGCAGAAGACCGGAAGGTCGTTTGCTGCTGCAGTTCGTCATGTTACAAAATTCATATAAAATCGTACAGTTCTCCGATTTTGGTGTATTATATACTGACGGAAAGCCGTCGAAGAGAGGATCGTCTGAGCGCAAAGACCACTCAATTCTGACATCAGAAGAGGAACTTATGGCTATTCTCGTGGGACTGCGCAGACTACCAGCGAGAATTCAACCTCTACATCAACCCTTGGTGAAAGGTAATGCGTTTCATGTTTACTTGTTTCCGCTGCTTGTTAGTAATACATGGAACCCTAACGGGTCACGTTAACCAAACGATCGAAAGCCAACAGTAATATCGGCTCAATTAGTAGAGAATTAAAACTGGACATCTTTTGTACTGTAGATTTTCACTTCAAGGCTAACCAGCTTCATGTTCTTCTAATTTTCTTTTTTCACCTTTCCTTCAAGCTCAACATACTTTCTCTTTTCTTCTTTTTTCCTTTTTCTCGAGGTATCGGTTTCTGGCACTACCTCTAATATCTCGGGGTACCAGTTTCGGCACTACCCCTAAGCAACTTATTTTCAAGCTCATAATCACTTGCACAACTCTAAATATTTTATTCCTTCCAAACTACGGATAAACAATCATAAGGTAGGGAATTATTTGGCTAAATACTCATAATTCAAGGATTGTCTTAGATCATTTCCCATCATCTAACACACATGTAGTTTCAAGTAAGAGAAGAGGCAAGTTCTAGAATACACACACAAGAATGATACTCACCAGAAAGAAATATCATGTGATTATGTATATGATCAACGAGGCTCAAAATCTCACATGGGATTTGAACAAGTAACAGAGTACTTTCCATAGTAAGTAATATCCCACAAGTACACATAGAACTTCATATCACAATATAACTCAACTACACTTCTTTCATCAATTTCAAGAGCATAAGAATTTCAAGCACGATTTAAATAATATAAGCTAGCATAGATCACCAATAAACTCAATCCCTTCACTCTCATGAATTATAAACACACAAAAAATTTAGAAAAAGGAAATGAGTGAACTTAATTTCTCCTTCAACGTATACATGAGCTCCTCAGCGTAGAACTCGTCTTGCCACTCTTTTACCTTTTTCTATCATCAAAGCTCAAATGCACTCATCATCACAGATTCGTCAATAATAAAATATGAGAACTCTAAGAATGACTCAATTGACTATCTAATCGACTCCGCACACTAGAAACACCACTGAATACTAGGCAAATTGCAAAAAAAATTGACACGTCAAAACCGGTTAAAGTTTCAACATACCACAAAAAATCAACTCCCCTAGCAATCATTACGAAGAAAAGACCCCCAAACTTAGTAAAAACATAAGTTAAAACTATGTTTGTAAAGAGATGTAATTGCCGATTAGTAAGCACCTTAAATATAAAAATATCTTACTCACACAAAAGAAATAAATCAATAAAAATGAAAGGACAAGCCCCCAACAAGCACTCATGTTTAACGTCGGAGTGTCACGATGGTTTACCACTTTTTTCTACTGGATCAGATGGCGGTCTTCTCGTATCCTCACCTTTAAGTACTTTCTTTCCCTCTTCTTGTCTACACTCAACACCTCACCTTTCTTGGTTACAAAAATATGATCATTGGAATTTCTTTCCTTCCATGGCTGTCTAGACACCTCCTTGTCAATCTTCCACTTAAATTCAGAATCATCTGCCTTAGAAAAATCAAGATTAAACAAGTTAGAAACCACATAAATGCTTTTGCACGATTGAGTCTCCGTGGGCATCTTCATTGCATGATCAAAAGAGAAAACCACATCTTCATTATCCATCTGCAGTCTAAGCTTCTCGGCTCTCAACTTCTTTGCTCTTTCTCACTTCTTCTCCATTGTAAGCTCAGTATGCTGCTTATGTAATGGTATTGGAGTAACATCAACATCATGTGGAGCATTTGGCATGGAAAATGGTGTAGAACAGTTGGGTTTGACCTGGATTCGAGCAGGGCTGCTGGTCGAATTGGGTATGTAGTGGTTGAATTACGTACCTGGAACTCTATTCTCACCTTTTACGCTCGATTCGACCAGGATTCGACCTGAAGTTCTGGTCAAATTGAAGTCCCCCTAGTCAAATTGGCTCACTGTAAGATTTCTGCTCCCCGATTCGACCTAAATTCGACCTGGCGGTTTGGTCGAATTGGGCTTCTGATGAAACAGAGTGCTCCGCAAGGGTGGATTCGACCTCACCCCTGGTTGAATTGATTTGATTTTGGTCGAATCGAGGCTCTGTTGCTTCCAAATCATATCTAGGCGTCCGATTTGACCTCTCCTACTGAATTCGACCTGTGGTGTTGTCGAATTGGGGTCGAATTGAGCCCTCAACGTGTCTAATTTCAATTTTGGCCTCATCGGTCCCTCATACTGCATTCCAAACCTTAACGTGATGGCTTTATCTTCCAATTTTTGTGTCAATTGATTCACGTTCGCGGTCATCTGCCCCATAATCAAAGTAAGGTCCTTCAATTGCTTAGATAAATCTGCATGATCAACATTCATGGTATCTTCAAGACGACCAATCCTTGTATCATTCTCAACCATGTATCGATTGAAGGTATCTTCAACACTCTTCCTTCGTGCTGCCGCGTACTAGGCCCCCTTAGTGTTACTCTGTAATCTGCTTCTGCTGGGACTCTAGTAGCTTGTTGATGTTAGCTAGACTAGAGACGATCTCATCATCCCTATTCGGCTTCACCACTTGAAGTTCAACCTGCGCAACCTTGCTAAGTACATATGCTCCTCTTATTCTTTTCATAGGCCAGTCACGTGAATTCATAAAGATGTCTTCAAACAAATTTTCTGCTTCAAGTGTTATTTTAGATAACAGCGCTCCTCCTGATGATGCCTCAATAAAAATACGCGACTCACATTCCAATCCATAGTAGAAGATGCTTATGTACTCAGTCTTAGACATCCCATGTTATGGATACCTCCTGAGCATGTCTTTAAACCTATCCCATGCCTCATAAAATTTCTCACCCTGATTCATAACAAATTGGGTGATCTCTTGCCTCATTCTTAAGATCCTTGAAGGTGGCATGTATCTCTCCAAGAACTTCTGCTGCAGTTGGTCCCATATAGTGAAGTCCGTGGCATCAAGAGTCTCATATCAAGCTTCTGCTCCATCAATTAATAAAAAATTGAATAGGCCGATCTGTCTAGCATGATCATTAGCTCCAGCGCCCTTTTGAGTGTTTGCATAACCAAGAAATCTTCGGAGATGCTGATATGGATCTTCAAAACTACCTCCAGAAAAGGGATTCTTCTCTACCATGTTAATAAGAGTGGGATGTATCTCAAAATCATCATCTTCCCCCTTGCTCCTATCAATCCTATGTTACCAATTCCATAGTTTGTGAAAATTTCACGTATGGCAATATTATCTGGATTCTACCTTGCTCCGGTCATGTTTAGCACAATGTGTTATTCCTTCTTTCCTTCCTTTTCTTTTCCTAGTGCACAAGTACCTCAGAAAAATTCAAGGTTAGATAGAAATAAATAATCACAAATAAAAGTCTTAATGAAATTAGAAATAATAAACTAATAATAACAGCCGTCCCCGACAGTAGTGCCAAGAACTTGATGCGTGTTTTCTCAACATACAATTAATCCCCAAGTATGAAGGATATCAATTGTAGTTTTGAAAGGTGACCAAGTGAATATCGAACCCAAGAGACGGTGTATTATCAATTTAATTATTATCTAAGTTAATTAAGATGATTATGGAAATATAGTTTGAGCTTTAGAATTATTAAACAACTAAACAACTAATTAAAATAACAAATAAAATAAGGTCACTTGAAGAATACGAAAGTGGATCAAGTAGGAGAATAGGTAGGTCTAGGATAATCCAGTTTCACTCATTAATTTCCGTTCCATGTGTTGATGTCTGACTCTGCCTTGTGTAATATGGATGCATCACTAAACCATGCATATCTACTCTAAACCATGCATGTAATACGTGTGAATAACTTCGGAACAAGAGATATAGTTTCACCCCCTTTCTAGGTACTATCAGTATCAATTATTTCCCCCTAGGATTGGTACTCTAACCCAATATGATTTTCCTTTATAGGTACTATGAAGTTATACTCTTTATCCTACTTAATAACCCGAATTCAATTCAATTAATAAGTATTCATATATGATAGTTCTAATAAAGCTTTGGAGTCCCCTCACTTAAAATCATAACATGGAATCCTGCTCCGCAGTGAACGCACTCAATCAATAACCAAGATATGTATTCTGACTCTACATAACAGTTAATGATGCACAAAACGACCTTGAGTATGAATTAAAAAGGCACAATCATATATAAAATAAATCCACAAGTAGTGTTGTACGGAGTTTACACATGAAAGTTAAATTAATTGGTAAAACTTTCACAACCCTAGTTCTACCAAAAAGGCTCTAACCCATGATGTTACGAAGAACAATCATGGGTGTTGGATAGAGCTTACCCGGATGTCCAAAAAATACAAGATAAATTAGGAAATGAATAAAACCCTAGTTGTGGGCGTCGTCGCGTCCTTCTCCATCTTGCATTCTCCTCTTAGTTCTCCTCTTGATTCCATAGATAAATCTTCAAAGTGATGGATGGATGGAGGAAAGGATGTGGATGATGGTTGGGGGGCGATCCCCCCTTGTGGGGTGTGGTATGGTTGTGGCCTCTCTTATGGCTCTCGTGTTGTTTCCTCTCCTTTTTCCTATACTGCTGCATAAGCCTTCTTTTATACTTGTAATCGCGCCTCCCGGGCCTGGAATGGGCTTTTTAAGTAATCACACGCATTGAGGGTGTAAAAATATAGATATGGTAAGTTTTCGAGGAATAATTCGACTAACACAACAGGTCGAATTCTCCCCTCCAGGTCGAATTGGCCTACTGTAAGTCCCAGACGCTCAATTCAACCAGAGGCCCTGGTCAAATTGACATGACGTGATCAAATTAGCATCTCTGCCAATCAATTCAACCTTGATTTGACCTGATGCAGGTGGAATCCCTCTGTCATGGTCGAATCCACCTTCTGCTCGTGTTATGCTGCCAATTCGATGAGAAGGGCTGGTTGAATTGACCTCCTTTTGGTCGAATTGACTCCTGCTTCGCCCAAATGGATGGCTTCGACTCCCTTTCTTTAGATTTCAACCCTTTTATTCCGATTTCCTTCGAAAAACCACTCAAATGGCTTTAACAACACCTGATCCGTGCCTTTTCACAATATATATCAGTTTACAACCGATTACAACCTTCAAATACTTCATAATAGCACAAATCCAGGCAAAAATTCGTGAATTTACACACTCATCAACTAGCCTATAAGTGAGACTCAAATTGTGAGTAAGTTAAGAGTGAGAGAAACTTGAGTGTATAGATATATGTGAGTACCCTATAAGTGAGACAATAATGTATATGAGTTTAGATTAGATACAAACAGTCTTTAGTCTTGTCAAAGTGATACTGTGAAATATTGAGTGAACTCTTCAATAAAATATTTATTTGCCAAACTTCAATAGTTGGAGATATAGTGTTACCTGCAATAGAACATTTAATATACACGCCACCTATAATGTACGTTACCAGAAGATATACACATATGATATCAGTATTCCATTCTTGGACTAATTTTGGTTTTATACTTAGATTTCTGTAAACTTTAACTAATTTATTCTCTTTCCGCCTTTGCACATGTATCTGTATGATTGTGTGTATGTGTGTATATATATATATATGTTGGTACATTATACTGCAATACAGCAAAATTGAATTTGAATTAAATAAAAGAAATTAACATATTCTAATTCATGTCTTTAGTAAGAAGAACAGATCTCTTAGCTTTCAGATTATCTGTTACCCTTCTTATCAATCTTATTTATCTTTCTTATTTATATTCTGTTACAGCTGCTCCACTTGGTGAGTATTAATAATCTATGTTGCCATTTACCACCCATTTACGCTTGCCATCACCATTTGTGCTCATGTGTACGCTTAATTCCCCCCTGCCCCGCAAACTTAAAATTTAAGTTACCTTCGTGGTAATGACCTCGACTTGCCAGGTAAATTATTTTGCGCTTCAGCTATACATAGTTGAGTTTCATTACCTTTCACAAACTGGGTCATATCAAGCCAACCGCTCATGCTTTATAGGAAATTGTTTGTTATGAATATGTTAGTAATTACTTATGATTAGTAGAACTAACAAATTATTCATCTTTTTCCTAAAATGTTGTAGATAACATTCTTAGCTGCGCGATTAACATGACGGCAAAACCATGAGCATGCAGATGTAAAAGGTACGTTCTTCTGTTATAATTTAATTATCCGTTATGAACTTTGTATTTATAGGCTTCCATTGTGTGAATTGTACTACCACTCATTTATATAATAATATTAACATAGTTACATTTTTTTCACAATTTCCTTTATAAAGCTTACTTAGTTTGTAAACCAATAATGCCAAGAAAAACCACATCAACACCTATGATGCCCACACCACAAAATAATTCTAAAAGAAAATACACTTGCTTTGACGACCATAGATTGACAAAGAATGCTTGTTAAAAATCCGTGCACCAAAAACAACATGAAACCATATCTACTACATTACCTATAAATATTGACCCATTGCAATGTTTGCCTATCACTCCAAATTTGTTGCCTTATAAATTTTGCAATGCAAGACGTATTTACCTGGAGTCCCCAAATTTGTTTGGTTCATCAGGGAATATAAAATTACTGCAAACAAAGATGCCTTCGGAATTGATTCAGCTTTGCCTTGCCAACACTAAACTTAAAAAAGATTTTGTAATTACATTCGTAGTTATAATAACATGTTTGCCTTCACATCATTAGGTGTGCACTCTGATAAATTTTTGGCTAAAATAAATGATGGAATTTACACATTCCGAGTGCAAGGCCAACTTTATCATTTTCTTGACTCATTAATACCGTCAAACAATATAAGCCCAAAAATGTGCAATTATTATATTTCTTTGAAACAGAACATGAAATCTTGAACCACTTGTCAGTTAGCTCAAAATTTAGAGAACATCTTATTGAAAAATTGGTTCATGTTTTGGAAGTTAATCCTTACGGAAATTTCTTCCGTAGTATTAACAATATTCATAACCTGAATGAATACAAAATTGCTTTACAAGCTGACTCCTTATCTGACTAATATACTTTCAATAAACCTTCTGCATCTCAAGTTGCTAGAATATTGATTGAAGCAAGTAACAGTTACCAATGTATAAGCCCACATATTCAAGTCTATACAAACACCAACCGTTCACAAATTATTAAGCAATACTTTGGCTGCTACGATCCATATAATATTCTTTAATATTCCCCAATGGAGAACTTGGTTGGCATTGTGGCATTAAAAAATTAAATCAACGACAAAAAAATAGTACTACGAACACCACATGTGATGGTGAATACAATTATGGTATCTACAAATATGCAAACGCAACTGAATTTTTATTGGATAAAACCCAGGGTACACTTAAAATAACTTTTTCTAGGTGTCCTAAAAATATTTAAATTTATATATTCTTATTAAATGCAAAATTCTGTCAATGTAGGGGCTGAAAAGAAGGCCAACGACAGGTCAGTTGTATCATGTTGCGAATACTATTGTTATAAACTGCAAATTAGAGAAAATGATACTTCATTTTTATTATATACTGGAAGACTTCTACAATAATATATCGTAGATATGTACATTAAAATTGAAACATCAAGATTAGATTTTTTAAAAAGCATGGACATGCAGAAACGTTTGCGCAATGATATTTATCGTGGTTTATTGGACGTTATAGAACAAGGATGAAAAAAAGCTCAGATATTGGTTTCCTTGTTATATTACCTGCATCATTTATTGGTGGCCCTAGAGATATGCGTAAAAGATACATGGATACCATAGCTTTAGTCCAACGTTACAGCAAACCAGATATTTTCCTAATAATAACCTCAAATCTAAATTGGCCTAAAATAAAGGCATTATGCATACCTTCAGATGAAGTACAAAATATGCTTGATTTAGTAGCCAGAATCTTTCATGCAAAACTTCAAGTAAAAAAAGAGTTGTTTGACAAAAAAAATTTTGGTCACATTGTAGCGTACACTTATGTTATAGAATTCCAAAAAAAGAGGTTTACCTTATGCTCACTTTTTACTTATTTTAAATCAATCATAAAAATTGTATGCTCCTAAAGCATTTGACAGAATTGTCTCTACAGAAATTCCTGACCCTTCTGCTAATGCATATTTGTTTTCTTTAGTAACAAAACATATGATGTACAACCCTTGTGGTCCACTTAACCTAGATTGTCCTTGTATGAGAAAGGGCTTCTGCAAGTTAAGATATCCTAAAGAATTTTCAGAGATCACAAAATTTTAAAAAAACTCATATCCTATCTATCGATGTACTGATAATAAACGCAGTGTAAGTGTTAGAGGTACACAGCTTGACAACAGATGGGTTGTACCTTAAAGTCCATATCTTCTAGAAACATTTAATTGTCACATTAATATTGAAATTCGCTCAACTATTCAAGCTATAAAATACATGTACAAATATATTTATAAAGGGCATGATAAAATCTCTCACACACTACTTGCAAATAATGAGGATCCAATAATTGATGTGGATCCTCCGGGGCACGAGCTTAATTATGTGGCTTTCAATGCCTGCTTGTACCACACATGGCTCCTTTGTGGTCACACGCCTCCCCCCTGTCGGATTTATTGGTGTGCCAATGATGCATTCCCTATGGTTGTACTAGTGGATCTTGTGGAGATGTTCGTTGATATACCTGGTAATTTCGAGGTTGATGGGGTTATTGCTGATGGTGTGGTGGATAATTAAGGGCACCCTAGTGGTTAGCCTAACTTAGACGTATTATGATTTTGCTATAGTTAGTAGCGACACGTTCCAGTAGATGGAACTTTTTTTACCCATAATTGGGTGATGTATATGAGTAGCCTAGATGTCGCACTAAATAGGCTCTCTTGATAGTATTTTAGACTAAGAATGACTTTTAGATACATATGTATATATAACGATCAGAGTGCCAACAACACCATTTTGCTATTACTAATGTATGTGTATATATATAAATATATGTGTGTTTATACATCTTCTGCACCATCTTTACATGATATAACAACATATAATAATGACGAAAATAAAAACTTCAAATAGATCATGAGTCGAAGAAGACCACAAACCTGCATACAAATGAAAATCTTGAGAACGTTTATGGCGACCCAAGAGATGATTTAGGGATATTCCTTCGAGGATTGGCTCAACAATTTCAAGCAAACTCTGCACGACCACCACCACAAGAACCTATTCCTAGAAATGAACTAACCTTGGTAATCTAACAGTTCTGATGTTTCAATCCACTAACATTCAATGGAACGGAGGACCCTGTGGAATCTGAGAAATGGTTGATATCGTTGGAAAATTTTTCACATATCTCGATTGCAGTGATGCGCAGAAGATTGCGTGCTATTTTCCAGTTCGTGGGTGAAGCTGATTTCTGGTGGGAGGCTTATGGACATACCAAGACACATGAACAAAAAGCTAGGATAACTCGGGAAGACTTCAAGGATGTGATCATCCAAAACTACAAGCCTCAATTGTACCGAGATGAAAAGAAAAGTGAATTTCTGCACTTAAAACAAGGAACAATGAGTGTTCTCAAATATGAAAGAAAATTTAATCGACTCTCCAGATTTGCCACACACCTTTTCAACATGGCGGAGAAGAAAGCTAGACCATTTGAGAAGGGATTGCGATCTGAGATCAGCATTATCTTGGCCGGACAAGGATCGATGACTTTTGTAGAAGCATTTTCTAGCGCTCAAGAAATTGAGTCTTGACAGAAGAATAAAAGTAACCATAACAAAAAGGCGATAGAGATACCCGCAAAGCCCAAGTGGGGAGGACAGGTGATCGGAAAAGGAAACCATAAGGTTCATAACAACCAAATAAAAATTGGAGGATCAGGACTACTGGCACTCGGAACAAATTATCACTGCCCAAAATGTGGAAAGAATCAACTTGGAGCATGTTTATATAGAACCAGAATATGCTATCGATTTCGTCAACCAGAACACACCATATTAGAATGCCCAAAGTATAAATCCGCAGGAGGATCGAGTGCTAGACCAGTACGTGCATATGCTATGACACATCAAGAAGCTGAAGAAGAACCAGAAACAATAGCAGGTATGCTATTAGTATTCAGCATTCCTGCTCCTATATTTTTTGATATGGGAGCCACTCATTCATTCATATCTGCTAAAATGTATAAGAGAGTAGAAAATAATTGAGAGCAGTTAGACGAATCAACTCTTGCGGTTACTATATCTTTGGGTAACTCCATCTGAACCATGAAGTTGTACAGAAATGTGAAGATAGGGGTGAATGACAAAGTCTTATTTGCAGACCTCCACGTAATTAAGATAAAAGATTTTGATATAATTTTAGGGATGGATTGGCTTAGAGCTAATCATACAATGATTAAATGTCGTGAAAAAGAAGTACAGTTTTAACTCCCAGGAGATAAGAAGTTTACTTTCCATAGAGCGAAAGCTGGAGTAGTACCGCGAGTTATATCCGAAATAAAAATGATCAAAATGATAAAGAAAGATGGATGTCAGGCATTCTTAGTGAATATCGTGGAAAGTGAAGGTGGAAAGATGATCATAGAGGATGTTCCTATTGTGCGAGAATACGAAGATGTGTTTCCAAAAGACTTACCAGGCTTACCACCTGAAAGGCAAGTAGAATTCGCAGTCGATTTGGAACAAGGACCAGCACCAGTCTCAAAAGCACCTTATTGAATAGCACCAAAAGAGTTACAAGAATTGAAGATCCATTTACAAGAACTCTTGGAATTAGGTTTCATACGCCCTAGTGTTTCACCCTGAGAGCTCACCCTATTTCATACGTAAATAAGAAAGATGGTTCGTTTAGGATGTGTATCGATGATCGAGAACTGAATAAACTAACCAACAAGAATAAGTATCCCTTGCCAAGGATTGAGGATCTATTTGATCAATTGGGCTGTGCAAGAGTGTTCTCCAAGATAGATCTGAGGTCCGGATATCATCAAGTGCGAATCAAGCAAAGCAATATTTTGAAGACTGCTTTCAGACACATTATGGGCATTATAAGTTCGCGATGATGCTTTTTGGACTAAGCAATGCACCAGCAATTTTCATGGATTTGATGAATCATGTTTTCCACACATGCTTGGATAAATTCGTGATCGTGTTCATTGATGATATTTTAGTGTATTCTAGAAATTGGGAACAACGTGAAGAACACTTGAGAATCATTCTAGAGACACTAAGGAAGGAAAAGTTGTATGCCAAATTCAAGAAATGTGAGTTTTGGTTTGACAAAGTTGTCTTTCTTGGGCACATTATGTCAGCTCGATAAATCTAGGTGGATCCAGCCAAGGTAGAAGCAGTAGAGAAATGGAAGACAACTACGAATGTAGGAGAAGTACAGAGTTTCATTGGATTGGCTGTATATTACAGAAGATTTATTGAGTAATTTTTGAAGATCGCAGAAGTGTGAAAAGAGTTTCAGACTTCTTAAATAGAAATTAGTCACTACACCTGTACTGAAAATTCCTGATGGGACAGAAGGATTTGTCATCTACAGTGATGCTTCAAAGCAAGGATTGGGATGTTTTCTGATGCAACGTAATAAAGTAGTTGCCTATGCGTCTAGACAACTCAAGATCCAGGAACAGAACTATAAAACTCATGATTTAGAATTGATAGCGGTGGTACATGCCTTGAAGATTTGGAGACATTATCTGTATGGAGCAAAATGCAAAATTTATACGGATCACAAGAGTTTAAAATATTTTTTTCGAATAGAAGGAATTAAACATGAGGCAAATGAGATGGTTGGAAGTCAAGGATTACGATTGTATAATATGGTACCACCTAGGGAAGGCAAATGTGGTAGCAGATGCGCTAAGCAAAAGGAAAAAGGGAATTATCCTGCTCTATAACAAACAAAGAATTATTGGTGGCTGAGTTCTCTCGGATGAGTTTGGAAGTCGTGATACCTCCAAGTAGCATTCAAGCAATATTAACTGCATTACTGATTAAACCCTCTCTAAGAGATAAAGTCAAGGAACTCCAAGATGGAGATGAATTTTTTAGAAAAATTAAGGGACGTGTAGAGGCCGGGGACAGAAAGGGATTTGCTCTTACAGAAGATGGGGCACTTGTCTTTGGAAAAGATTATGTTTTTCTAAAAATGAGGATATTATTAGAGAAATTTTATCAGAAGCTCATTGTACCCCATAGACTGCGCACCCAGGAGGAACTAAAATATACCAAGAATTGAAGAATGCATTTTGGTGGAAAAATATGAAGAGGGATATAAGTTTGTTTATCCAAAAGTGTATGACTTGCTAGTAAGTGAAAGCAGAACATCAACGACCCTCAGGACTCTTGAAGCCATTAGAGATTCCTGAGTGGAAATGGGAGCATATCATAATGGATTTCTTTACTGGTTTTTCAAGATCAGTGCGAGAAAATCAAGCTATATGGGTAATAGTGGATCGTTTGACCAAGTGTGCACATTTTCTTCTAGTCAAAATGACTCACGGAATGGATAAGCTTGCACAAATCTATCTAGAAGAAGTTGTCAGATTACATGGCGTATCAGTTTCTATAGTTTTGGATCGAGATTCAAGATTTACATCAAAATTTTGACACAACTTACAAAACCCGATGGGCACAAAGCTTAAGTTTATCACAACATTTTACCCACAAATCGATGGCAAGTCTGAAAGGACTATTCAAATATTGGAAGACATGTTGAGGGCGTGCATCCTAGATTTTGGGAAAGTTGGGAAAGATACATACCACTGATAGAATTTGCTTACAACAATAGTTTTCAAGCCACAATAGGCATGGCTCCTGATTAGCCATAACTTGTAGTCGGGTTCACCAATTCAAGAATTTATTGAATAACATGGAGGAATGTACTAGAGCTTAAGTGATATCACGTTTCTCACAAATTTATAGAGACGAATTATCAATAGAGTGGTTGTTCAAACAAGTAAATAAAATCAATGAAAGCAAACAAGCAAGTAATGATCAACAAACAAGAAAGATGGATGAAGGGTGGTTTTCCAAATTAAGTAAAAAGTGAGATTAACAACAATTATGAAGTGAAAATCCTAAGATCAATGCATCAAATTCATATGAATCATGGGTATTAAAAACAATGCACGAAATCTTCTGTGCATCAGTGCAATTGAGATAGGTGAAAATTTTGTACAACGACCTCAACCATTTCTCAACTTCCGCAGGGTCCTCCGTTCGGTTGAATGTTGGTGGATTGAAATGTCAGAATTACCAAGGCTGGTTCATTTCTAGTAGTAAGTACTGGTGGTGGTCGTCATGCAGAGTTTGCTTGAAATTGTTGAGCCAATCCCCGAAGGGTTGTCCCTAAATCATCACTTGGGTCGCCATAAACGTTCTACAGATTTTCATTTGTAGGCAGGTTTTGTGGTCTTCTTTGACTCATAATTTGTTCAAAGTTTTTATTCTCGTCATTGTTATATGTTGGTATATAATTTAAACATGCTGCAGAAGATGTCTAAACACACATATTATATATATACACATACATTAGTCATAGCAAAATGGTGTTGTTGGCACTCTGATCGTTATGCATACATATGCATCTAAAAGTCATTCTTAGTCTAAAATACTATCAAGAGAGCTTATTTAGTGTGACATCTAGACTACCTATATACATCACCGAATTATGGGTCAAAAAGATTCCATCTACTGGAACATCTCGCTACTAACAATAGCAAAATTATAATAGGTCTAAGTTAGACTAACCACTAGGGTGCCCTAATCATCCACCACACCATCAACAATAACCCCATCAATCTCAAAATCCCAAGGTATATTAACGAGCATCTCCACAGGATCTACTGGTACAGCCATAATGCATCATTAACACACCGAGAAATCCGATAGAGGAGGGAGGTGCGTGACTATGAAGGAGCCATGTGTGGTACAAGCAGGCATTGAAATCCACATAATTCAGCTCGTGCCCCGGAGGAGCCACAAACATCACGTGATAAATCTGCTGGCAAGCTCAACCCATAAGCTGGGTAAGGTATGAATAAGGATGAAGTAATAGTGTAGCCCAGTCACCCTCCGTGCTCCGTGAAAGTCCTCATGGTGAATGATAGCTATTAAGGCTATGTGAGTGCCTAAATCATCAACCTCCGTTCTTCCACGAAGTGCGGCTCGATGGGTGATGAGTGTGTAAATTCATAAGTTTAGCATCATATTTTATGCTAGTTTTGGAGAGTTTTGAGATGGAAATAGGTGAAAAACCTATGTATATTGTGAATTAGCATGAATCAGGTGTTAGTGGAGCTATTTAAGTGGTTTTCATAGCAAAATTGGAGTGGAAGTGCCAAGAATCGAAGAGAAAAAGTCGAGACCACGTGAATCGCCAAGAAAAGAGGTGGGTTCGACCTGTTGGAGGAGGGTTCGACCTCTCCTACAAGTCGAACCAGCATCGCAAAGTGTGCAGAAGGAGGGTTCGACCACGACTCAAGGGGTTCGACCTGTCTATCAGGTCGAACCATGGTCGAACTAGTTAGCGAGAAGTGTGATTCGGCGACGACGTTGGGGTTCGACCTGACAGTTGGTCGAACTAGGAGCAGAAATTATCCAGTGTTGGGGTTCGACCTGTGGTTAGACCAAGACCCGAGGGGTTCGACCTGTATGAGAGGTCGAACCAAGTGCATAATACTTCCAGTAGGTGGGTTCGACCTGTGGTTCGACCTGTGGCCAGTGCTTTGACCTATTTGCTGAGGTCGAACCGTCGTGCGGGAACTTACCTTATCTAGATTTTCAAGGCCGAAACGCGTGGGATCACTTGAAAAGCCCATTCCAAGCCCTAGAGAAGTGATTACAAGTATAAAAGGAGGCTCATGCAGTGAAAGAAGAGGTCCAATAATCACGAACAACACAATACAAGAGAGCGTAAGATCGTGACGCGCAGGAGGAGATTAGGAGAGCTGTGACAGAGTTTCAGCTGGCGATTAAAGTAAGATTGGTCCATCTAACCATGATTATTCCTAGATCAATCATGGGCTAGAGCCACTTCGGTAGTTCTAGGGTTATGAAGGTTTCATGAGTTGATTTGTATTTCGTGTGTATACTCCGTACAACACTACTTGTGGTTTAGTTTATATAAGATTGTGCATTTTTAATCCATACTCATAGTTGTTTTATGCATCAATAATCATTGTGTAGAGTCTGAATGCATAACATGGTTATTGATTGAGTGCGTTCACTAATTAGCAGGCTTTATTGTTATAATTCTAAGTGAAGGGATTTCGAGGTTTTATTAGAACCGTCTTATATGAAAGTTTGTTAATTGAATTGAATTCGTGTTAACAAGTAGGATTAAGAGTATAACTTTAAAGTACCTAAAAAGGGAGATCAAATCGGGTTAGAGTACTAAGTGCACGGGAAATAATTGATTATGATAGTACCTAGAAAGGGAGGTAAAGTATACGTCTTGCTCTAGGATACTCACACGTGTCAAAAGCTTATCTATTTGTGTCTATAGATTAGATTTGCATGGTCTAGAGATGCGTCCATAAACCACAAGGTAGAGTCAGACATCGACACATGAAAGTATGAATTAACGAATGAAACTGGATGACCTGACGAACTACCTATCATCTTATTTGATCACAACAACTCTTCTCTTGTTCTTGTTATTTATTTGCTATTTTAGTTGTTACTTAGTTTACAAACCAACAATTACAATTCTCAACATAGTCATAATTGCTAGAAAATAACTAAAGTAATATTTATCCGTCCCGTGGTTTCGATATTTAACTTGGTCACCTTCGAAGCTACAATTGATATCCTTCATACTTGGGGATTAAAATTGTGTGTTGAGAAAATGCCCAACAAGGTTTTGGCGCCGTTTTCGGGGATGGCTTAATATATCTTTTTGTTATTTATAGTTTATTAGGGCTATTTATCTTGTTTTGCTGTTTTAATTCTAGTTCTTTTTAGGTGCATGCTCACGAGATCAAAGAAAGGTGAACTTGAACCCTATAATCCTGAGATCGGAGCATCAGCAAGAAAGAAGAAGAAGAAGAACAAGACAAAGACTATTGATCCAATTGAAGCTCTAAATGTTGGAGTTGAAGTTGACGAGCAGATTTCGCAGACGATTGAAGCTACAACTGAAGTTAATTCAGGAGTAAGAACAGTCAACATGGCAGCGAATCCAGATAATCTAGCCATCCGAGAGGTTTTCAGAAATAATGGGGCTGGAAATTTTGGGGTTCTAGGAGCAAGGGGAACTAACTCAGCTTTCGATCTTCATCCCGCTCTTATTAGCATGATAGAAAGGAACTCCTTTTCAGGAGGATCTTTCGAGGATCCGCAGCAGCATTTGAACAAGTTCTTGGGCTATGCAAGTACTCAAAAAGACGCAGGAGAACATGAAGATGCTAGGAGATCCTTTTGTTCGAATTCTCGCTTACTGAAAAGACGAGAGATTGGTACGACACTATCAACGCAGCTGAGTGCACCACTTGGGAGCAACTGCAGTTAAGATTCTTTGAGAGGTACATGCCACCTTCAAAGGTGTTTAAGATGAAGCAAGACATTAACCAATTTGCTATCGGTGGAGGTGAGAAATTTCATGAAGCATGGGATAGATTCAAGGACATGCTTAGGAAGTGTCCTCAACATGGGCTATATAAAGCTCAATATATCAGTATATTCTACAATGGATTGGACTGTGATTCACGAGTGTCATTGGATGCTTCTTCTAATGGAGCATTGCTTACAAAGTCATCCGTAGACGCCGAGAAGTTGTTTGAAGATATTTTGATGAATTCGAGGGATTGGCCAACTGATAGAGTTAGAGGTACTTATGTCCTTGGGAAGGTAGCTCAGGTTGAATAAGCAATGGTGAAAACAAGTAGAGAGGATGGGATCGTCTCTAGCTTGTCCAATATCAACAACCTACTTGAATCCCAACAGAAGCAAATCAGCGAATTATCGCAGCGCGTACCAATCATGCAGCAGGAGTTGAAGAATGATGGACAAATCCAAGAGGAGTTGGAGGAGGCACACTATGCCATGGATCAAAGTATTCAAGGGACTAGGTATCCAGATCAAGAAAACCGGAACTACCAAGGGAACTATCAAGGAAACTTTAATAATCGTGGTCCCCCGGGTGGTTATCAACAGCCTAGGAGGCCGGATTTCTCATGGAGCAATCTGAATAATGCGATTCAACCTCCGATGGGTGTTGATCCAGGTGCTAAGGTGGAAGAAGGGAAACTGGGTCTTGAGGATACTGTGAACAGGTATATGGCCAAGAATGATGAAAGAATGAACCGCCTTGAGGCCAAACTTGAAAAGAAAATCGATGCAAATCATGAGATTATATCTAAGCAGGTGAAGGATCTTACATTGCTGATGGGGAAGATGGCACGAAGTGTTAACAAGCTTACTTAAACTATTGAGAAGGGAAAGTTCCCGTCTCAAAGTATTGAGAATCCAAGGTCCTGCAACGCCATCACATTGAGGTCGGGAACGCAGTACGAGGGACCTATGAGGCCGGAATCAAATTTAGACATGTCTAGGGCAAAATTTGACCATGGTTCGACCAACATAGAAGGTCAAACCATACAGGAGAGGTCAAACCAATGCACTGGACACGATTAGGAGGCATCACAGCATCGGTTTTACCAAACTGCAGATGGTTTGACCTGGCATACAGGTCGAACCATGGTCGAACATGACAATTCGGAGCACTCTATTTTTCCAAAACATCGGTTTAACCAAATCAATGATGGTTCGACCTATCCAATAGGTTGAACCCTGGTCGAACCACACAACTTGGAGCACTCTATTTTGTCGCAGCAACGGTTTGACCACGACGGTCATGGTTCAACCTATCACACAAGTCGAACCTTGGTCGAACCAGAGGGCGGAAGGAGTACAGTAGGTCGGTTCAACCTAGGTGCCCAAGGTTCAACCTACTCAACAGGTCGAACCCAGGTCGAACCTCAAATTCAAAAAGAGAACCGTTGTCCAGAAGGTAGGTTTGACCATTACATGCCTGGTTCGACCTGTTCCACAGGTCGAACCCTGGTCGAACCCCTCCAGAAATTGCCTGTTTCTACTCCGAACACTCTCGATGATGTTGATGCTACTCCAGTGGTTCAGAATGAGCAAAGTACAGAGGTAATAGCTGAAAAAAAGTGAGAGAGAGCCAAGCGATTGAGAGCCGAAAAGGAGAAAGCGGAGAAGGTTGATCGTGATGAATGGGGAATTCCCAAAATAAAGATACCTCCGTCGTTTCCTTACAAGCTTGTGAAGAAGGGATTAGAAGAGAAGTTCAAGAAGTTTTCAGAGATAATGAACAAGATAAGCTTGAGCATTCCTTTCTTAGAAGTAATCATGGAGATATCGTACTATGCCCGATTTCTTAAAGACATCTTGTTGAAGAAGCGGAGCTTAACCAAAATTGAAACAGTGAATTTATCTGAGAATTGCAGCTCAATCATTCAAAGGAAGCTGCCGCAAAAGATGAAGGATCTGGGGAGCTTCACTATTCTATGTGAAATCAAAAAGGGGCCGGCACGGCGAGCTTTGTGCGATCTAGGGGCAAGCATCAATTTGATGCCGTTGTCCACTTTCAGAGGCTTGGTTTGGGGGAGTTGACCCCTACAATAGTGGTTCTCCAATTGGCGGACAGGTCGATGACGTTTCCAAAAGGTATAATTGAAGACGTTCTCGTCAAAGTGGAGAAACTAGTCTTTCCTGTGGACTTTCATGTGCTAGAGATGGAAGAAGACAAGGATAATATTCCTTTAATCTTAGGGAGACCTTTCCTTGCTACTGCTGGAGCTATGATTGATGTTTAAAAAGGAGAGCTTAGATTGCGGATGGACAAAGAAGAAGTTCTTTTCAACTTGGACAAAGCAATGAAGATGCCTATGGAGTCGCAGTGTTATAGTATTGACGTAGTGGAGGAGATTGTGAAGAAGGATATGTCTCTGATCCTATCAAAGGATCCTCTTGAGACATGTTTGATGGAGTCTCTTACTTATCCCACTACGGAGCTTGACGGACTCTCCAACGAGGTATGTATTGAATTTCTTGAAAACTTATTTGCTTTGGGTGATGACAGGTTTGAATCGGAAAGAACTAAGGTGGAAGAAGTCAAGTGGACAAGGAAGTACTTGCCTTTGGATAACGAGAGCGCTCCGATGGAAGTGAGAAAAGAGGAGTTGAAACTTTTGCCGGAACACTTGAAGTACGCCTTTCTTGGCAACAATGAAAAATATCCGGTAATTGTATCTTCTTCTCTTGATGAAAATCAACTTGAGGAGTTATTGAATGCTGTTAGGAAGTATAAGTCTGCGATTGGTTGGTCTCTTGAGGATTTGAAAGGAATTAGTCCTTCGTATTGCATGCATAGGATATGATTGTTAGACGAGGCCAAGGCAAGTGTTCAAAATCAGCGAAGGATTAATCCCGCGATTCAAGAGGTGATTAGGAAGCAAATCCTTACGTGATTGGATGCTGGAATCATATATCCTATTAGTGATAGTCCCCATGTGAGTCCATTGCATGTAGTTGCTAAAAAGGGGGGAATGACTGTAGTAAAAGCTTAGGATGGAGAAGCGATAGCCACAAGGATTCCTACGGGATGGCGTACATGTGTAGATTATAGGAAGTTGAATGAGAACACGTGTAAAGATCATTTTCCTCTTCCTTTCATGGATCAAATGTTAGATCATCTTGCAGGGTATGAGTTTTACTTGCCCCTACGGGACCTTTGCTTTTCGGAAAATGACATTTGGGTTATGTAATGCGCCTGCTACTTTTCAGAGATGCATGATGGCAATATTCGATGGGTTGATAGAGAAGATCGTGAAGGTGTTCATGGATGATTTTTCTATTTTTGGTTCCTCCTTTGATATTTGTTTGTCTGACCTTGCTACTGTTTTGAAGAGATGTCAAGTGACTAATCTTGTCTTGAATTGGGAGAAGTGCCACTTCATGGTGAAGGATGGAATTGTTCTTGGCATCATGTTTCAGCCAAGGGATTGCAGGTAGATCATGCTAAAGTGGTGGCAATTGAGAAGCTTCCACCACCGACCAATGAAAGAGGAGTGCGGTCCTTCCTTGGACACGCCGGTTTTTATAGGAGATTCGTAAAAGACTTCTCAAAATACTCCAAGCCCTTATCTCACTTACTTGAAAAGGATGTTCCTTTTGTGTTTGATGAAGAATGTCTAACAGCTTTTCAAGTTTTGAAGGAGGCTTTTATCACTGTACCTATCTTGATCACACCAGATTGGACTCAACCGTTTGTACTAATGTGTGATGCAAGTGATGTAGCACTTGGAGTGGTGCTTGGGCAGCTGAAGAAGAAGAAGTTGTGCACCATTTACTACGCAAGTAAGACTTTCGATGCGGCACAAAAGAATTACACGATGACTGAAAAGGAGTTTTTAGCTGTTGTGTACGCATTCGATAAGTTTCGTCAGTATTTGGTTGGCATGAAGACTATTTTGTACACGGATCATTCAGCGATTCAGTACTTGATGGAGAAGAAGGAGACAAAACCTAGGATCATAAGGTGGATTCTTCTACTCCAAGAGTTTGACATGGAGATCTGGGATAAGAAAGGTTCTGATAATGTGTTGGCGGATCACCTTTCGAGGTTGGAGACTAGGGAACATTGTGATAATTCTTTCGAGTATATTGAGGAAATGTTCCCGGATGAAAAGATCATGGCTGTGTTTGTTGAAGGGGTTGAGCGTGCGTGTGTGGTTGCTGTGCAGGGAGTTGATCCATGGTATATGGATTATGTTAACTATATTGCTGTGGGAGAAATTACAAGGGATCTCAACCGATATCAACTTGCTAAATTCAAGAGGGATGTTGAGACTTTCATATGGTATGATCCGTTTATGTACAAGATTTGCACGGATTCTATCATCCATAGGTGTGTGCCCGAGATGGAGATGGAGAGTGTTCTCGAGTTTTGCCATGCACAACTTAATGGGGGGCACTTCGGCGCTCAAAAGACAGCATCCAAGGTACTTCAGTCCGACTGTGAGACCTATGTGGCGTCTTGCGATAGATGTCAACGCATGGGAAACATCGGTAGGAGAGACGAGATGCCGCTTCAGCCGAGCATAGTGGTCGAGATTTTTGATGTGTGGGGTATCGATTTTATGGGGCCTTTTCCTCCATCTAATGGATATCTCTACATTCTACTTGCGGTGGATTATGTTTCTAAGTGGGTGGAAGCAATTCCTACTCACTTGAATGATTCGAAAACTATTATATCTTTCTTGAAGAAGCATATCTTTGCCCACTTTGGAGTCCCTAGAGCACTTGTCAGTGATGGAGGTACGCACTTCGTTAATAAATTTCTTGAGAAGGTGCTTAAAGGGTATGGTGTTAAGCATAGAGTTACTATACCCTATCATCCTCAAGTGAATGGGCAAGCGGAGGTCTTTAACCATCAAGTCAAACAGATTCTGGAGAAAGTGGTCGGAACCAATAGAAAGGATTGGGCTTTGAAGCTCGATGATGTCGTGTGGGGTTCCGGACCACGTACAAGATGGTGTTAGTTATGTCACCGTATCAAATTGTCTATGGGAGCCATGCCACTTACCTGTAGAGATTCAACACAAAGCGTTTTGGGCTTTGCAAAGCTTGAACTTGACACTCAAGGATGTGAGGGAATTGAGGATTACTCACATCAATCTTTTTGAGGAGTTTCGGAGTCGTGCGTACAAGAATTCAGAGATCTACAAGGAAAGGATTAAGAGGTGCATGATTTGAAGATCTCGCACAAGGAGTTCAAGCAAGGAGACGAGGTATTACTCTTTAACTCTCGTTTAAAGCTTTTTGCAGGCAAGTTGAAGTCAAAGTGGACAGGACCGTTCATGATTCATCGAGCCTTAGGAGGGGGGAGTTCTGAGCTCATTTACAAGGATGGAGACATTTTTGCGGCGAATGGACATCGCTTGAAGCATTACAAGTCGCCGGATGATGTTTGTGTCATCTTTTTGGATACCTTGATCTGAGTTGGTACCGTCGTAACTCTCCGACGTTAAACATGAGCGCCTGTTGCGGGCTTTCCCTACCATTTTATTGTTTTATTTCATTCATGTATGTAAGAAATTTTTATATTTGAAGTTCTTACTTTTTGGCAATTACATTTCTTTGCAATCTTAGTTTCGACTGTAGTTTCCACTAAGTTTGGGGGGGTGTGATGTAATTACCTCAATAAGCACCGATAGTATACTTTTTTCTTTGTGATGTTTGTTAGGGGAGTTGGTTTTTGCACCATATTTAAAATTTTAATCAATTTTGATGTGACGATTTTTTACAACTTACCTAATGTTTAGTGGGTTTTGGTTGTGTTTTCTTTTATGGAGTTACTCATGAATAATATTTTGTGGAACAATTTTTGATGAAGTTGTACTCTAGTTGGTACCTAATGATTCGTATTGAAGTTTGAAGTGTGTAGGGATTGAAGAATACTCAGTTTTGAAGCTTAGAAGGGTGGTTTGACCAAAGACAGGGTAGGTTCGACCAGTGCTAGGAGGTCGAACCGAGCAGAGGAAGTCGAACCGACGCAGAAAATCATCCAGTGAGGTGGTTCGACCTCATCATTGATGGTTCGACCTGTCTAACAGGTCGAACCAAGGTCGAACTCGATGACCTAAAACTTACAGTAGGGTGGTTCGACCTAAGCCGTTATGGTTCGACATGTTCAGAAGGTCGAACCTCAGGTCGAACCAGTCCGTTGAGACCACTCTGTTTTTCAGGCGATCGGTTCGACCAACACAAGAGTGGTTTGACATGTTCAGAAGGTCGAACCCAGGTCGAACCAAGAGGAGCAATTATCCAGAAGGTAGGTTCGACCTCATCATTCGTGGTTCGACCTGTTCTGCAGGTCGAACCCGAGGTCGAACCAAGTCAGGTACGCGATTTAAGTTGATTTTTCAGAAAGGTTCGATCACTTTTTAAATTCAGCAAACCTCGAACCCTCTTCGAACCTCTACACCTTTGCACAAATTCTTCAATTACACTTGATTTTGCATTGATTACACAACACTACACTCTTAATTCTTGATTTAGGTGCGGATTTGGGCAATTTTCGTCGCGAATTAGGGCTTCAGTCGTATTTTTTTTTGTGTTGTGTGCCAATAGTCGATTGTTAACCATGGGCAAGACAAAAGGTACATTTTTTCAACTCAATTACCCTATGATTGAAGTTTATTGCAAGAAATGTGTTGTGGGTAAGTTGATTGATGTTGATCTTTGTTGAATTTCATGGTGATAATTGATATTGTTGAATCGATTCATATGAATTCATGTTTAGTGGTTTGAGATTGCTTGATTATGGATAGAACTTGAGTTTTATTGTGGATTGATCAAGGATATAATGCATCTAGAAGAATGAGCATGTAGTTAGGTCTTAATTGTTGTTAATTGGAGTTGTTCATGAAGTTCAGTTGTTGAAATTCTTGTTGAATGACTTGAATTGATTGATGAATGCTTGTTGTTTATGATTTGAGATTAAAGAGAGTGTGATTGAAGATGTTTTGAGCATGTTAAATAAGCAAGTGGTGTTGAGATGATAGTTGGAGTTGATTAAGCATGGATGCTTGAAGTCTTGAGTAGAGTATAGGATATGCTAGTCAAATACTTGTGTTCTTGTCATGTTGGTTGTATTGAAGTATTTATTTTCAGGAAAGGGACAAGGATCAAGTAAAGGAAAAGGTAAGGCAGAGGAAGCAAGATCGAAGAAGAGGAATGACAGGCCTTCGAATGTTGATACGGTGACAAAGAAGCTGAGGCTACAAGATCATTTACCCGAAAACTTCAAGATTCAATTGCAAGATTGGGATGAGATCAAAGAAAAGTGGGAAGAAGTCTCAGACAAGATAGCTCGCACTCGATACCAAGATGATGAGGCGATGAGGACAATGAGAATCGGGAATGACATCTTTTGGATGTTCGATCAAGTCGGTATCCGGAGATTTATGGAATTAAAGAAGCCGACGTACTTCCATGTTACAGCGAAAGTAGTTTGCTCATTTGAGATGGTGAAGGACCCACTTGAGTACCCGTATCAGTGTACGTTTCAGCTAGGTGGAGTGAGAAGGAGATGGACATCTGAGGATTTTAATGAGCTGTTTGAGACGCCTTTAGGGATCCCTTATTTGGAGAATGCTGCGTTCAACGCTAATAGGTTTTGGAGGGAGATCACAGGGGAGATTGGAGATTACAAGATCAAACAGGCTCGTGCTTCCTCAATAAAGAATCAAGTTTTGAGGTACATGGATCGTGTCTTGAGCAACACGTTGTTTGCCCGCTCAGAGGGGAGTGTTGTGTCTAGAGGAGAGCTTTATGCCTTGTGGTGTATGCTAAATGGGGTGCAGTTCAATGTGGGAGCTTATTTCATTGCACAACTACATCGATTCAGGACCATTGGGTTTCAAAAGGTGAATATTGGAGGGTTACTGACGATCGTGGCTGAGCATTATAACTTGGATTTCCCAGCATCACACCAGTTAGAGGAGAGCCCTATTTGGCGATGTTTACATGCATGAATGGAGGATTTGCCCATTTTAGAAATGGAGATTGGTTCTTCACGAGGGGACTCAGGCCCTTCGATTTCATGTTCCCTTTCGACGTGAGCAACTTGACAACCATTCGGGTGGCAAGGAACAAGTTGATGGATTCTCTCGGACACAATGCCTTATCCGTGATATTGAAGTCGGGTGGTGATTGGAGGACTGTATCGCAGATGTGTGCGGAGGGTAGGATGGCTGAGTTACAGCAGATTGTTGATCAAGGAGAGTTCCTTCCACCACAGCAGCCCAAAGAGGAGCATCTAGAGGAGGAGCAGCAGGATGAGGAGATGCAAGTGTAGCACGACGCACCTCAGCACCAGCCAACACCGCAGCAGCAGCGGGCTATCCCAAATGATACACGGGAGCAGCTCCGCCTTATTCATGAGTAGCTGGTAGCGATCGTTGCTTGCCAGCAGGAGACGAACCGATAGCTCGCGCTCGCCACACCAACTATGCTACGCTGAATGAGAGGTACACTGCCTTAAATGAGAAAGTTGGTAAGTTGGGTGATCGAGTTGATTACTTGGATAGACACATCGGTGATCTGCACCGGATTGTGGAGCGGAGACTCGATGATGAGGATGATGATGATGAGGATGATGATGCTCTGGATGAGTAGTTTTTCAGTTTTTCTTTGGTTTCCTTCGATTCATTTTGTCTCCATTCTTCTTTTTATCTTTACAGGTTGGGTTGTGATTCATGCGTGAGTGGAATGTATAAGTGATATCGATTGATAGAAACTTGTATGATTGATTGGGTATGAGCTTAATGTTTATGTGAATTCATGTGTTTACATGTTTATGTTCATTAAAGAGAGCATGTTTAGTTGATAAGTATATTGAATTCTTGTGGAATTGATCTTAGTTATATGCTATGAGGAGTACTAGGATTTACCTATGTGAGGATTTGAGCCTTGATAATCATGCTTGATCATGATTGCTTTATTCTTGAGAGGATCATTCATATGAACGTATTCTAGAACTTGGCTTGGAGTCTTGTGTGAGACTTATGATTGATAAATTGCTAGGACATGATCTTAGGCCATTATTTTGTGATTAAGTTACTTAGCCGAATTTTATCCTTCCAAATAATCTTATTAACCTTTGGATGCCCTGTTGAGCCGTTAAAGCTTTTTCTTTGGTAGTCGAAGTAAATAACCTTATAAACCTTTACATGAGCCTTGATTAACCTATATATTGGTAGAGAGAGTTGAGGTGAGTAAGTGTTGCAAGAAGAAAAAGGAAGATAGAATATGGTTAGATGAAAAGAATATGGTTAAATCTTGTTTAGGGGTAGTGCCCGAAACTGGTACCCCGATTACTTTTATATATAGTGCATGAAGCTTAGCAGCTGATGGCCTATACATGAGAAGAAGGGTAGTGCCTAAAACTGGTACCCGAATTGTCTTAAGAGATGATGTTGATGCACGAAAAATAAGGAAGGTCAGAGAGAAGAAGAGGAGAAGTTGGAGGAGAACTTGCTGCAAGAAGAAGAAATCAAGAACCTCCAAGGTAACTCTCTACTAGTGTCTTAAGTCACTTTACCTAAATTTTCCTACCTTTTTCCAAAGAGCCAACATTACAACCCAAAAACAAGTCCTTTGTGATCCTAGTGAAGAGTTGATTGTAGGTTTATTTTTGAGACCTTTGCCAAGCCTATGGTTACGCGTGAATATGGATTGATATGAGTGTTTATATTAACCTATATAGTGCCTCACGCACTTGAGTGAAAGAGAATAAATATTTATTTTGTGAGCTAGATTACTTAGTACTCCGAATGGTGTGTGATTGGATTGGTTTTGCATGAGTGATATATATGAAGCAATTAATACTTGTTTGATTTAATGAAGTTGCATGTGTGATATGTGTTGTACTTGATCTTGGTGAATTATACATGACTCCTGTGGTTTGATTTGGTTGCCTCGGGACGAGCAACATGTAAGTTTGGGGGTTTGATGAGTGCGTAAATTCACAAGTTTGGCATCATGTTTTATGCTAGTTTTGGAGAGTTTTGAGGTGGAAATAGGTGGAAAACCTATATATATTGTGAATTAGCATGAATCAGGTGTTAGTGGAGTTATTTAAGTGGTTTTCATAGTAAAATCGGAGTAGAAGTGTCAAGAATCAAAGAGGCGAAGTCGAGACCACGCGAACCGCCAAGAAAAGAGGTGGGTTCGACCTGTTGGAGGAGGGTTCGACCTCTCCTACAGGTCGAACCAGCATTACAAAGTGTGCAGAAGGAGGGTTCGACCACGACTCAAGGGGTTCGACCTGTCTATCAGGTCGAACCATGGTCGAACCAGTTCGCGAGAAGTGTGATTCGATCACGACGTTAGGGTTCGACCTGACAGTTGGTCGAACCAGGAGCAGAAATTATCCAGTGTTGGGGTTCGACCTGTGGTTCGACCAAGACCCGAGGGGTTCGACCTGTATAAGAGGTCGAACCAAGTTCAGAATACTTCCAGTAGGTGGGTTCGACCTGTGGTTCGACCTGCGGCTAGTGGTTCGACCTGTTTGTTGAGGTCGAATCATCGTGTGGGAACATACCTTATCCTAATTTTCGAGGCTGAAACGCGTGGGATCACTTGAAAAGCCCATTCTAAGCCCTAGAGACGTGATTACAAGTATAAAAGGAGGCTCATGCAGTGAAAGAAGAGGTCCAATAATCACGAACAACACAATACAAGAGAGCGTAAGATCATGACCCGCAAGAGGAGATTAGGAGAGCTGTGACAGAGGTTCAGCTGGAGATTAAAGTAAGATTGGTCCATCTAACCATGATTGTTCCTAGATCAATCATGGGCTAGAGCCACTTCGGTAGTTCTAGGGTTATGAAGGTTTCATGAGTTGATTTGTATTTCGTGTGTATACTTCGTACAACACTACTTGTGGTTTAGTTTATATAAGATTGTGTATTTTTAATCCATACTCATAGTTGTTTTGTGCATCAATAATCGTTGTGTAGAGTCTGAATGCATAACATGGTTATTGATTTAGTGCGTTCACTAATGAGCAGGGTTTATTGTTATAATTCTAAGTGAAGGGATTCCGAGGTTTTATTAGAATCGTCTTATATGAATGTTTGTTAATTGAATTGAATTCGGGTTAACAAGTAGGATTAAGAGTATAACTTTATAGTACCTAAAAAGGGAGATCAAATCGGGTTAGAGTACTAAGTGCACGGGAAATAATTGATTATGATAGTACCTAGAAAGGGAGGTAAAGTATACGTCTTGCTCTAGGATACTCACACGTGTCAAAAGCTTATCTATTTGTGTCTATAGAATAGATTTGCATGGTCTAGCGATGCGTCCATAAACTACAAGACAGAGTCGGACATCGACACACGAAAGTATGAATTAACGAATGAAACTGGATGGCCTGACGAACTACCTATCATCTTATTTGATCACAACAACTCTTCTCTTGTTCTTGTTATTTATTTGCTATTTTAGTTGTTACTTAGTTTACAAACCAACAATTACAATTCTCAACATAGTCATAATTGCTAGAAAATAACTAAAGTAATATTTATTCGTCCCGTGGATTCGATATTTAACTTGGTCACCTTCGAAACTACAATTGATATCCTTCATACTTGGGGATTAAAATTGTGTGTTGAGAAAACGCCCAACAATGGGCCCTAACAACATTAATATGTGCGATAGCTGGATCTATCTGGTTTACATAATTTAAAATTACTCTAAAATCATTCAAATACTAAAGAATTTAAAATATTAAAGAATTAAAATAATCACACATAAAAATCATAAAGTGTACTTACAGCGTAGTCATAAAATAGTTAATCCTAGGGTACAGTATAAAATTCTAAGTCAGGTACTTGAGCAAGTCTTAGATAGACCGCTCTGATACCACGTTGTAATGCCCCGGTATTCGCTATGAGGTTGGGACGCTACTAGATATAAAATTCCCAATGTAATAATAAAGGGTCGAGAATGCACAGTGGAAATAACATAAAAATCCCCAAAGCGATAATATAATAAAGTAAAAGTTGCATAGAGATTATTACATATTAGTGTCTACTCACCCTAGTTGAGTGAAATATCCAAAATAAGTACGTTCAGATGATATATCTAAATTAAAATTCTTAATAAAGTACTAAAATATAAGACATAATATAAAGTTCACTATGGGCTTGGGATATTTACAGGGGCCTCATCATCTTCTAAGCCTTGTTTTGAAAATCAATATTGGGTACCATCTAATATACACTCAGTGGGTTAAATTAAATGATTGCACAGTTAAAAATAAATATGCATGCATGCCAAATATACCATAAAATGTAACATATGCCATTTAATAAAATATTTTACACATTGTCGTTCAATAACAAAATGAAAATATTTTAGACCGAACCGTCATCTGATAACTTATGTTAGTAGGTATATGAACATCGAATCATCATTCAATATGAGTTTTAGTAAATTTGAAATATTTTTAGTACTGAACCATCGCCCGATAACTTATATTAGTTGGCATACGTGCAATGAGTCATCACCCAATACAAGTGTTAGTAAGAAAATATTTGTCATCGAACTAAAGTACACATGACACATAACATGACATATAAGTAACACATTACATTTTAGCATAACAATCATGACATAAAATGTAGCACTCGGTGAAGAGAGAAAGTTACCCCACCTTGAACTTTCTCGGAGATAGTAAGCTAGACTACACTTGCTCTTGGGTCTCACGTATGCCTGCAAGGGTATATTAAGTTGACTTCTAATTATAATTATAATTCCTACTACTTAAGCTAAATTTCTTATATATTATAATTAAAAATAAACTAATTATTAACTTAAAAATATAATTAGTAAATCGTTAAATAAAATGAGTTAAAATAAAATGTTTATATAAAATAGAAATACATATTTCTTTTAAAAGTTAAAATAGTAACTTAACGATCTTTAGTATATAACTATAGTAATAAATTATAACATTAAAAATATGAATACGAATGATATTAATTTTATTAAAAATGGATATTAAATAAAGATTCTATAATTAAAATAATAATAATAATAGTGGTAAAATTATAATTAATATTAAACTAGGAAAGCTGCACTCACTTTGTGAGGTGTCAGCCCGGGTCTGCGTAAATATACATTTATAATTGTGCTATAATATATCTGTATATTGGTACACGAATAAATGTAGCATTTTCTTTGTAATAACAATCAAAATATAATTTCCTTAAAATTGTTCTTAATTTGTAGCCTCACGGCAGATTATGTCCATAATCCAAGGAAACCGACCTCCTCGCAGTTCTCAACATGTGACGACATCTGCCCTTTTTGTATCTTCACTTGCATACTATTCAACTCCCTTTCTGGGACCTTCAAAAACTTCTGTACGTCCACCAATTTCTGAATAGAGGTTGAAGAAAATAGAAAAAAGTGGTTCAAATGGGGATACAATAACCAAAATTTTTAAATATTATGAAAATTGAAACCTTACCATTGTGTTCCTTATTATATCTTCATAGTAGAGGATGATATGCTGAGTGTTGTTTAAATACTGCATGGACTTGGTAACTATATCTTCCACTTGCATCAGATTAGGTATGAGCAATGTCGTATTGATAGTTGGCTTGAATTAAGACTGTATCTCCGCCTTCAATAATTAAATAAATTTATCGGTCTCCATATGTGCACTCGTCAATCATGTGTGCGAGAGGGAGGAGAGAGACACACACCTCATTGGTATTATGTACATGAGTTTTGTGAGTCTTATTCAACGACTTCTCATTTTGGTTATAAGAATTTGATAGAATAGAAACCATCTGGCGTAAAAGATTCCTTCTGCAAAGATAAATGGCCGAGACACCTTTAGTGTTGAAGTATTCAACTATTTCTTCATGGTGTTGCATTAGCCCCTACAACAAGCGAGACAAATAGAACATCATTCTTACTTCACTTTGCTCTTCATAACATGCAAATATGCCAAATTATCAAATGAGAAGACTACTTTGAAATGGTAAACCTGCAAGGGCAGCTTGAGGAAAACAACTTAAACATTTTAATGCAAAATGATTTTGATTATCCAATAGCACATAAATGAGTTTCGTAAAGCAGAAGATGTTATTAATGGTGGTTATTTTGGACTCTATGGATAGTTATTTTATCTCTAAGGATTTTTTTGGTTATTAATGCAATCGTCATGAATATATGTTTTTTCATTTCCAACTGCTCATTTTAGCTCAAATTATACGAAGAAAAGAATCAAAATGAAAGGATCTAAAAGAAGGGTTCTTAGAAACAATGGAGCAAGTAAGTCAAGATAACAACCATGGTTCTTTTACAACAACAAAAACTAAGTTTTATCTCATTATGTTAGGTCAGCTTTAAGGATCACATATCCCTTACCGTTTGAAACCATAATGTAGTAGCAGCATCATTAATGTTAGTGGCCATCATAATTTTGTATATATCCTTTAGTTGGTGACAAGTCCTTGTCAGATTGCAACCTGTGAAAAGAATTGATAAAAGAAGCAAATGAAGCAAAATCTCAGATTTTCGAATATTGGTCAAAGATTAGATGTGGAAAAGGGGAGAAATCAATTTAAAATGGAGGATTCAATGGAGTATTTGTGCACCATCTCAATCAACACGTCAGGTGACTATAGATATACATGTATCCAAATAACTTATCAATATTGCTACAAGTGTACTTGGTAAGAATTTGTTTCTTTTTCTTTTTTTCTTAATTCAAAGATTATTTGTCCTACAAATAAATAATGGCATGGAAATCTAATTTTAGATATCACCTCTGCCTAATATGCAACCTAGATTATGAATCATGGTAACAATAGCTGCACTTTAGACTCATATTTTGAATATGTCAAATAGTCAAAACATATACATTTCAAACATATTTCAACAAAAATCTTGGTTTATATAAACTATCATGGCATTAAACACTGTCATCATACTACAATTGATACTTGTACAATAAAATTATGTCAGTCCTCTATACATGCCTAGTACCAAAAGAATTTCGAGAATTTAAATCTCATCTCTTAATTTTCTAAAGACCACTTATTATCATAAATCTTTTTCAATCAGATATTGTAGATATATTAAAATGAGCATATGACGGATACAGGAACAATGTAAGTGATACCAATATTAGCAAAGTTAAACCCACACATGAACTACATTGCCTGCATTTTGCTTTCTCACAAGGAAATGTGTGCTTAACACAAACTAAACATAAGGAGCCAATAATGATCACATTATTTGTACACAAGAGATGAATGAATTGTAATCAATTCCTATGTAGTGGACGAAGAAATGCCAAAACCAAAAGCGGGACAGACGCAGATGGAGAGGTTACTTTTAAAATCAATAAATTTCTTGAATTTTATTAGCTGCGCTTTGGACTCATACTTTCAATATGTGAAACAATCATAACGTATACATTTCAAACATATTTCAAGATGATCTTGGATTATATCAACTATAAAGGCATTAAGCATAGTCATTATACTGCAATTGGTACTCATAAAATAAAATTATGTGAGTTCTCTATACATTCCTTGTACCAAAAGAATTTTGAGAATTCAAATCTCATTTCTTAATTTTCCAAAGAACCACTTATCACCATAAATCTTTTTCAATTATGGTATTCTAGATGTAGTAAAATGAGCATAGGACGAATAAAAGAATAAAGTAAGTGATAACCAATATTAGCAAAGCTAAAACCACAGGTCAACTATATTGCCTGCATTTTTCTTTCTCACAAGGAAATGCGTGCTTAAGACGAAATAAACATATGAACAAAAATTATTACATTATTCGTACACAAGAGATGAATGTATTGTAATCAATTCCTACACAGTGGACGAAGAAATGTTGAAACTAAAAGCAGGATGCACATAAATGGAGAGGTTACCTTTACCACGAAGAATAAGGTTGGAAGAATGGGGGCGTCATGCCATACAATATCCCCAATATTTTTTTTTTTTTTGATCAATTGAGGTGAAAGTTGCACGTACCACACCAAATAGTTAATCTGGGGAAGTATTTAACAAAAAAGGAACCAACAAAAATCTTAGCTGATATGTTATTAATAACTGAAATAGAACTTGTATCGAATTTCTTCCTAAGTACCTTGTTTACATTTATGTAGGATTAGTAGCTTTCAAGTTCTTATGATAAATAATGTTTTTTGTGTGGTTTGTTGTTTGTAGTAATGGTGTTGGTGGTCTTATAAGAACTTTTATTTGGCTTGCTTTTTTAGCTCTTGACAGTGCAACGTAAAGTTGACCATGTGAAAATACAGGCTCTTTTAAATAGATACCGACATAGTCTAATGTTTGGCCTTGTGCTTTATTAATTGTCATTGCATAACATAATCGCACTGGGAAATTCTTTCTTTTAAATGCAATAGAGGAGAAGTTCTCATTTGGAGCCTCTTATGTTATTCGTGGAATAAATATAGGTTTTCCTGCATGTGTGCCTATTGAAATTTCAGAGCATATGATATTTTTGTCAAAGCCTTTACAAAGAAGGTGTGCTCCATTGCAAAGTCCTTTGTTGGGTTGATGTTTCATAGTAACATAATTAGTGCATTTATTTTGAAAGTCAATCGGGGGGGGGGGGGGGGAGCCCGGAGGGGGTTAAATAGTGAAATAGTTCTGGTTGATCAGGAGTTACGTGTGAACATTAATTGATCGTATATAGTCGGGATGACCAATTAAAGAATATATCGAACCCAAGGGAGATAGGTACTTGAGTTTAAGCGATCTCAAGTTTATCATGATTTTATAAGGATGACGGAATGGGAAGATAAGATGCAAATAAATGAAATTAAACTAATGAAAAAAATAAAGATAAGATGAATGCAAAGATAAATGGATTCCAAATGATGCAAGGACGAGATTAGCAACAATCATGGCATAGATAACAAAGTAATCATGCAATTAATTATTTTCTATCATGTACATGTGATGAGTGTGTGAATTCACAAGTTTAGCACCATATTTTGTGCTAGTTTTGGAGAGTTTTGATGTGGAAATAGGTGAAAAACCTATATATATTGTGAATTAGCATGAATCAGGTGTTAGTAGAGCTATTTGAGTGGTTTTCATAGCAAAAATGAAGTGGAAGTGCCAAGATTCGAAGAGAGTCAAGACCATGCAAACCGCCAAGAAAAGAGGTGGGTTCAACCTGTTAGAGGAGGTTTCGACCTCTCCAGCAGGTCGAACCAGTGTTGGAGAAGTGCAGGAAGTAGGTTCGACCATGACTCGAGGGGTTCGACCTGTTCATCAGGTCGAACCATGGTCGAACCAGTTCGTGAGAAGCTGGGTTCGACCACGATGTTGGGAGTTTGACCTGACAGTTGGCCGAACCAAGAGCAGAAATTGTCCAGTGATGAAGTTCGACCTGGGGTTCAACCAAGTCCTGAGAGGTTCGACCTGTTCAAGAGGTCGAACCAGTGCAGAATTCTTCCAGTAGCGGGGTTCGACCTTGGGTTCGACCTGTGGCCAGTGGTTCGACCTGTTTGAGGAGGTCGAACCTACGTGCGGAAACTTACCTTATCCAGATTTTCGAGGCCAAAACGCGTGGGATCACTTGAAAAGCCCATTCCAAGCCCTAGAGACGTGATTACAAGTATAAAAGAAGGCTCATGCAGATAAGAAAGGAGACCAAGCACGTCCAAGTACGAAGAGCTTAAGATCGTGAATAGTTAGAGGAAAGTAGGAGGGCTGAGACAGAGGTTCGGCTGGAGTTTCAAGTAAGATCAGTCTATCTAACCATGATTGCTCCTAGATTAATCATGGGCTAGAGCAACTTCGGTAGTTCTAGGGTTATGAAGGTTTCATGAGTTAAATTTGTATTTCGTGTGTATACTCCGTACAACACTACTTGTGGTTTAGTTTATATAAGATTGCACGTTTTTAATCCATACTTATAGTTGTTTTGTGCATCAACAATCGTTGTGTAGAGTCTGAATGCATAACATTTTTATTGGTTGAGTGCGTTCACTAAGGAGCAGGGTTCATTGTTATAATTCTAAGTGAAGGGATTCCAAAGTCTTATTAGAACCGTCTTATATGAATGTTTGTTAATTGAATTGAATTCGGGTTAACAAGTAGGATAAAGAGTATAATTTTATAGTATCTACAAAGGGAGATCAAATCGGGTTAGAGTACTAAGTGCACGGGAAATAATTGATTATGATAGTACCTAGAAAGGGGGGTAAAGTATACATCTTGCTCCGAGGATATTCACACGTGTCAAACGCTTATCTACTTGTGTCTATAGAGTAGATTTGCATGGGTTAGTGATGCGTCCATAAACCACAAGGCAGAGTCGGACATCGACACACAAAAGTATGAATTAATGAATGAAACCGGATGACCTGACGAACTACCTATCATCTTACTTTACCACAACCTTCTATCTTTTCTTTTGTTATTTCAATTAATAGTTCCTACTCAATTCCAACATCATTATATTTCAAAATAGTCTTAGTTTACTAGAGTATAATTGAATTGATATTTATCCGTCCCTTGGGTACGATAATAACTTGGTCACCTTTGAAACTATAATTGATATCCTTCACACTTGGGGATTAAATTATGTGTTGCGAACATACGAACAAGTCAATGGTGCCGTTGCCGGGGACGGCTTAGAATATCTTTTTGATTATTTCTAGTTTGTTAGGGATATTTAACTTGTCTTGCTGTTTTAATTCTAGTTCTTTTTAGTTGTATGATCACGAGATCAAAGAAAGGTGAACTTGAACCCTATAATCCTGAGATCGGAGCATCGTCAAGGAAGAAGAAGAAGAAAAAGAGCAAGGCAAAGACTATTGATCCAGCTGAAGCTCTGAATTTTGGAGTTGAAGTTGACGAGCAGATTTCGCAGATTGAAGCTACAACTGAAGTTAATTTGGGGGTAGAGACAGTCAACATGGCAGCGAATCCGGATAATCTAGCCATCCGAGAGGTTTTCAGAAACAATGGGGCTGGAAATTTTGGGCTTCTAGGAGCGAGGGGAACTAATGCAGCTTTCGATCTTCATCCCGCCCTTATTAGCATGATAGAAAGGAACTCCTTTTCAGGAGGGTCTTTCGAGGATCCGCAGCAGCATCTGAACAAGTTCCTGGGCTATGCAAGTACTCAAAAAGATGCAGGAGAACATGAAGATGCTAGGAAGATCCTCTTGTTCAAATTCTCGCTTACTGAAAAGGCGAGAGATTGGTACGACACTATCAACGCTGCTGAGTGCACCACTTGGGAGCAACTGAAGTTAAGGTTCTTGGAGAGGTACATGCCACCTTCAAAGGTGTTTAAGATGAAGCAAGACATTAACCAATTTGCTATCGGTGGAGGTGGAAATTTTCATGAAGCATGGGATATATTCAAGGACATGCTATGGAAGTGTCCTCAACATGGGCTATCTAAAGCTCAATATATCAGTATATTCTATAACAGATTGGACTGTGATTCACGAGTGTTATTGGATGCTTCTTCTAATGGAGCATTGCTTACAAAGTCATCCGTAGAGGCCGAGAAGTTATTTGAAGATATTTCGATGAATTCGAGGGATTGGCCAACTGATAGAGTTAGAGGTACGTATGTCCTTGGGAAGGTAGCTCAGGTTGAGAAAGCAATGGTGAAAGCAAGTAGAGAGGATGAGATCGTCTCTAGCTTGTCCAATATCAACAAGCTACTTGAATCCCAATAGAAGCAAATCAGCGAATTATCTCAGTGCGTATCAATCATGCAGCAGGAACTAATGAAAGAGGGACCAATCCAAGAGGAGTTGGAAGAGGCACACTATGCCATGGGTCAAAGTATTCAAGGGGCTAGGTATCAAGATCAAGGAAACCGGAACTACCAAGGGAACTATCGAGGAAACTTTAATAATCGTGGTCCCCCGGGTGGTTATCAACAGCCGAGGAGGCTGGAGTTCTCATGTAGCAATCCAAATAATGCGATTCAACCTCCGATGGGTGTTGATCCGGGTGCTAAGGTGGAAGAAGGGAAACCAGGTCTTGAGGATACTGTGAACAGGTATATTGCCAAGAATGATAAAAGAGTTAACTGCCTGGAGGCAAAACTTGAGAAGAAAATCGATGCAAACCATGAGGTTATATCTAAGCAGGTGAAGGACCTTACGTTATTGATGGGGGAGATGGCAGGAAGTGTTAACAAGCTTACTCAAACTCTTGAGAAGGGGAAGTTCCCGTCTCAAAGTATTGAGAATCCAAGGTCCTGCAACGCCATCGCATTAAGGTCGGGAACACAGTACGAGGGACCCATGAGGCCGGAATCAAATTTGGACATGTCTAGGGCTGGTTCGACCAACATTGAAGGTCGAACCATACAGGGGAGGTCGAACCAACACACTGGGCACGATCAGGAGAGATTACAGCATCGGTTCGACCAAACTGCAGATGGTTCGACCTGGCATACAGGTCGAACCTTGGTCGAACCTGATAACTCGGAGCACTCTGTTTTTCCAGAACACCGGTTTGACCAAATCAATCATGGTTCGACCTATTCTATAGGTCAAACCCAGGTCAAAGCGTACAACCAGGAGCACTCTATTTTGTCACAGCAACGGTTCGACCACGACGTTCATGGTTCGACCTATCAAACAGGTCGAACCCTGGTCGAACCGGATGGCGGAAGGAGTACAGTAGGTAGGTTCGACCTAGGTGCCCGTGGTTCGACCTATTCCATAGGTCGAACCCAGGTCGAACCTCAAATTCAAAAAGAGAGCCGTTGTCCAGAAGCAAGGTTTGACTAGTACGTACATGGTTCGACCTGTTCCACAGGTCGAACCCTGGTCAAACCCCACCAGAATTTGCCTGTTGCTACTCTGAACACTCTCGATGATGTTGATGCTACTCCAGTGGTTCGAAATGAGCAAAGTATAGAGATCATAGCTGAAAAAAAATGGGAGAGAGCCTAGCGATTGAGAGCCGAAAAGGAGAAAGTGGAGAAGGTTGATCGTGATGAATGGGGGATTCCCAAAACAAAGATACCTCCGCCGTTTCCTTACAAGTTTGTGAAGAAGGGATTGGAAGAGAAGTTCAAGAAGTTTTCAGAGATAATAAACAAGATAAGCTTGAGCATTCCTTTCTCAGAGGCAATCATCGAGATGTCGTACTATGCCCGATTTCTTAAAGATATATTGTTGAAGAAGTGGAGCTTAACCGGAATTGAAATGGTGAATTTATCTTAAAATTGCAGCTCAATCATTCAAAGGAAGCTGCCGCAAAAGATGAAGGATCCGGGGAGCTTCACTATTCTTTGTGAGATCGGAAAGGGGCCGACACGGCGAGCTTTGTGCGATCTAGGGGCTAGCATCAATTTGATGCCTTTGTCCATCTTTCAGAGGCTTGTTTTGGGGGAGCTTACCCCTACAACAGTAGTTCTCCAATTGGCAGACAGGTCAATGACGTTTCCAAAAGGTATAATTGAAGACGTTCTCGTCAAAGTGGAGAAGCTAGTCTTTCCTGTGGATTTCCTTGTACAAGAAATGGAAGAAGACAAGGATAATATCCCTTTAATCTTGGGGAGACCTTTCCTTGCTACTGCCGGAGCAATGATTGATGTTCAGAAAGGAGAGCTTAGACTTCGAATGGACAAAGATGAAGTTCTTTTCAACTTGGACAAAGCGATGAAGATGCCCATGGAGTCGCAGTGTTATAGTATTGACGTAGTGGAGGAGATTGTGAAAGGGGATATGTCTCTAGTCCTGTCAAAGGATCCTCTTGAGACATGTTTGATGGAGTCTCTTACTTATCCCACTACGGAGCTTGACGGATTTTCCAACGAGGTATGTATTGACTTTCTTGAAAACTTACTTGCTTTGGGTGATGACAGGTTTGAATCGGAAAGAACTAATGTGGAAGAAGTTAAGTGGACTAGGAAGTACTTGCCTTTGGATAACGAGAGCTCTCCGATGGAAGAGAGAAAAGAGGAGTTGAAACCTTTACCGGAACACTTGAAGTATGCCTTCCTTGGCGACAACGAAAAATACCCGGTAATTATATCTTCTTCTCTTAATGATGATCACCTTGAGGAGTTATTGAATGTTCTTAGGAAGTATAAATCTGGGATTGGTTGGTCTCTTGAGGATTTGAAAGGAATAAGTCCTTCGTATTGCATGCATATGATAAGATTGTTAGACGAGGCGAAGGCAAGTGTTCAGAATCAGTGGAGGGTTAATCCCGCGATTCAAGAGGTGATTAGGAAGCAAATCCTTACGTGGTTGGATGCTGGAATCATATATCCTATTAGTGATAGTCCCTATGTGAGTCCATTGCATGTAGTTGCTAAAAAGGGGGGTATGACTGTAGTAAAAGCTGAGGATGGAGAAGCGATAGCCACAAGGATCCCTACGGGATGGCGTACATGTGTAGATTATAGGAAGTTGAATGAGAACACGTGTAAGGATCATTTCCCTCTTCCTATCATGGATCAAATGTTAGAACGTCTTGCAGGGTATGAGTTTTATTGTTTCTTGGATGGATACTCGGGGTACAACCAAATAATGATTGCCCCCGAGGATCAAGAAAAGACCACTTTTACTTGCCCCTACGGAACCTTTGCTTTCCGGAAAATGCCATTTGGGTTATGTAATGCACCTGCTACTTTTCAGAGATGCATGATGGCGATATTCGATGGGTTGATAGAGAAGATCATGGAGGTGTTCATGGATGATTTTTCTGTTTTTGGTTCCTCCTTTTATATTTGTTTGTCTAACCTAGCTATTGTTTTGAAGAGATGCCTAGTGACTAATCTTGTCTTTAATTGGGAGAAGTGTCATTTCATGGTGAATGATGGGATTGTTCTTGGGCATCATGTTTCTGCCAAAGGATTGCAAGTAGATCGTGCTAAAGTGGTGGCAATTGAGAAGCTTCCACCACCGACCAATGAAAGAGGAGTACGGTCCTTCCTTGGACACGCCAGTTTTTACAGGAGATTCATAAAAGACTTCTCAAAATACTCTATAAGCCCTTATCTCACTTACTTGAAAAGGATGTTCCTTTTGTGTTTGATGATGAATGCTTAACAGCTTTTCAAGTTTTGAAGGAGGCGCTTATCACTGCACCTATCTTGATCACACTGGATTGGACTCAACCTTTTGTACTAATGTGTGATGCAAGTGATGTAGCACTTGGAGTGGTGCTTGGGCAGCAGAAGGAGAAGAAGTTCTGCGCCATTTACTACGCGAGTAAGACTTTCGATGCGGCACAAAAGAATTATATGGTGACTGAAAAGGAGTTTTTGGCTGTTGTGTACGCATTCGATAATTTCCGTCAGTATTTGGTTGGCATGAAGACTATAGTGTACACGAATCATTCTGCGATTCGGTACTTGATGGAAAAGAAGGAGACGAAGCCTAGGATCATAAGGTGGATTCTTCTACTTCAAGAGTTTGACATGGAGATCCGGGATAAGAAAGGTTCTGATAATGTGTTGGCGGATCACCTTTCGAGGTTGGAGACTAGGGAACATTGTGATAATTCTTTCGAGTATATTGAGGAAATGTTCCCGGATGAAAAGATCATGGCCGTGTTTGTTGAAGGGGCTGAGCGAGCATGTGTGGTGGCTGCGCAGGGAGTTGATCCATGGTATGCGGATTATGTTAATTATATTGCTGTGGGAGAAATTCCAAGGGATCTCAACCTATATCAACTTGCTAAATTCAAAAGGGATGTTGAGACTTTTATATGGTATGATCCGTTTGTTTACAAGATTTGCACGGATTCTATCATCCGTAGGTGTGTGCCCGAGATGGAGATGGAGAGTGTTCTCGAGTTTTGCCATGCACAACCTAATGGGGGGCACTTCGGCGCTTACAAGACAGCAGCCAAGGTACTTCAGTCCACTCTTTATTGGCCTACGTTGTTCAAGGATTGTGATGATGGTGTTTGGATCGTTTGGTTAACGTGACCTGTTAGAATATCATGTGTTTCTAATATCACACGGAAGCAATAAATCATAGAAACGATTACCGTTCACCAGGGTATGTTGATGAAGATTGATTCTCGTAGGTAGCCTGCGCAGTCCCACGAGAATGGCTATAACTTCCTCGTCTGATGTCGGAATTGAATGATCTTTATGGTCAGACGATATTCTCTTCAACCGCTTTCCATCAGTATATTGATCATCAAATTTTGAGCACTTTACGATTTTATATTAATTTCGCAAGGTGGCAGACAGCAGCAGCAAACTACCTTCTGATCTTCTGCCGTATGTCCCAAGTCTGATCTCGACGTTGTGTGGGGGACGATCTACGACACCTCCTCAATCTGCTCTCAACCCTCATCACACGTGAATAATCAGTTAGATTAGGGTTCCAGATAAGTTGAGGTGACTTATATACATGGGCTACAGCAGGGACCAGGAGGAGAAATTAAGTTGGGCCTCCATTGGGCTTAAGTATCCAAGCTTAGCCCAAAGCTTATACTTAAGTCCAATAATAATAATATATTCCACTAAAATATTATTATTGCACTACCGTACCAATCCCAAAATTACGTTTTGGGCTCCTTCTTATTATGAGCCCGTTAGTCTCCCCATGTTTAAGATATACAATGTCCATTAATTAATTTAAGTTACTGACAACTCAATTAATTAATATCTCATCCAAGAGTAGTACCACTCAACCTCATTATCATGTCGGAATAAATTCCACCTGCAGGGTTTACATGATAATCCTTATGAGCTCCTCAAGGGGACATCATCAACCTATGACAGACACGGATTCCTTCTACAATCAACAGCACACCATAGAGACAGCACTATTTCCCAACTCATCGAGTTTGTTGATTTAATTACATGTAAATCTCAACCATTGATGAATCAAAAAAATACATACTGCCCTACGTGTCGAGGTTATTGTATAGGGATTAAGAGCACGAACTTCCATAATAACTGAGATCAAGTTCTCCTATAAGTCAGTATAAGTCAAACGATCTCAAGCGGTCCTGCTCAATACACACAAGTGCACTAGTGTGATTCTATAGCCAAGACAAGCTAATACCAAACCACACTACAACCATCCCGATAGAGAGTCCCCGTCTATCTCGGTTGTGAGCATCTGTTTATACTTTATAAGAAAATCGATAATATGATCTTCCGCGTATTGTCGCACAACATATTATCTACAAGATAAAGTAAGTGGACTATTGCATCGAACATATAAATAAATTATAAGATGCAATCATTTGATCATATGATTCTCATTTCAAATTAATTGTTATAACATTGTTCATACAAAAAGCTAGACTTTTAGTATACAATCCAACATGTGAGACCTATGCGGCGTCTTGCGATAGATGTCAACGCATGGGGAACATCGGTAGGAGAGACGAGATGCCACTTCAGTCGAGCATAGTGGTCGAGATTTTTGATGTGTGGGGGATCGATTTTATGGGGCATTTTCCCCATCTAATGGATTTCTCTACATTCTACTTGCGGTGGATTATGTTTCTAAGTGGGTGGAAGCGATTTCTACTCGCTTGAATGATTCGAAAACTGTTATATCTTTCTTGAAGAAGCATATCTTTGCCCATTTTGGAGTCCCTAGAGCACTTTTTAGTGATGGAGGTACTCAATTCGTAAATAAATTTCTTGAGAAGGTGCTTAAAGGGTATGGTGTTAAGCATAGGGTTACTACACCCTATCATCCTCAAGCGAATGGGCAAGCGGAGGTCTCTAACCATCAAGTCAAATAGATTCTGGAGAAAGTGGTCGGAACCAATAGAAAGGATTGGGCTTGGAAGCTCGATGATGTCGTGTGGGGGTTCCGGACCGCGTACAAGATGGTGTTAGATATGTCACCGTATCAGATTGTCTATGGAAAGCCGTGCCACTTACCTGTAGAGATTCAACACAAAGCATTTTGGGCTTTGCGAAGCTTGAACTTAACTCTCAATGATGTGAAGGAGTTGAGGATTACTCACATCAATCTTTTGGATGAGTTTCGGAGTCGTGCATACAAGAATTCAGAGATTTACATGGAAAGGATTAAAAGGTGGCATGATTCGAAGATCTAGTATAAGGAGTTCAAGCAAGGAGACGAGGTATTACTCTTTAACTCTCGTTTAAAGCTTTTTGCAGGCAAGTTGAAGTCAAAGTAGATGGGACCGTTCATGATTCATCGAGCCTTAGGTGGGGGGAGTTTTGAGCTCATTGACAAGGATGGAGACATTTTTGCGGCGAATGGACATCGCTTGAAGCATTATAGGTCGCCGGATGATGTTTGTGTCATCTTTGTGGATACCTTGATTTGAGTTGGTATCGTCGTGACTCTCCGACTTTAAACATGAGCGCCTATTGGGGGCTTTTTCTCCCATTTTAATGCTTTATTTCTTTTGTGTGAGTAAGAAATTTTTATATTTAAAGTGCTTACTTATCGGCAATTATATCTCTTTTCAAATTTAGTTTCAACTATAGTTTGTACTAAGTTTGGGGGGGTGTGATGTATTTACCTCAATAAGCACCGATAGAATAATATTTTCTTCGTGATGTTTGTTAGGGGAGTTGGTTTTTGCACCATATTTAAAATTTTAATTGATTTTGATGTGACGATTTTTTACAACTTGCCTAATGTCCCGTGGTGTTTTTATTGTTTCGTATTTTGAGTGATTGCGGAGTTACTCATGAATAATATTTTGTGGAACAATTTTTGATGAGGTTGTGCTCTAGTTAGTACCTAATGATTCGTATTGAAGTTTGAAGTGTGTAGGGATTGAAGAACACTCAGTTTGGAAGCTTAGAAGGGTGGTTCGAACCGACGCAGAAAATCATCCAGTGAGGTGGTTCGACCAGATCATTCTAGGTTCGACCTGTCTAACAGGTCGAACCAAGGTCAAACCCGAGGTCTTAAATCATGCAGTAGGGTGGTTCGATCTGCTTGGAAGGTCGAACCCGAGGTCGAACCAGTTCGTTCAGAGCACTCTATTTTCCAGAAGATTGGTTCGACCAACACAAGGGTGGTTCGACCTGTCCAGAAAGTCAAAACTAGGTTGAACCAAGAAGAGCATTTGTCCAGAAGGTAGGTTCGACCTCGTCATCCATGGTTTGACCTGTTCAAGAGGTCGAACCTGAGGTCGAACCAAGCCAGGTACGCATTTTAAGTCAATTTTTCAGAAGGGTTCGATCACTTTTTCAAAACACCAAACCCCGAACCCTCTTCGAACCTCTACACTCTTGCACAAATTCTTCAATTACACTTGATTGCACACCGATTACACAACATTACACCTTGAATTTATGAATTAGGCGCAGATTTGGGCGATTTTTGTCGCAAAATTAGGGCTCCAGTCGCGATTCTTAAGTGTGTGTGTAATTCGATCGTTTGTTTACCATGGGCAAGTCAAAAGGTACGTTCTTCCAACTCAATTACTCTAGGATTGAAGGTTTGGGTATGCAATTCGTTGTGGTTAGGAGGATTGAGGTTGAATTTGGTTGGTTTTCATGGTAAATGTTGATAATTTGATTTGATTCATATAAATTCATGTTTGTTGGTGGAGAATGTTTGATTATAGATTGAACTTGATGGTTTATGTGAATTGATCAACAATTTTGTGCATATATTAGGATAAGCATGTTAGTTTCGTTCAAATTGATGATAGTTTGAGTGATTCATAAAGTTCAATTGTTGAAATTTTTGGTGGAATTGCTTGAATTGCTTAATGCATGCTTGTTAGTTATGTTTTGATGATTAAAGAACGTGTGATTGAAGATGTTTTGAGCATGTTGAATAAGCAAGTGGTGTTGAGATGTTAGTTCGAGTGATTATGCATGTATGCTTGAAGTTTTGAGTAGAGTATAGGTTATGCTAGTCAAATACTTGTGTTCTTGTCTTGTTGGTTGTGTTAAAATAGTTGTTTTCAGGAAAGGGACAAGGATCAAGTAAAGGTAAAGGTAAAGCAGAGGAAGTAAGATCGAAGGAGAGGCAAGACAGGCCTTAGAATGTGGACACAGTGACAAGGAAGTTGAGGCTACAAGATCGTTTACCCGAGAACTTCAAAATTCAAATGCAAAACTGGGATGAGATTAAAGAAAAATAGGAAGAAGTCTCAGATAAGATAGCTCGTACTCGATACCAAGATGATGAGGCAATGAGGATAATGAGAATTGGGAATGATATTTTCTGGATGTTCGATCAAGTGGGTATCCGGAGGTTTATGGAGTTAAAGAAGCCGACGTATTTCCATGTTACAGCGGAAGTAGTTTGCTCATTTGAGATGGTGAAGGACCCGCTTGGGTACCCATATCAGTGTACATTTCAGCTTGGTGGAGTGAGTAGGAGATGGACATCTGAGGATTTTAATGAGCTGTTTGAGACGCCTTTGGGAATCTCTCGTTTGGAGAATGGTGCATTCAACGCTAATAGGTTTTGGAGAGAGATCACAGGGGAGATTGGAGATTATAAGATTAGGCAGGCTCGTGCTTCTTCGATAAGGAATCTAGTTTTGAGGTACATGGATCGTGTTTGAGAAACACGTTGTTCGCCCGCTCAGAGGGGAGTGTTGTGTCTAGAGGAGAGCTTTACGCCTTGTGGTGTATGCTAAATGGGGTGCAGTTCAATGTTGGAGCATATTTCATTGCACAGCTACATCGATTCAGGACCATTGGGTTTCAAAAGGTGAATATTGGAGGGTTACTGACGATTGTGGCTGAGCATTATAACTTGGATTTCACTGGCATCACACCCGTTAGAGGAGAGCCCGATTTGGTGATGTTTACATGCATGAAGGGAGGATTTGCCCATTTCAAAGATGGAGATTGGTTCTTCACGAGGGGACTCAAGCCTTTCGATTTTATGTTCCCCTTCGATGTGAGTAACTTGACTATTATCCGGGTGGCGAGGAACAAGTTGATGGATTCTCTTGGACACAACGCCTTATCCGTGATAGTGAAATCGGGTGGTAATTGGAGGATTGTATCGCAGATGTGTGCGGATGGTAGGATGGCGGAGTTACAGGAGATTGTTGATCGAGGAGAGTTCTGTCTACCACAGTAGCCCGAGGAGGAGCAGCAGGATGAAGAGATGCCAATGCAGCACGACGCACCTCAGCATGAGCCAGCACAGTATCAGCAGCGGGCTGTCCCGAATGATACTTGGGAGCAGCTTCGCCTTATTAGTGAGCAGCTGGTCGCGATCGTTGCTAGCCAGTAGGAGATGAATCGACAGCTCGCACTCGCTAATGCCAACTATGCTACGCTGAATGAGAGGTATAATGCTTTGAATGAAAAAGTTGGTAGGTTGGGTGATCGAGTGGATTACTTGGATAGACACATCGGTGATCTACACCGGATTGTGGAGCGGAGGCTTGATGATGAGGATGATGATGATGAGGATGATGATGCTCCGGAGGAGTAGTTTGGTTCAGGTTTTCTTTGGTTTCCTCCGATTCATCTTGATTCCATTATTTTTCTTGGGGTGTGATTCATGCGTGAGTGGAATGTATAAGTGATATCGATTGATAGATGCTTGTATAATTGATTGGGTATAAGCTTGTTGATTTTGTGCATTCATATGTTCATGTGTTAATTTCTATTGAAGAAAGGCATGTATAATTTGATAAGTATGTTGAGTTTGTGTGGAATTGATCTTAATTATGTACTATGAGGAGTACTAGGGTTACCTATGTGAGGATTTGAGCTTTCTAATCATGTTTGATCATGATTATTTTATTCTTGAGAGGATCATTCATATGAACGTATTCTAGAACTTGGCTTGAAGTCTTGTGTGAGACTTATGATTGATAAATTGCTAGGACATAATCTTAGGCCATTATTTTGTGATTAAGCTACTTAGCCAAATTTTATTCTTCCTAATGATCTTATTAACCCTTGGATGCCTTGTTGAGCCGTTAAAGCTTTTTCTTTGGTAGCCAAAGTAAATAACCTTATAAACCTTTATTTGAGCTTGATTAACCTATTCATTGGTAGAGAGAGTTGAGGTGAGTAAGTGTTGCAAGAAGAAAGAGGAAGATAGAAAATGGTTGGATGAAAAGAATATGGTTAAATCTTGTTTGGGGGTAGTGCCTGAAACTGGTACCCCGATAGATTTTATACTTAGTGCATGAAGCTTAGCAGCTGAAGGCCTATACAAGAGAAGAAGGGTAGTGCCTAAAACTGGTACCCGAATTGTCTAAAGAGATGATGTTGATGCACGAAAAAGAAGGAAAATCCATGAAAAGAAGAGGAGAAGTTGGAGGACATATTACAGCAAGAAATAGAAATCAAGAACCTCCAAGGTAACTCTCTACTAGTGTCTTAAGTCACTTTACCGAAATTTTCCTACGTTTTTCCAAAGAGCCAACATTACAACCCAAAAACAAAGCCTTTGTGATCCTAGTGAAAAGTTGATTATAAGTTGATTTTTGAGACCTTTGCCAAGCTTATAGTTACGCGTGAATATGGATTGATATGAGTGTTTATGTTAACCTATATAGTGCCTCACGCACTTGAGTGAAAGAGAATAAATACTTATCTTGTGAGCTAGATTACTTAGTACTCCGAATGGTGTGTGATTGGATTGGTTTGGCATGAGTGATATATATGAAGCAATTAATACTTGTTTGATTTAATGAAGTTGCATGTGTGATATGTGTTGTACTTTATCTTGGTGAATTATACACGACTCCTGTGGTTTGATTTGGTTGCCTCGGGACGAGCAACATGTAAGTTTGGGGGTTTGATGAGTGTGTAAATTCACAAGTTTGGCACCATGTTTTGTGCTAGTTTTGGAGAGTTTTGATGTGGAAATAGGTGGAAAAACTATATATATTGTGAATTAGCATGAATCAGGTGTTAGTAGAGCTATTTGAGTGGTTTTCATAGCAAAAACAGAGTGGAAGTGACAAGATTCGAAGAGACAAAGTCGAGACCATGCGAACCGCCAAGAAAAGAGGTGGGTTCGACCTGTTGGAGGAGGGTTCGACCTTTCCAGCAGGTTGAACCAGTGTTGGAGAAGTGCAGGAAGTAGGTTCGACCACGACTCGAGGGGTTCGACCTGTTCATCAGGTCGAACCATGGTCGAACTAGTTCGTGAGAAGCTGGGTTCGACCACGACGTTAGGAGTTCGACCTGACGGTTGGCTGAACCAAGAGCAGAAATTGTCCAGTGATGAGGTTCGACTTGGGGTTCGACCAAGTCCTGAGAGGTTCGACCTGTTCAAGAGGTCGAACCAGTGCAGAATTTTTCCAGTAGCGGTTCGACCTGGGGTTCGACCTGTGGCTAGTGGTTCGACCTGTTTGACGAGGTCGAACATACATGCGGAAACTTACCTTTTCCAAATTTTTGAGGTCAAAACGCGTGGGATCACTTGAAAAGCCCATTCCAAGCCCTAGAGACTTGATTACAAGTATAAAAGAAGGCTCATGCAGGCATGAAAGGAGACCAAGCACGTCCAAGTACGAGGGCTGAGACAGAGGTTCGGATGGAGTTTCAAGTAAGATCAGTCTATCTAACCATGATTGCTCCTAGATCAATCATGGGCTAGAGCCACTTCGGTAGTTCTAGGGTTATGAAGGTTTCATGAGTTAAATTTATATTTCGTGTGTAAACTCTGTACAACACTACTTTTGGTTTAGTTTATATAAGATTGCACGTTTTTAATCCATACTCATAGTTGTTTTGTGCATCAATAATCGTTGTGTAGAGTTTGAATGCATAACATGGTTATTGGTTGAGTGCGTTCACTAAGGAGCAGGGTTCATTGTTATAATTCTAAGTGAAGGGATTCCAAAGTCTTATTAGAATCGTCTTATATGAATGTTTGTTAATTGAATTGAATTCGGGTTAATAAGTAGGATAAAGAGTATAACTTTATAGTACCTACAAAGGGAGATCAAATCGGGTTAGAGTACTAAGTGCACGGGAAATAATTGATTATGATAGTACCTAGAAAGGGGGGTAAAGTATACATCTTGCTCCAAGGATATTCACATGTGTCAAACGCTTATCTACTTGTGTCTATATAGTATATTTGCATGGGTTAGTGATGCGTCCATAAACCATAAGGCAGAGTCAGACATCGACACACAAAAGTATGAATTAATGAATGAAACCGGATGACCTGATGAACTACCTATCATCTTACTTGACCACAACCTTCTATCTTTTCTTTTGTTATTTCAATTAATAGTTCCTACTCAATTCCAACATCATTATATTTCAAAATAGTCTTAGTTTACTAGAGTATAATTGAATTGATATTTATCCGTCCCTTGGGTACGATAATAACTTGGTCACCTTGGAAACTACAATTGATATCCTTCACACTTGGGGATTAAATTGTGTGTTGCGAACATACGAACAAGTCAAAATGGCATAGGAGGGATCACTAATTCCACCCAAACTCTCTACCAAGATGGATAGGATGTAGGCCCTCAATAAGGCTCCCAAAAGTACATAAGATCGATACCATAGCGAACACCTCGCACTAGGTACTAATTTCTCTACGAGTTCCCTAATTATGTACTAAATCATAGGCAATATTCCTTTTAAGGTACTATGAATTCACTAAGGGCTTGGGTCTCCTCATCTAATCAACTAATCTCTCGATTAAGCTAATCAAATGTTCTATCACAGGGTTCTAAATCTATAAGGATATACCTATCTCATTCTAAATTAATGCACATGAAGTGTATGATGAAATGATTCAATGAACTATCCTAAACATATAATTGATTTACCAATCTAATCACATTCCTATAACAATTAATCACACAAATCAATCATATACATCAAGCAATTAACAATCAATTATAGAAATAACACAAAGCCCATTCAAGATTAAAATCAATTTGCATAAAAACTAAATTATCCAACACCAATCATGGAGCTAATATCACAAAGGATATTAGCCTATCATAGTCTTAGAGAAAACAACATATACAATTGTATCTACAAATCCCAAGATAAAACTATAAAGATGTTCACAAAAATTAGAAATATATTCCACCTTCGAAGTCCTTCAATGGAGTTTCCCCTTCTTATTCTTGTGATCTTCACTCCCCCTTGCTTCCTTGATCACTTAGATGGTGGATTTGATGGAGGGGATCAAGTGTAGATGGATGGATGGTGAATGGATGAAGATGATAGTGTGAAATGGAGGAATTGGTGTGTGATGTGTGTGTCTAAGTGAAATCTTTGTGATCCTCTCTCCAATCTCTCTTCAAATGTTGAACTTGAGGCTATTTATACCCTCTCCAAGTTGGGCCATGAATTTAACATTAGATGGGCTTTTTACACACACTTGCATGCACTGGAAGGTAAATATTTGGATTTCTCGCCCAAAACCATGCAACTCGAGTTAGCCTTACCCAACTTGAGTTGCAACACGAGTCGAGTTCTGTTCTTTGTAACTCGAGTAAGCATGTTTTTGGGGACTACAAAATGTCCAGAATTTGTTCAGTGTGCTTACTCGAGTTGCAAGGTCCAACTCGACTTGCAACTTGAGTCGAATTGAGGGCAGAGCAGCATCCATGTCCAGTGAGCTTACTCGAGTTGTGATATTAGCTCCATGATTGGTGTTGGATAATTTAGTTTTTATGCAAATTGATTTTAATCTTGAATGGGCTTTGTGTTATTTTTATAATTGATTGTTAATTGCTTGATGTATATGATTGATTTGTGTGATTAATTGTTATGGGCATGTGATTAGATTGGTAAATCAATTATATGTTTAGGATAGTTCATTGAATTATTTCATCATACACTTCATGTGCATTAATTTAGAATGAGATAGGTATATCCTTCTAGATTTAGAACCCTTTGATAGAACATTTGATTAGCTTAATCGAGAGATTAGTTGATTAGATGAGGAGACCCAAGCCATTAGTGAATTCATAGTACCTTAAAAGGAATATTGCCTATAATTTAGTACTTAATTAGGGAACTCATAGAATAATTAGTACCTAGTGGGGGGTGTTCTCTATGGTATCGATCTTATGTACTTTTGGGAGCCTTATTGAGGGCCTACATCCTATCCATCTTGGTAGAGAGTTTAGATGAAATTAGTGATCACTCCTATGTCATGTCTATGACGCTCCTTTGGCATCTAAGTCAACTCGAGTTGCAAGTCGAGCAACGACTTGACAACTCGAGTAAGCTCACTGGACATGGACACTGCTCTGCCCTCAACTTGAATCGAGTTATAAGTCGAGTTGGACCTTGCAACTCGAGTAAGCTCACTGGACAAATTCTGGACATTTTGTGGTCCTCAACTCAACTCGAGTTGTAAGTCGAATTTGGTCTTGCTACTCGAGTTGGGTCTTTTCAGCTCGTTTCAACTCCCGTCTCCGTTTTGCTCAGTTTTTACCTGTTTTAAACACGTTTAGGCTCATTCACACACATTTCCATGAAAACACATAACACAACCAATGTACACATAAAATATGGATAAAATAATACATAAACACACACAAAAATAACATAAAATCTAGGTGAAAATAACGACGATCAACCCCCCAAACTTAAAGTGTTGTTCGTCCCCGAGCAACGAAAATGATAGACCAAGAGGAGAAATTTTCACCTAGAAAAAAGACCTAACAAATATAAGCAATAGCACATCGATAGTAATAATAACTACAAACTATGCTAAGTAATCCTACAACATTAAATCATGACATGAGGAATTAACAAGTTCAATCAAAAGGGAATAAATTGTAATATAGTCCCTTTTTAGTCCAAGCCTCACATCAGATATCAATTTCACTCAACACTCTATTATTTAGGTAAAATAACACTCATTAACCGATTGGCTCGACTTGCTATAAGCTTGCTCGTGGACTACATTCACAAACCACCAAAGTTTCAATTAGTGATCAGAAAGGTCTTTATATTCGGGTGTAATGATATGCCCTTTGGTAGGGTAGGAAAAATATGGATAATAGTGACTAATCAAGTGTAAGTAATTGAAGAGGTAGCTACTTTCTTCCATTCTTTCACTTTTCTTTTCTTCCTTTTTATCTTTGATGGTCACAAGCACTATTCATCATCTTTCTCCTTTGTATTAATCTTTTTATGATGCTTGCTTCCTTCTTTGGACTTTTAATTTCTTGAGCATCTTGTTGTTGTTTTGCTCCTTCTCTTGTTTAAAGATTGCTTGTACATTCTTGCTTGTGTTCTTTTCATCCTTTTTCTTACTTGTTTACCATCTCCTTTCTTCTTTTGTGATCTCATCAAACATTTCTAGCCACCATCTCCTCAATCACTCACACAAAAGGGTACATATATAAGGCTAATGTGGGTAATCAAGACATGTAATGTGCTAAATTCACAAAAAATAGGCTTATAAGCTCAAAGTGGTTGACTAGGGATGATGTTCATGGTATGGAAATATTTGGCAATGACTATAAATGACAAGGATGATCTTAGTTCATATCATTAATCTCCACTAATAGGGCTTGTTCCTATAGTCCTTGAGCAAGTTCTAACTTATCAAACACAACCGATCCACTTATGAAGAAATACCATATATACACGGTTGAGGCTCAAACACTCACTAGCTTATGCTCGGACCTTAAGGAAATTATTACACCAACATTCATCTCAAAATTGAACAAGTTAAATAAAACATGTCATAATTCGAAAGTTAAGAGATTCTTAATTATAACTTGTTATCACTTATCACAACAACATGCCATCACTCACATTCAAAAATGACTCATGACATTCCAAAAACAAACCACCAAACAACCCTAAAGAAGAATAAAAATACACACAAAACACATAAGAAAAGACTCACCAAACAAGAAACAAGACAAAAACACATAACATGCAAAAATAAAAATCACCACCATAAGACAATTAAGCAAACATTCATAGCATCCATAAACAAATAAGCTCACAAAAATCCCATCCTTAATTGAAAATGAAATCCTAAACTACTAAAGTAAACCTCCCATAAACATAACACATGAAGTAACATGCTAATCCAATACAATCCAAATCAATATCAATTCATGAAGTGATGAGATGTAGAGTGAACTACCTTAAAAAGGCATTTGATAATAGAAATGGTTGGCACGAGCTACCAAATATAATGCATCACGACCCTTGACTTGATCTTCGGGTTTAATTCGTGCTTCCACTACACTTCATTTAAGTTCAAAAACTTATTCAAAACCATTAGCTCAACAATTACACTCAAATATGAATCATCATGCACTTCAACACAACCAATCGTATTAAAATCATTCCCAAACTCATGAGAAAATTTTTTAAAATGACCCAATTTTACAAGAATCACACTCAAGTGGTGAGTCACACCACACACTCTTACCCCAAATATAAATCGTAACAAGAGTTGAGAATTAAGTTTGCAAAAAGTTGTGGGACTTACCCTTGTAGTCTCCATCAATGATATTCTTGTAAAGAAGCATATGCATCTAAACGAATTGAGTTATGTCCACCATGCGCTAGCCCCCCAAACTTAACTCGAGACAAGAGTCAAGAATTAAGTTTGCAATCAAGTAGTGCGACATGCCTACTCGAATCCATGAAGCACTTCTCTTTTCTTCAATGTCCATTTTCTCATAAGCACAATCCACCTACATACCAAAATTACAAAACAATATCAAATCCACAATCCTTATTGAAAGCACTAAATAAAGCAATAAAGATAATGATGGATTGTCTCCCATCTAGCGCTAAGTTTAACATCTTCAAGCCGGACGATGTTTTCAAGCTCATGGTGGTCTAGAATAGCCCTTAGACACTGTCATAGGTTTCTTCTTGAAATAGTGCCTTGTGCTCTCTCACTCAACCACAAGAACGTGTCCTTCCTTGTTGAATAATTCAATGAATTGTTCTCCAAAGGCATTCTTAACTAGGAATAGCCATTTCCACTTGTTTCACTTTTTCCATGGGGCTTTATATGAGTTTTGAACTTCAACGACATCTCCCGGTAAGAATTCAGGCATTGACAAGTTTTGGTTCCCTCTTGCAACCTTTTTCCAACAATCACCAAATAAATTTTTATCAATAAAATCATGAAAATTCTTAAGAGAGTTTGAAATTTCAATAGAATAAGAAGGTTTTTTCTTGTGTGGAGTAGAGTCAATGATCTTAGTTCCCGAAGGTTTCTTTTCTTCCATAAGTGCATGAATCTCTTCATGATTTTGAAACTTTACTTTCTCAACCATCACTTCAAAAGACTCGATAAATCTTTCAAATTCCCCTTCAACTCTTCTTTCAACTCTTTAGCTTTCACCCACTTTGGAACTTTTTCTCTCTTCTCCTTCATAACCTCATCAACCCCCAAACTAGCCTCTTTTCTATACTTACCATGCATTTACTCTTTGTTCCGGAGGTAGAAGACTTGTTTTTCTCTTCTTGAAGTCTTTCCACGATGGATACAACTTGATTAACTTGGTGCACCATGGACGTCAATCATGCATTGAATGCTACAATTGTATTCGTCATCATTTCACACAAGTTTCCAATTCTATCAATCCACACATCATTAGAAATTCTCCCATCTTCCAAGAGCTCCATAATCATTTCATGCAACTTTTCTCCAAGCATCACTTTTTGGTCACTTCCATTGGAATAAGAGGTGTTGAACTCTTGAAAATCTCCCCAAAGTTGTGGTTAATTTCTTCTTGATTTCTAGAAAATTTTCTTTGAAAAACATCTTCCACACCTTGAGGGTATACTTGTTGACTCATTTGATGAGGAACTATAAAATCTCTATAACCTTGTTGTTGGAATTGCATATTAGGCACTTGTACTCCAAAATCCGGTTATAAGTTTGGCTCAAAATTTGGCATTTGAAATCCTTGAAAATTTTCTTGTGTGTTCATAGTGGAATAAGCACTTCTATTCACCATATCTCGAATAATATCCGTGTAGCTCATATTTTGGGGCTTGTTCTCCTTCTTCTTCCTTCTCAAGGTATGCACCTACAAGAGAAAGAAAAATTAGGGTAAAATTTTCTAAAACAAATATAAGATGCAAAAATAAAAATAAATATCCTTATTAAGATCACTCTAAACAATCCTTTGTCAAACCACTAGCAACTGTTACCTCCCTGGCAACAGCACCATTTGATTGACCGTATATAGTCGTGATGACCAATTAAAGAATTTATCGAACCCAAGGAAGGTAGATACTAGAGTTTAAGCGATCTCAAGTTTATCATGATTTTATAAGGACGACGAAATAGGAGGAAAAGATGCAAATAAATGCAATTAAACTAATGAAAGAAATAAAGATAAGATGAATGCAAAGATAAATGGGTTCCAAATGATGCAAGGATGAGATTAGCAACAATCATGGCATAGATAACAAAGTAATCATGCAATTAATTATAATCTATCATGGAACTGGCATAGGAGCGATCACCAATGGCATAGATAACAAAGTAATCATGCAATTAATTATAATCTATCATGGAACTAGCATAGGAGCAATCACCAATTCCACCTAAACTCTCTACCATGATGGATAAGATGTAGGCCCTCAATAAGGCTTCCAAAAGTACTTAAGATCGATACCATAGCGAACACCTCCCACTAGGTACTAATTACTCTACAAGTTCCCTAATTAGGTGCTAAATCATAGGCAATATTCCCTTTTAAGGTACTATGAATTCAGTAATGGCTTGGGTCTCCTCATCTAATCAACTAATCTCTCGATTAAGCTATTAAATATTCTATCAAAGGGTGGGGTTTTAAATCTAAAAGGATATACCTATCTCATTCTAAATTAATGCACATGAAGTGTATGATGAAATGATTCAATGAACTATCCTAAACATATAATTGATTTACCAATCTAATCACATGCCCATAACAATTAATCACAAAAATAAATCATATACGTTAAGCAATTAACAATCAATGATAGAAATAACACAAAGCTCATTCAAGATTAAAATAAATTTGCATAAAAACTAAATTATCCAACACAAATCATAGAGCTAATCTCACAAAGGAGATTAGTCTATCATAGTCTTAGAGAAAACAACATATACAATTGTATCTACAAATTCCATGACAAAACTATAAAGAAGTTCACAAAAATTAGAATTAAATTCCCTCTTTGAAGTCCTTCAATGGAGTTTCCCCTTCTTCTTCTTGTGATCTTCATTCTCCCTTGCTTCCTTGATCACTTGGATGGTAGATTTGATGGAGGGGATCAAGTGTAGATGGATGGATGGTGAATGGATGAAGATGATGGTGTGAAATGGAGGAAATGGTATGTGATGTGTGTGTCCAAGTGAACCCTTGTGATCCTCACTTCAATCTCTCTTCAAATGTTGAACTTGAGGCTATTTATACCCTCTTCAATTTGGGCCACAAATTTAACATTAGTTGGGCTTTTTACACATATTTGCACGCGCTGGATGGTGATAATCTGGATTTCTATTGCTCAAAATTCTATCTATGTAAGCGATCATGGGGTTACGAATTATAACGCTCTCGCCTCCCCGTAATAGCTCTCCAAAACTCATCCAGCTTGAAGTCATCATGCTCCACTTCAGTCTCATTCTCATAGCCAACAGTCAATTCATTAAACTCTCGGGCCCACATCATCTGCACTTGCCCGCTAATCTGCATCCGAATACCATAAGAAAGGTATCGGTCTCCACACTCAATTCTTAATGTGCATATGACCTTTGCAATGATATGAAAGTAGGTCTCTCTCTTCATCTCCATGAACTGAGTAATGCCTACTTGATTGAACATCCAACGAATATCATTGATAATATTCATCTCCCTTATTTCATGATCAACCTGATACCGCATCCTTGTGATCTTTTGTGCTATTGCAGACCACAGCTCCTTCTTCTCCTCCCAATTTGGAATTTTGATGCCATAATCAGATGGCCTCCTCTTCTCCATCCTCATTTTCTTGACTATCTCTCCAAGCGAAGGCGACCTAGGTCCCTTCCTCTTAGATGAAGAAGCAATCTCTTTTCCTACAAGAACAATATTTCAAAGCATACCAAAAGAGATAGATACACTCATCCTAGACTAGCATGAATCCTACTCAAGACTTCAAATTCATGTGCTTCAGTCAACTCAACCTCAAGTGTTCATTCAATCATAATTTGCACTTTACATCAACACTTTCAATCAAGAATAATCACTACTCCACACAAACATGCTTTCTTCATCACATAAACCTCAACTAAAATACTAGCATGTTCATCTTCCACCTTCAATTGCACCACAACAACACTTTAATTCAACGAGCCCATATATAAAAATTAAAATTAACCTCAAGCTCATACTAAACACACCATCAATTTCACAAAAATTCCACAATTCAACGTAAATAGAACCATGAAAATTCAAGTGCAATTTCAAATAAGAACTTCAACAATTCAACAATAAAATCCAACCAAAACTAGCATGAATCCAATCACCCATTCTGCACTAAGCATTATCACTATAATTTAAGAGTAGAAAATAAGGAGAAATCATAGCTGTGTTGGACATTGTGTGCGTGTGGTGTAGACGACGAAATCCCCTAAAATTCAAGTGAAAAGCCCCAAATCGGACTTGAAAATCCTCGAATTTGAAAGTGGAAGTGTGTGGAATGGAGAATTAGGGTGTAGAAAAGAGTTTGGGAAGAAGAACTTATGGTTTGGGGTCGGTGCTCGAGAAAGAGTGATGGGTGTATGTCGAACGGAATGAAAACTGAGCTTTTAAAACTGTATCAGAGCCCGTTCGACTTCAGATCGACTTGCATTTTGAAATTGAGCAAGGGTTTTGAATCAAGCAACCTAGATCTGCCCTTTAAATTAGTGTCGTTCGACCTCCGTTCGACCAAAATATGTTGGTCGAACAAGTGCTGGAAGTCGAGCAAACTGCCTAGTTGCGCTTTCTGTTCTCCTCTATTCCGTTCAACCTTCGTTTGACTTTACCTTTCTAGTCGAGCAACCATTTCTTGGTCGAACAAACTCTCTTTAAGTTTTTGCACATTTTGTTCGACCAGCGCTCTTCCAAAACTCCTTGGTCGAACAACAGTGTATTGTCGAACAACCCTTCTAGAAGAATTTACACATTTTGTTTGACCTTCATTCGAGTTCCCAATTTAGTCAAACAACCTCAACTTAGACGAGCAGAGCTACTGTAAGTTTTGTGCATTTTTCTCGACCTCTGCTCGACTTCGTCTCTTTGGTCGAGCAACAGTGTTTTGGTCGAACTACAACCCTACATCTTGAAAATTCGTGCTTTTCTTGTTTCTCCCTGCAAAATTAAACTATAGGATAACATCAAATATCAAGATAGCAATTTCTAAGCTCGAGAACCACTTATATACCATATAAAATCAAGTGTAACTCCACAACGACACTTAAAACTCTACACCACTTAACACTAGGCAAATTGTAAAAAATTGATACATCAAAACCGGTTAAAGTTTTAATATACCGCAAAACATTAACTCCTATAGCAAACATTACAAAGAAAAGATTATAATATCCATGATATGACGTGGTAAATACATCACACCCCCCCAAACTTAGTAGAAATTATAGTGAAAACTAAGTTTTCAAAGAGATGTAATTTTCGAATAATACGCACGTCGAATATAAAAATTTCTTACTCACACCATTGAAAATAAAGCAGTAAAATGGAATGGGAAAGCCCCCAACAGGTGCTCTTGTTTAACGTCGGAGAGTCACAACGGTACCAATCTAGCGAAGGTATCCTCAAAGATGATGCAAGCATCATCCGGCAACTTGTAATGCTTTAATCGATGCCCATTTGCCGCAATAATGTCCCCATCTTTGTCCATAAGCTCAAAACTCCCCCCTCCACAGGCTCTATGTATAATGAATGGCCCTGTCCACTTCGATTTCAATTTCCCTACGAAGAGCTTCAAACAAGAGTTAAAAAGTAATACCTCATCACCTTGCTTGAACTCCTTGTAAAAGATCTTCGAATCATGCCATTTCTTCATTATTTCCTTAAAGATCTCTGAATTCTTGTAAACACAATTTCTGAACTCGTCCAATTGATTGATATTAGTCATCCTCAACTACTTTTAATCCTTAAGAGACAAGTTCAAACTCCTCAATGCTCAAAAAGCTTGGTGCTTAATCTCTACGGGTAAGTGGCATGGCTTTCCAAAAAATAATTTGATATGGTGAGATATCCAACACCGTCTTATACGCAGTCCGGAACCCCCACAAAACATCATAGAGCTTCATTGCCCAATCCTTCCTATTGGTTCCAACTACTTTCTCCAAAATTTGCTTCACTTGTCGGTTGGAGACTTCGACTTGCCCATTCGCTGGAGGGTGGTAGGGTGAAGTAACCCTATGCTTGACTCCATAATCCTTGAGAACCTTTTCAAGAAGCTTATTGATGAAGTGAGTACCTCCATCGCTTACTAGTGCTCTAGGAACTCTATATCGGGCAAAGATATGTTTCTTCAAGAAAGATAAAACCGTCCTTGAATCATTCACGCTAGTGGGAATGGCTTCCACCCACTTAGAAATATAATCTAATGCTAAAAGGATGTAGAGAAATCCATTAGATGGGGGAAAAGCCCCATAAAATCGATCCCCCATACATTGAAGATCTCAACAACAATGCTCGATTGAAGTGGCATCTCATCTCTCCTACTTATGTTCCCCATCCTTTGACATCTATCGCATGTCGCCACATAGGTCTCACAATCTTTAAACAAGATAGGCCAATAAAGAGCAGATTGAAGTACCTTCGTTGCTGTCTTTTGAGCTCCGAAGTGCCCCCCGTTAGGTTGTGCATTGCAAAAGTCAAGAACACTCTCCATCTCCATCTCAGGCACACAACTATGGACTATGGAATATGTACATTTCTTGTAGATAAACGGATCATTCCATATGAATGTCTCAACATCCCTCTTGAATTTTGCAATTTGATATCGGTTGAGATCTCTTGGAATTTCTTCTACGACAATGTAATTCACATAATCCGCATACCATGGATCCATCCATTGGGCAGCCACCATACATGCTCTCTCCGCTCCTTCAATGAATACTGCCATTATCTTCTCATCAGGGAACATCTCTTTTATGTATTCAAAAGAATTATCACAGTGCTCCCTTGTCTCCAACCTCGATAGGTGATCCGCCAAAACATTTTCCGTACCTTTCTTATCTCGCATCTCCATATCAAACTCCTGCAGAAGAAGGATCCATTTAATGATCCTTGGCTTCATTTCCTTCTTCTCCACCAAATATCGGATCGTAGAGTGATCCGTGTATACTATCGTCTTCATGTCAATCAAGTACTGTCGAAACTTATTGAACGCGTATACGACAACCAAAAACTCCTTTTCAGTCACCGTGTAGTTCTTTTATGCAGCAACAAAAGTCTTACACGTATAGTAAATGGCACAAAACTTCTTATCTCTCAACTGCCCAAGCACCACTCCAAGTGCTAAATCACTTGCATCACACATGAGTACAAATGGCTGAGTCCAATCCTGAGTGATCAAAATAGGTGCAGTAATAAGCACCTCTTTCAAAACCTGAAAAGCTGTTAGACATTCTTCATCCAAAACAAAAGGAACATTCTTTTCAAGTAAATGAGATAAGGGCTTGGAGTATTTTGAGAAGTCTTTTATGAATCTTCTATAAAAACCAGCGTATCTAAGGAAAGACCGCACTCCCTTTTTATTAGTAGGTGGTGGAAGCTTCTCAATCGCCACCACCTTTGCTCTATCCACCTGCAATCCCTTGGTCGAAATATGATGACCAAGAACAATCCCATCTCTTACCATGAAGTGGCACTTCTCCCAATTCAAGATAAGATTAGTATCTTGGCATCTCTTCAAAATAGTAGAAAGGTTAGATAAACTAATATTGAAGGAGGAACCAAACACAGAAAAATCATCCATAAACACTTCCATGATCTTCTCTATCAACCCATCAAATATGGCCATCATGCAATGCTGAAATGTAGCAGGTGCATTACATAATCCAAAAGGCATCTTTCTAAAGGAAAATGTCCCATAAGGGCAAGTGAAAGTCGTCTTTTCTTGATCCTCGAGTGTAATCATAATTTTATTATAACCCAAGTACCCATCCAAGAAACAATAATTCATGCCCTGCAAGACGATCGAGCATTTGATCCATGAACAGAAGGGGAAAATGGTATTTGCATGTATTTTCATTCAGTTCTCTGTAATCCGTACACACACGCCATCCCGTATGAATCCTAGAGGCTAATGTCTCACCATCCTCAGCTTTCACAATAGTCAAGCCCCCTTTCTTAGCGACAACATGCAATGGACTCACATGGGGACTATCACTAATGGGATAAATAATTCCTGCATCAAGCCACGTTAGGATTTGCTTCCAAATCACTTCTTGAATAGCGGGATTCACCCTCCGCTGATTTTGTATACTACTCTTGGCCTCATCTAACAATCTTATTCTATGTATATAATATGAAGGGCTAATACCTTTTAAATCATCAAGAGACCACCCAATCACAGACTTATACATCCTAAGAACATCTAACAATTCCTCAAGTTGATCATCATTGAGGGAAGATGATACAATTATCAGATATTGTTCATTGTCACCTAAGTAGGCATACTTTAAGTGTTCCGGTAGAGGTTACAACTCCTCTTTCTTCACTTACTGAGATGTGCTCTCTCTATCCAATGGTAGGTATTTCCTAGTCTACTTCACTTCTTCAATCTTGGTCCTTTTCGACTCATACCTGTCATCACCCAAAGCAAGAAAGTTTTTAAGAAATTCAATACATGCCTCGTTGGAGAGTTCATCTAGCTCTGTGGTAGGAAAAGTAAGAGACTCTGCTAAGCATGTCTCAAGAGGATCCTTTGAAAGGATCAAGGACATGTCTTCCTTCACAATCTCCTCCACCACGTCTATACTATGACATTGTGTCTCCATTAGCATTTTTATTGCTTTGTCCAGGTTAAATAAGACCTCTTTTTTATCCATTCTCAACCGTAGCTCACCCTTCTGCACATCTATCATAGCTCCCGCAGTATCAAGGAAGGCTCTTCCTAAGATAAGAGGGATATTATCCTTGACATCTTCCATCTCAAGCACAAGAAAGTCCACACGTAAGACAAGCTTCTCTACTTTGACAAGAACGTCTTCAATCAAACCCTTTGAAAATGTCATAGACCTATCGGCCAGTTGTAGAGCCACCGATGTGGGAGTTAACTCCCCCAAACCAAACCTTTTAAAGATGGACAAAGGCATCAAATTAATACTTGCCCCAAGACACACAAGGCTCGTCGTGCCGGTCCCTTTCCAATTTCACATAAGATATTGAAGCTTCCCGGATCTTTTAACTTAGCTGGCAGCTTTCTTTGTATGATCGAGCTACAATTCTCTAACAGATTCACTGTTTCAATTCCGTTCAAGCTTCTCTTCTTCAAAAGTATATCCTTCAGAAAATTGGCATAATACTGCATTTCCAAGATTGCTTCAGAGAAAGGAATGTTCAAACTTATATTGTTTATAATGTCTGAAAACCTCTTGAACTTCTCTTCCAATCTCTTTTTGACAAGCTTGAAAGGGAACGGTGGAGGTATCTTTGTTTTGGGAATCCCCCATTCATCACGTTCAACCTTCTCTGCTTTATCCTTTTCGGCTCTCAATCTCTTGGCTCTTTCCCACTTCTTCTCTACTGTAACCTCAATGTTCTGCTCTCAAGAAGGTACCATAATGTTCTGATCAACATGTGTAGCATTCAGGATCAAATCGCACTCTACATTGAACTGCTCGACCTCCGTTTGACCTAGCTGGTATGGTTGAACAGATTGGAATAGGTCAAGCAACTTATCCAATCATAAGCTCTATTCCTTCAAGTGTTGCTCGACCACTGTTCGACCAACCTGGTCTGGTCGAACGGAACTATCTTGGTCGAGCAACTTGGCAGATCAAGAAATCCCATTCTCCAGGTGTTGTTCGACCTCCGTTCGACCAAGATGACCTGGTCGAATGGCATGGTGTTGGTCGAATGGTGAATTTAAAAATAGAGTACCATAATTCTATTTCTCCGGAGTCTGCTCAACTTCTGTTTGACAAGCTGGTCTGGTCGAATAACTGTAGTTTGGTCAAGCAACTCCCCTGCTTCCTTCGTTTTTACTCGTCAGCATCATCATACCTTCATATTGCATTCCCGACCTCAATGTGATGGCATGGCAAGACTTTAGATTCTCAATACTTTGAGATGGGAACTTCCCATTCTCAATAGTTTGAGTCAATTTGTTTACGTTTCCGGCCATCTTCCCCATCAACAACGTAAGGTCTTTCATTTGTTTAGACAAATCCTCATGACTAACATCATTCTTTTTCTTTAACTTGGCCTCAAGATGATCCACTCTTGCATCGTTCCTCACCATGTACCTATTCACCATATCTTCAAAATTCGGCTTCCCTTCTTCAGTCTTAGCTACCGGATCAACACCAATAGGAGGTTGTACTGCATTATTCGGATTACTCCATGAAAATTCCAGCCTTCTTGGTTGTTCGTAATTACCCGGGGGACCACGATTGTTGTAATTCCCCTGATAATTCTGGTTTTCTTGATTTGGGTACCTAGTTCCTTGAATACTTTGACCCATGGCATAGTTTGCCTTCTCGATCTCCTCTTAGCTAGCTTCTTCATAGCCACTATCCTGCTACATCATTGGTACTCTCTAAGATAAATCCGTGATCAGCTTCTGCTGAGACTCTAGTAGTTTGCTAATATTAGCCAAGCTAGAGACGATCTCATCATCTCTTCTTGACTTCACCATAGTATGCTCAACCTGTGCTACTTTACCAAGGATATAAGTGCCTCTAACTCTATTAGTCGGCCAGTCTCTTGAATTCATCGAAATATCCTCAAAAAGCTTTTCGGCCTCAATGGGTGACTTCATAAGCAATGCTCCATTGGAAGAAGCATCAAGTAACACACGATAATCACAATTCAACCCATTGTAGAATATACTGATATATTGAGCTTTAGATAGCCCATGTTGTGGATACTTACGAAGCAAGTTCTTAAATCTGTCCCAAGCTTCATGAAACTTTTTGATACCATGGATAGCAAATTGATTGATTTCTTGCTTCATCTTGAACACCTTTGAAGGTGGCATGTAACGCTCCAAGAATTTCACTTTCAACTTCTCCCATGTATCACATTCAGCATGATCGAGATTATCGTACTAATCTCTCGCCTTTTCATTCAGCGAGAACTTAAACAAAATTATCTTCCTCGCATCCTCATGAGCTCCTGCTTCTTTTTATGTACTTGCATATCCAAGGAAGTTATTTAGATGTTGTTGAGGATCTTCAAATGTTCCCCCAGAGAAAGGACTCCTTTCAATCATGGTAATAAGAGTAGGGTGAAGAACAAAATCGGTTCCGACCCCTCATGCTCCTAAAAACCCATATTGCCTCCTCCGTTGTTCTTAAAGACTTCACCGATGGCAAGTGTATCTGGATTCACTGCCATGTTGACTGCCTCTACTTCCAAATTAACTTTGGTTGCAACTTCAATCGTTTGTGAATTCAGCATGTCTACTTCAACTCCTAAATCAAGAGCCTCAGTTGGGTCTACGTTCTTGTTCTTATTCTTCTTCTTCTTTTTCTTCCTTGACGATGCTCCAATCTACGGATTATAAGGCTCTAATTCACTATCTTCAATCTAGTGAGCATACACCTAAGAAAATAAATTGTTAGAAATCAAGGACAAGAATAATATAATCTCAATTAGACTAGAAATAATAAATTTATAATCTATGCCATCCATGGCAATGGCACTAAGAACTTGATGAGTGTTTTCTCAACACACAAAATTATCCCCAAGTATGAGGGTATCAATTGTAGTTTCAATAGGCAACCAAGTGATTTATGGACGCATCACTAAACCATGCAAGTTCACTCTATAGACACAAGTAAACATGCGTATGACACGTGTGAAAATCCTCGGAGCAAGAGATATAATTCACCCCCCTTTCTGGAACTATCTGTATCAATTATTTCCCATGTACTTAGTACTCTGACCCGATATGATCTCCCTTCATAGGTACTATGACGTTATACTTTTTATCCTATTTATTAACCCGAATAATATTCAATTAACAAGTATCTATATAAGATAGTTCTAATAAGACTTCAGAATCCCTTCACTTAGAATTATAATATGTAATCCTGTTCAGCAGTGAACACACTCAATCAATAACCAAGATATGTATTCAGACTCTTGAGTATGAATTAAAAAGGCACATTCTTATATAAAATAAACCAGAAGTAGTGTTGTACGGAGTTTATACATGGAAATTCAATTAACTCATAAAACATTCATAACCTAGAACTACCGGAGTGGCTCTAGCCCATGATTGATCTAGGAACAATCATGGTTGATTGGTATGATCTTACTTGACGCGCCAGATGAACCTCTTTTCACGACTCCCTCGGATGATGATAGAGTTTCGATGGTGGATGGATGATGAATGATGTGTCTCTTTTCTCCTGCGAAAGCTCTTCTTTTATACTCAAGGAACCTCCTTATGGGCTTTGGATGGGTTTTTTCTTGAAGCAAGTGTTAAATTTGGTAAAAGAAATCCAGAATTTCAAAAAATAGAAGTAGCGAGAATCCATTCGACCAAACCTTGCCTGGTCGAGCAAGGCCTTCAACTCGAGAAATGGTCGAACAAGCTCACTATAAGTTTTTGCACAATTCATTCGACTTCACTCATCTGCTCGACCACAATGATTCTAGTCGAGCAACATCTCTAAGTCGAGCAAGCTCTCCAGACAAATCTGCGTATTCTGATCGATTTGGCCACCTTGTTCGACCAAAGTGATGCTGGTCGAACAAGGTCTTGAGGTAAAAACAGCCTTTGAAAATTACCTCAAAAATCATGTCTTTCAATTTCGAACCTTAAAGAACTATTTTCCTGTATAAATATGCTCAAAAAACACTTGTACTCTCTGATTCGCACCTTGTTCATAAAAAAACCGATTCGTCTTAATAAAAGACTTATTCATACTCAATTTCCATACAAATCAGAGCCCAAAATATGTGAATTTACACTCTCATCACTTACTGAAAGGGCGAGAGATTGGAACGATACTCTAAATGTTGCTGAATGCACTACATGGGAGCAATTGAAATTAAAATTCTTGGAGTGATACATTCCACCTTCAAAGGTGTTTAAGATGAAACAAGAAATCAATCAATTTGCTATTAATTGTAATGAGAAGTTTCATGAGGCTTGGGACATATTCAAGGACATACTTCGGAAGTGACCTCAGCATGAGCTATCTAAAGCCCAATACATCAGTATTTTTTACAGTGGATTGGATTGTAATTCTCGAGTTTTACAAGATGCTTCGTCGAATGGAGCATTGCTTACAAAGTCATCTGTTGAGGCCGAAAAGCTCTTTGGGGATATTTCGATGAATTCAAGAGATTGACCGACTGATAGAGTGAGAGGCACTTATGTTCTTAGAAAAGTAGCACAGGTTGAGCATACTATGGTGAAATCGAGTAGAGAAGATGAGATCGTCTCTAGTTTGACTAACATCAATAAGCTACTGGAGTCTCAGCAAAAGTAGATTACTGACATAGCTCAGCGGGTACTAATTATGCAGCAGGATGTTTGTAATGAAAGAGGTAGCCAAGAGGATATGGAAGAGGTGAATTATGCCATGGGTCAAAGTATTCAAGGAACGAGGTTCCAAAATCAAGGAAACCAGAATTATCAAGGGAACTACAACAATCGTGGCCCCTCGGGTAATTATCAACAACCAAGTAGGCCAGAGTTTTCATGGAGAGATGCTAATGCAGTGATACAACCTCTTGCTGGAGTTGATCCGGGTGCTAAGGTCAAAGAAGGAAAACCTAGTTTTGAGGATACAGTGAACAGGTACATGGCGAGGAATGATGCAAGAGTGGAGCGCTTAGAAGCAAATTTAGAATCAAAGATAGATGCTAATCATAAGGATATACCTAAGCAATGAAGGACTTGACGTTGTTGATGGGGCAGATGGCCGGGAGTGTTAATCAATTGACGAAAATTATTGAGAAGGGTAAGTTCCCATCTCAAAGTATTGCAAACCCAAAGCAGTGCGATACCATCATTTTGAGGTCAGAAACATAGTATGAGGGTCCAATGCAACCAGTCAGTGAAAACGGGGAGAATCGGAGCCCGCTCTACCAAATCACTTGGTCGAGCTACGGTCAAGCGGCACACAGAGGGTCTGAAAAATCATGATCAGGGAATAGGCACCTCGCTCGACCAGAATCTAACTACTCCACTAGAACTTCCAGGTCGAGTGGAGGTCGAGCGAACACCTGTAAGTCTGAACAATCCAGCTCCAACTTCAGACACCCCGCTCGACCATTATCTAGATGCTCGACCAATTATAACTGGTCAATCGATGGTCGAGCAAGGACAATCAATTCTAATTTTTACACAAAATGCTCAACCTGTTATACAGAACACTCTAGTACCATCAGAAGAGCAAAATACTGAGATTATATCAGAGAAAAAATAGGAAAGAGCAAAGAGATTAAGAGCCGAGACGGACAAAGCGGAGAAGGTGGAACGTGATGAATGGGAGATTCCCAAAACAAAGAGAAGTTTCTTTTCAAACTCGGCAAGATGGGTCTAGAAGAGAAGTTCAAGAAATTTTCAGATATCATAAACAACATAAGCTTGAGCATTCTCTTCTCGGAAGCAATCTTAGAGATGTCATACTATGCCCGCTTTCTATAGGACATACTATTGAAGAAGAGGAGCTTGATCATACAGAGGAAGCTGCCAGCAAAGCTAAAGGATCCAGGAAGCTTCACTATTCTTTGTGAAATTGGAAAGGGGCCGGCACGATGAGCTTTGTGCGATCTTGGGGCAAATATCAATTTGATGCCATTGTCGATATTTCAAAGACTTGTTTTGGGGGAGTTAACTCCCACAATGTTTGCTCTACAATTGGTGGATAGGTCTATGACTTTTCCGAAGGGGATGATTGAAGATGTCTTAGTGAAAGTAGAGAAACTGGTTTTTCCAGTGGATTTCCTTGTGCTGGAGATGGAGGATGACAAGGATAATGTCCCCCTTATCTTAGGGAGACCATTCCTTGCTACTGCTGGAGCGATGATTGATGTTCAAAAGGGCGAGCTAAGACTGCGCATGGATAAAGAAAAGGTTCTGTTTAACATTGACAAAGCAATGAAGATACCAATGGAGATGCAGTGTCATAGCATTGACGTGGTGGAGGAGATTGTGAAGTGATGAGAGTGAATATACGCGTGTTTTAGAGTCCAATTTAATACCTTTTTATGGGAATTGATGTTATATATTAGCACGATTGTCTTATATTTGATATATGTGAGAAAAAGGTGTGTTTGATGTGTTTTATTATGTTTTAGGTGGAAAAATGATCAAAAGTGCAAAGTTGGAGAAAAGGTGCAACTTGTTCAATGAATGCTGAAAAACGCACGTCCAACTTGTCCAATTTTTCTGTGTTTGTGTGGAGATCAAAACTGATATTGTGATTCATGGTTGGAAAGCCACTGAAGAGAGGGTCGTTTTGGCGTAAAGAACACCCCAATCGGAATCCAAACGAGAAAGTCATTATCAAGATGGTGACGTCGCGCGATCTGTGCCAAATTTTATTGTTTCTTGGATGGATACTCGGGGTACAACCAAATTATGATTGCCCCCGAGAATCAAGAAAATACCACTTTTACTTGCCCCTACGGGACCTTTGCTTTTCGAAAAATGCCATTTGGATTATGTAATGCGCCTGCTACTTTTCAGAGATGCATGATGGCAATATTCGATGGGTTGATAGAGAAGATCATGGAGGTGTTCATGGATGATTTTTCTGTGTTCGGTTCCTCCTTTGATATTTGTTTGTCTAACCTAGCTACTGTTTTGAAGAGATGCCAAGTGACTAATCTTATCTTGAATTGGGAGAAGTGCCACTTCATGGTGAAGGATGGGATTGTTCTTGGGCATCATGTCTCGGCTAAAGGGTTGCAGGTAGATCGTGCTAAAGTGGTGGCGATTGAGAAGCTTCCACCACCGACTAATGAAAGAGGAGTGCGGCCCTTCCTTGGACACGCCGGTTTTTACAGGAGATTCATAAAAGACTTCTCAAAATACTCTAAGCCCTTATCTCACTTACTTGAAAAGGATGTTCCTTTTGTGTTTGATGATGAATGTCTGACAGCTTTTCAAGTTTTGAAGGAGGCGCTTATCACTGCACATATCTTGATCACACCGGATTGGACTCAACCGTTTATACTAATGTGTGATGCAAGTGATGTAGCACTTGGAGTGGTGCTTAGACAGCTGAAGGAAAATAAGTTTTGCGCCATTTACTACGCAAGTAAGACTTTCGATGCGGCACAAAAGAATTACACGGTGACTGAAAAGGAGTTTTTGGTTGTTGTGTACGCATTAGATAAGTTTCGTCAGTATTTGGTTGGCATGAAGACTATTGTGTACACGGATCATTCTGCGATTCGGTACTTGATGGAAAAGAAAGAGACGAAGCCTAGGATCATAAGGTGGATTCTTCTACTTCAAGAGTTTGACATGGAGATCTGGGATAAGAAAGGTTCTGATAATGTGCTAGCGGATCATCTTTCGATGTTGGAGACTAGGGAACATTGCGATAATTTTTTCGAGTATATTGAGGAAATGTTCCCGGATGAAAAGATCATGGCTGTGTTTGTTGAAGGGGCTGAGCGACCGTGTGTGGTTGCTGCGCAGGGAGTTGATCCTTGGTATGCGGATTATGTTAATTATATTGCTGTGGGAGAAATTCCAAGGAATCTCAACCAATATCAACTTGCTAAATTCAAAATGGATGTTGAGACTTTCATATGGTATGATCCGTTTGTGTACAAAATTTGCACGGATTCTATCATCCGTAAGTGTTACACGGTCCATAAACCACAAGGCAGAGTCGGACATCGACACACGAAAGTACGAATTAACGAAGGAAACTGGATGGCCTGACGAACTACCTATCATCTTATTTGATCACAACCACTATTTTCTTGTTCTTGTTATTTAATTGCTATTTCAATTATTACTTAGTTTACATACCAACAAATTACAATTCTCAACATAGTCATAATTGCTAGAAAGTAACTAAAGTGATATTTATCCGTCCCGTGGATTCGATATTTAACTTGGTCACCTTCGAAACTACAATTGATATCCTTCATACTTGGGGATTAATTGTGTGTTGAGAAAACCTCATCAAATATTAAAGTTATATCCCAACGAAACAAAATACATTATTAAAGGGTTAAAACTTCGACGGAGCTTTTCTAACTCATATGAAATCCATTTCACAAAAGAGTTATATATTTGAAATTTACACATCGAGACGATCATTTCAATATATAACATGATAAGGTTTGAAAAATAATAGAGAAATTTTAAAAGCATATATATATATATATATATATATATATATATATATATATATATATATATATATATATATATATATATATATATATATATATATATATATATATATATATACTTTCCTATCTTATATAAATATGTATCATTATACATAAAAGAAAAAGAAAGTAAAGAAGAAAGGAAGTAAGAAATTACTTTCCAAAGCAAACTGCAGATTTTTGGAACACCACTCAACTGAACCCACTTACCACTAGTTAAAGATAGAGAAGATGAAGTTTATCCTAACAATCTATTACATCTAATTAGGCATAGGCAGTAGGTAGTCCTAATTCACTGAACTTGGGCATAAAAATATATTTTATTATTATTTTAAAAAGCATGTGCTATATATGTAATATATATATATGTATATATATACTGTATTTTTATTATAATAAACAGTACATATATATATAACATATATATATATATATATATATATATATATATATATATATATATATAAAGTTTTGAAAATTAACTATCAAGATAAAATCTTAATAGGAATTAACTTCAAACTTCATTCTTTATAGAACGTTGTTCAATATTACAAAATGTAATAGCAACCCTACTGTTCAACCTTTTTCCCCTTAAAAGGATTACTCACCTACAAGTAAACATGAAATCTTGAGACATGAAGTATGACCAAGTTAAATATCGAACCCAAAAGAATAGCGTTTAAACAGTTTACTTGAGAAGTATGATTTGTACTACTTTTATAATGACAACCAAATAAGAGGATTTATTATAACTAGGAATTTGAAAATAATAAGAATAAAAAGAACTACTTAGACAAAAATTCAAATAAGTATTTCAAGAGAGAGATATATAATATCCAGTTTCAATCAGTTGAATTAACTTCACTATCGAGTGAATCATATCATGCAGAAATTTATTGGAGCGATCACAGAATTATACTAAGTTACTCAAGTCAAGCTAGTCTTAGTATGATAACAAATAATCAAGAACCAAAGATCAACAATAAACAATTCCTTTTCCTTTTTTAGGTATTAATGCTATTTACAACTTCCCCTTAGAAAGTAATAATAAATCAACAGATTTTCCAATAGGTACTTCATGAATAAGATTTATAGACTCTTTTCTTAATATCATAACTTTATGCATAGATAACCAGTCACCCAATATTGACAGTTCTAATAACCAAGAGTTATATTGGTCAATTACTCTCAATTATAAGACGTCACAAATATAATCATAAAACACAAAACTATTATCAATCAACATCACTCATAGGCTAATCACATGAATATATAATTAAAAAATTAGATATTTAAAGACAATATATAAGTCTAACAAACATTATTAAAGGAATAAATATTCTGCAAAATCATCATCGTCTATGTCTAGATCTATCAATTCAAAAAAATTAAAACCTTTAAAACTGAAGGACTAACAAAAGGAAACTAGCACATGGTGTTACAAGAAAAATCCATGACTATATAATAGTTTTACACATTAGTCTATGAAACTATTAAGTAGAAAGGAAAGAGAAGAAAACCCCAAATAGTAGTGTGCTTCTCTGTCATCTTTTCCATCCTCCATAGAAACTCATCCGATCTCTTTCTCTAATAGCAAATACTATCTCTAAATCTCTCCAATTGTTGTACGTAAAACAAAGTGTTAAGAGATTTGGAATGAGTGGGTTAAGGTTGCTTTTATAAGTGGAGGTTGTTAGCATTCAATCGTTTGGTTAACGTGAACCGTTAGGGTTTCATACGATTCAATAATCAATGGAAGTAAGAAAATATAGAAACGTATTACCTTTTACCAGGGTATATTGGAGAAGATGAATTCTCGTCGACAACATGTGCAGCGTCACGGTTTTGGGCATAACTTCCTCATTCGATCTTTGATTTGAGTGATCTATGCGCCAAAATAATCCTCTCTTCTATGGCGTTCCAATGGTGTATAACATCCAGTTCCGAAGTGTACATGATTTTATTAAAATCATGGAAGTTGACAAACAGCAATAGCAAACAACTTTCCGATCTTCTGTTGTATTCTCAAGTCCAATCTCGACATCGTGTGGGCGATGATCTTCGAGACCTTCTCAATCTACTCTCCTCCCTATTTGTCGTGTGTTTGGTGCAGATTAATTAGGGTTCTGGATAGTTGAGATGACTTATATATGGGCTACTGCAGGGACCAGGAGGAGAAATTAGAGTCGGGCCTCCATTGGGCTTAAGTATCCCAGTTTAGCCCAAAACTTACACTTAAGTCCAATATAATAATACATTCCACTAAAATATTATTAATGCACTGCTGCTCTAATCCCAAAATTAGGTTTTGGGCTGCTTCTTATTATGAGCCAGTTAGTCTCCCTATTTTTAAGATATACAATACCCATTAATTAATTAAGTTACTGACAACTCCATTAATTAATATCTCATCCGAGAGTAGTACCACTCAACCTCATTATCATGCCAGAATAAATCCACCTGTAGGGTTTACATGATAATCCTTATGAGCTCCTCAAGGGGACATCATCAACCTATTTAATATGACAGGGATTCCTTCTACAATCAACAACACACCATAGAGACAACATTATTTCCCAACTCGCCGAGTTTATTGATTTAATTATATGTAAATCTCACCCATTGATGAATCAAAGAAATACATACTGTCTTACGTGACGAGGTTATTGTATAGGGATTAAGAGCTCGAACATCCACAATAACTGAGATCAAGCTCTCCTATATAGTCAGTATAAATCGAATGATCTAAAGCGGTCCTGCTCAATACACAAAGTGCACTAATGTGATTTTGTAGTCAAGATAAACTAATACCAAATCACACTACAACCATCTCGATAGATAGTCCTTGTCTATATTGTTTGTGAACATCTGTTTTATACTTTATAAGGAAATCGATAATATGATCTTCCACGTGTTGTCGCACAACATATTATCTAAAGTATAAAGTAAGTGGACTATTGCATCGAACATATAAATAAATTATAAGACGCAGTCATTTGATCAATGATTCTCATTTCAAATTTGTTAAACATTGTTCATACAAAAAGCTAGGTTTTTAGTATACAATCCAACAATCTCCCACTTATACTAAAAGACTATGCTGCCTTGTCTACTGCCATACATCTGACTCCCACTCCCACTACATGACCATTAAAACTTTTGCCTTAAGGTACTTGTAAAAGGATTTTACCAAGATATCATGCGATGCAATCTAGGCGACTACAACCTTTCCCTCATCATATGATTTCTTGTATAAGGTGGTACTTGCACTTAACGTGTTTAATTTCTTATGGGCTTGTGATTCCTTCAAGTTTGCAACTACACCATTATTATCACAATAAATTGTGATAACCTTGGGCAAACTCAGAAAATACATCCAAGTCCATCATGAAGTCTCTAGAGTCATATAGATACTTTGGCTGCCTCAGAGGCACCATTTTATCATCTTTCCATGGTGGAGTCAGAAATATATTTCTATATATAACACTCCTCCGTACTATGACTCAACTTCTTAAAATTAAACACATAATCTTTGAGGTGGATTTACTGCCATCCCTATTTGATTTGAAAAATCTAAATCTACGTAACCCACAAGAAGCAGTGAATATGTCCGGTAAGTCCACATATAATTACTAGTCCTTTTTAGGCACTTTAAAATTATATGTTACCACAGTTCAACATTCTTGTTTTTGGTTACCTTGATACCCATTGTCCATACTTTCAGTAAAACAGATATCCATTCTCGTGCATAGCATTCCTTAGATTACGCTTCCTTATCGCCGAAGCATAAGGAACCGCCTTCATCAACTCTATCTTTTTTGTGTCCTAAGACATATTTTCTTAGATAAAGTCACATGCTAAAACGAGTAAGGGTTGTATCATTACATGAAGCTTGAGATAAGCATAACATTCTATCTTGTGATCACCACAATCGCAAGGATATACTTCACTTCTCTTTAGTCCTTCATTTCATACTGCTTTATCAACCATACCCAAATGCCCAACAATACTCTTTCATTGTCTCCAATGACCAAGATACCATCTGCATATAGTATAAAAAATACCACCACATTTCTGTCACTCTTTTCCAACACACAAGACCCATCCGAGCATTGATTAAATCCATGTTACTAGATTTCCTAATCAAAATAGATTTACTTTGAGTTCAAAGCTCACTTTGGTCCATCAAAGGACACTTTTAAACTTACACTCAAAATGCTCTTCACTCTTTGCAATAAATCAATTTGGTTGCTACACATAGATGTTTTCGTCAAGACTTCCAATCATGAAAGTTGTCTTGACATCTATTTGCTATACCTCATAATTTAATATTAACAACAATAAATAAAAGAATCTAGATCGACTTGATCACAGCTAGTAGCGAACAGGTTTCCTCATAATCGAGTATACCTTTTCGCAACAAGCTTGCTTCCAAGGTTTTCAACTTACCTTATGATTCTCTTTTATTTCGTATGACCACTTCCAATGGGTTTTACACAATTTAGTGGTTGTACAAGCTCCCAGATTTGATTTAGAATCCATTGATCCTATTCAGAAATCATCGCAGTTTACTAAGATATCGCATTTTATCTTGTAGTGCTTCATCATATTCGTGGGTCAATTTCATGTTTACTAGGGACTAAGTCTTACAACTCTCCTAAAACATAAATGCATCCGGTTGTAGAACAACCCTTCCACTACGACAAGGCGCTACATGCAATTGTGTATCTGATCTGACACGCGATGCAGTTTACCTTTTGGTATATCATCTCATACAATTGGTACTATACTTTGTGTTTTTCCCTGTCACATCTTTTAGAATAATTTATACATGGGTATGTGATTTATTACATAGTCCTTTTCTAAAAATCTAGTGTTTGTGTTAACAATCACCCTTCGATCTTATGGACTAAATAAATCACCCTTCATTTTTCTAGGATATCCCACAAACATACAAACATCCTTATGACATACTGTTTCTAGGGGAATACTCATAAAATGAATTTAGTAATTCCAAATAATTCATCATCTATCTAATCATTACCATAAGAGTCTTATTCCTTCTTTCCGTCACACCATTTAACTGAGGAGTTCATTTTCGAAGGTTCCTTCTCTTACTAGATCAGAAAACTCGTTATTAATTACCATTTGTTGCATTATGAGAGAACCATGACTCAAGAGTGTATAAATTGTCGCTAACATACCATAACAGATTATAACTCCATCCCTCATCACTATGACCATGTCATTTAAATAAAATGGAGTATCCATCCGTAAATGCATAGAAATTAAAATGAAATTCTTTCTATGAAAATGTACATAAAGAAAATTTCTCATAATCAAATGTTATTTCTATCAGAAGATAAATAAACAACTCCCATTGCAATAGCCACTACTCTCGTAGTATTAACAATGTACATAATAATCTCATCATTACTTAGTTGCAGGTTTTAGTCATTCCGGTATCTACACATAATGTGTCAGTAGATGCCATCACTAATCATGCTTCAACAACTAGTGAATGAGATACTAGCCTTGTTCAAACCTAGACGAAAATGGATTTTCTTTACCACATATTTTGTAAGAAGTTCCCCACTGATAGGTGTCATTTTTTACCTAGATTTTAGTGTCGCTTTATTATGTATTTTCTTGTGTTTTTATTCATCTTGTATATCTTTTGGTGGTGTTATATGAAGATATGGAAATTTGTGCTTTGAAATGATATGTGTGATTTTCATGATTAAGTGCCTTAAATTGAGTAATAATTGTAAATATTTAGAGAATTGGTACTTTGGTGTAATTTGTGTGATTTTTAGGTAGAAATGGATTCTAGACATAATAAGAAAGATGTGGGACAAAATGGAGCTCAATTAGGAGTTGAAACGAGGGAGAACGAGCCAAAGCAAAATGCTGAAAAACGCACATCCAACTTGTGTAATTTTTATGTACTCTAGTGGAGCTCAAACCTAGAAGTGTGATACACGGTTGGAAAGCCACAGAAGAGTGGATGGTTTTGGCATAAGAAACACCTGAATTGGAGCCGAAATGAGAAAGTTAAAATTAAAATGGTGGCATCGCGCAAGCTGTTCCTACTCAGCACGATTGCGCTAATTTGCATGACTTGTTATACCTTCAAATGTTGGTAGCTTTGTCATTTCTTTATGTTCATAGAATGCCAAGGAAAAGAGGATCGCGTGAGCACAAGAATCATCTAAATCGGATTTTATATGTGAAAGTTATATGCGAAACGGTAAGACTGCGCTGCACCAACCCGAACTCGGCCCGAAGTCAATTTTATGATTAGAACGTGTTCTAGAAGCTTCCAGGGGGTATAAATGTCTATTTTAAGTGTAAAATAAAGGGGGAATCAGTTGGGATCAACTCCACACTCATTTTACACCACATTTTCACACATTAACTCTATTCCATTCATCTCCATACCCTTCATCCATCCAATCCACTTGATCTCCTCAAATCCATCCACCATTCCATCAATCCATCAATCTAAGAAGGGGAATTCATCAAGGAGCGAAGATTGGAGCATGTTGATGGAAGAGAAGGCCTACTTCGAAAGGGAAGTCAACTTACCTTTAATTTGTGAATTTTTTCATTATTTGGCTCAATTGGAGCATGTCATGTATTGTATAAGATTTGTAATGATTTATCGTGGTTAGACCTCATGTGAGGCTAGCAATATGATTGGTTAGGGATTATATAGATTTTGCGCACCACATGTTTGATGAAATGATTGTTATGAATATTTTCTATCATGAATGCTTATTCTCATATTATGTATGATTCATGTGATTAAATTCTCTATTCATAGTGTTAGGGTGGCCATTCCAATATTATACTTAGTGATTTAATTAAATCATTGATTGCATGAGATGACTTAGTTAGTATGAGAGGAGGTAAACCATACCCTTCTTGTGCTTAGAAACTCATGATAGGACATTAGTGATGAACTAGTGAGGGGAACCCAACTTATGATCATAGTACCTTCATGGGAATTGAGAGTAAGAGACAATCCTAGGAGATTTAAACTTGTAAAAGAGTTGAGAACCTAATTGCCTTGGCCGTAGGAATTAAGGGTACATAAGTGATTACCCTTAATATGATAACATGAAGCCCTTCAATGCATGCGTGTGTGAGTCTACATGAGCCTTTTCCATGATGTTACTTGCCTTACATACTTCTTAGATTGTTCACCTTCATCCATCATCCATCCCATTTGTACATGTTCTATCTTTAATTGCTTTCCTAGTTGTTAATTGTAGTGTTAAACACCCACTCCTTTTATTGATTAGTCCTACTAGAGTAAAGCATTTCTCAAATACGGCTACCCACTTTCGCCTTTGGGTTCGATATTTTTGAATTTTGCACTTGGTCACTACGGTCTACTACGCAATAGAGTACGCTTCCTCTAATCAATTAATACCAAAATTGAAACCAAGTTCATGGTGCCGTTGCCGGGGCAAAAGCCTTCGGTGTAAGATGTTTGAATTTTTTAGCTCTACTTAGGACATTTTTCTTATTTTTACATTTTATATTTGCTTTTGAAAATTTGTTCTAACTTGTTCTTCTTGATAGGTACGACAACCTTGAAAGAAGGGGAGAAGGAACAAACCAAAAATAGTAAGAGGAGTAGATTGTAGTAGATCTTGAGAAGAAGAGCTAAAAATGGATCCATGCTACAATAATGGAATATATGGGGAATGGCAAGGAGCTTACAATGTGTATACATTCCAACCGTATCAAGGAAACACTTATTCCGTACAAAGTTCTTACAACAATGAAGTTCTTTCATTTACTCCTCTAACTGAAAATAATGCCTTGATGGAGTTGCTTGGAAGATATTCTTATGGAAGTGATATGAGGCAAAGTTTTCAATCTAGTCTTCCTAGTTATGGGGCTCAAAATCTTCAATGTATGCCAACTTCTTATCCTATGGTGCAAGAAGAGTGGATGATGCCTAGTTCTCAAGTAGATGATATGTCTTAAATGCAAGGGAGTAATTTCCCAAGTTTTAATCAAGAGAATTATCTCTAAGGACAAAGATTGCAACCACCAAGTGAAGAAGTTAAGCCAACCATAGAAAATAGAATGGGGCAACTCAGGGAAATGTTGAATGAAATTATTGAAGAAAGAAAGAAAGAGAGAGAAGAAATAAGGAAAGAAGATGAGGAAAATGAGAGGAGATTTGAAGCCTTAGAACATCAAATGAGTCAAATGATAAGAGAACGGAACACTCCTCGTGAAATGGTGAATTTTGATGAAAAGATTGGAGAAAAGTTGGAGGTAGAAGAATGTTCGGGGGATGATGAAGACTCAAGAGATGTTGAGCTTATTGAGGATGAGGAAGACAATATAAAAGAAAGCTTAGAGGATGAAAGTGAGAGGAGTAAAGAGCCTAAGTTAGAAGAGAGCTTTGAGGATGAAGAGATTATCCATGATTTCTTGTCTCATGTTGATAAGAAAGAGTCGAGTGAAGATGAAGAATCAAGAGAGGATTATGAATTTGATGAAGTGGAACAAGGTCTAAAAGCACTTAAAGATGAGTTCGAGAGTTAAATGAGCATTTCTAAACCTTTAAGCTCATCAAGTTGTATTGAAATTCAAAATATTTTTTATATTGACTTTGTCTTACCTATTGATTCTTCTCAATGCCTTAGGTACAAAAGAGAACTTGAAGAAATGTTGGGAATATATTTGGTAATAAGGAATAAGTGGTGGTGTCGAAAGGAGAGGTTAATGGAATGCAAGCTTAAACGAGTGGAATTTTTAAAACCAATCTCAAAGGACACTACTGAGGTCGTTACTTGCCACAAATGCCTAATAGAGGAAGAACCACAAAGATTAAAATTTGATGGAAAGAACGAACGATATCCTTGGCCATTCCGATGAGTTCTCCATTATCCGTCTGGCTTGAAGATGTTAAACTTAGCACTGGATGGGAGACAACCCATCGTTATCTTTATTGCTTTCATTTAATTACTTTGATTTAGTTTTCTTGCATTTTGGTATGTAGGTTGATTGTGCTCGTGAGGAGAATACATATTGGAGATACGAGAAGTGCTCGATTTAAAGTGTGAAGGTACGTCTCACCAAGTCTTACAAACTTAAAGTTCAACTCTTGTTTTACTTTAAGTTTGGGGGGACAGTGCGTGGTGGCATACCTTGAATAGTTGTGATGCATATACTTCTCTACGAGAAGCTCATTGATGGAAACTACAAGGCTAAGTCCCACTACTTTTTGCAAACTTAATTCTCAACTTGTTTCGAGTTAAGTTTGGGGGGATAGTGTGTGGTGTGACTCACCACTTGAGTGTGCTTATTATGTTGATTGAGAGATCTTCTTGTAAAATTGGATCAATTTTAAAAATTTTCTCATGAGTGTTTTCTTTGATTTTGATTAGTTTGGTTGTGTTGAAGTGCATTCTAGTTCATTATTTGATAGTAATTGTTGTACTAATGGTTTTGATGAGTTGTTGAGCATAAATAAAGTGTAGTGGAAGCATGAATTCAGCCCGAAAATCAATATCGAGATTTGTTGTGCATGCAATCCGAAAGCTCGTGCCAACCATTTCCATTACCAAATGCCTTTTCAGGGAGTTCACTTTATAAATCATCATTTCTATTTGTTTAGCATATTCTTGATTTGATTTGGATTGTTTGGATTAGTATGCAACTTCATGTGTTATGTACTTAGGAGGTTTACTTGCTTTATTTTTATTTTTGAACAAGGTGGCAAAATCTTGAGCTTACATGTTATTGGATGATTGATGATATGTACTTCGTTTTCTCTTGATGGATGGAATTTTTGTGTTGCTTGTTATGTGTTGTGTCTTGTTTCTTACTTGGTGAGTCTTTGTTTAGTTGTTTTATTGGTATTTTTATTCTTGTATATGGTTGTTTAGTGGTATGTTTTGGGTTGTTGTGACTCATTTTTTTTAATGTAGGTAATGGCATGTTGTTTGTGATAAGTGATGGAGAATTATATTAAGAATCTCTATTCTTTAAAATTGTGACATGTTCTATTTAACTTGTTTAATTTTGAGATGAATTGAGGTGTAATAGATTCCTAAAGGTCCGAGTAAATGTTTGTGAGCATTTGAGCCTCAACCATGCCTCCACGGTTAGTTTTTCCATGAGTGGATCGATTGAGTCTTGTTAAACTCGAACTTGCCCATGGAGTACGGGAATGAGCCCGATTGGTGGAGGTTAGTGATATTATCTTAGGCCATCCTTGTTAATTCAAAGTCATAGCCATAAATTTCCTTACCCAAACATCATCCTTAGTAAGCCATGTTGAGCCTTTAAGCCTATTTGTTGTGATTTGAGCACAATACTAGCCTTGAATATCCACTTAAGCCTTATATATATAACTTTTGTGTGGGCGATTGAGGAGATGATGGTCTACAAGGTTTGATGTGAGAAATGTACAAAGGAAAAAAGGAAATGGTGAACAAGTAAGAAAAGGATGAAAAGAGCTCAAGCAAAAATGTACATCCGACCTCAAAACAAGAAAAATGATCAAAATTAACAAAAATATGCTCAAGAAAGTCAAAAGTCAAAAGGAAAGTAGCATGAAATCAAGAGAAGCTCAAAAAATCCAAGGAATGATAATGATTAGTGCTTGTGATTAGAAAATAAAGAAAGGAAGATAGAAACGTGAAGAAATTGAAAAAGCTAATCATCTCTTCAATTATTTACACTTGATAAGTCACTCTTATCCATATTCTCCCTACCATTACCAAAGAGCCTATCATTATATCCAAAAGTGAAAGTCCTTTTTGGTCATTAGTTGAAGCCTTGGTGGCTTGTAAATGTAGTTCGTGTGCAAACCTATGGTGCGTCGGGTTCAATCGATTGATGAGTGAAAATTACCCAACTTCATAGAGTATTGAGTGCATTTTGATATTCGATGTGGGGTTTGGACTGGAAGTGACTTTATTACTCATAATTTTCTTAGACTTGAACTTGTTAATTTTTCATGTTATGACTTTAATGCTGTAGTGTGACTTGATATGATTTGTAGTCCTTGTTACTTGTGATGTGTTGTTTCTTATGTTCTTTAGGTCTTTCTCTAGGTGAAAATTCCCCCTCTCATTTTCTCATTTTCATTGCTCGAGGACGAGCAACACTTTAAGTTTGGATCGGTGTCGTTTTTCCCCTAAATTTTAGTATCTCTTTATTACGTATTTTCTTGTGTTTTTATTCATCTTGTATATCTTATGGTGGTGTTATATAAAGATATGGAGATTTATGCTTTGAAATGATAAATGTGTGATTTTCATGATTAAGTGCCTTAAATTGAGTAATATTTGTAAATCTTTAGAGAATTGGTACTTTGGTGTAATTTGTGTGATTTTCAGGTAGAAATATATTCTAGACACGATAAGGAAGATGTGGGACAAAACGGAGCTCAATTAGGAGTTGAAACGAGGGAGAACGAGCCAAAGCAACATGCTGAAAAACGCACATCCAACTTGTGTAATTTTTCTGTACCCTTATAGAGCTCAAAACTATAAGTGTGATACAAGGATGGAAGGCCACAGAAGAGAGGATTGTTTTGGCATAAGAAACACCTCAATTGGAGCCCAAACGAGAAAGTAATGATTAACATGGTAACGTCGCGCAAGCTGTTCCTACTCAGCACGATTGCGCTACTTTGCATGACTTGTTACACCTTTAAATATTGGAAGTTTTGTCACTTCTTTATATTCATAAAAAGCCAAGGAAGAGAGGATCACATGAGCGTAAGAATCACCCAAATCGGATTTTGGATGTGAAAGTTATGTGCGAAACGGTGAGACTGCGCTGCACCTACCAGAACTCGACCCGAGCTCGGCCCGAAGTCAATTTTATTATTGTAACGTATTCTAGAAGCTTCCATGGGGTATAAATATCTATTTTGAGTGTAAAATAAAGGGAGAATCAGTTGGGATCAGCTCCACACACATTTTACACCACATTTTCACATACTAACTCTATTTCATCTATCTCCATACCCTTCATCTGTCCAATCCACTTGATCTCCTTAAATCCATCTACCATTCCATCAATCCATCAATCTAAGAAAGGGAATTCATCAAGGAGTGAAGATTGGAGCATGTTGAAGGAAGAGAAGGCCTACTTTGAAAGGGAAGCCAACTTACCTTTAATTTGTGAATTTCTTCATTATTTGGCTCAATTGGAGCATGTCATGGATTGTAAAAGATTTGTAATGATTTGTTGTGCCTAGTCCTCATGTGAGGCTAGCAATATGATTGTTTAGGGAGTATGTAGATTTTGCAAACCACATGTTTGATGAAGTGAATATTATGAATATTTTCTATCATGAATGCTTATTCTCATTTTATGCATGATTTGTATGATTAAATTCTCTATTCATAGTGTTAGGACAGCCATTACAATATTGTGCTTAGTGCTTTAATTGAATCATTGATTGCATGAGATGACTTAGTTAGTATGAGGGGAGGTAAGACATACCCTTCTTGTGCTTAGAACCTCATGATAGGACATTAGTGATGAACTAGTGAGGGAAACCAAACTTATGATCATAGTACCTTCATTGGAATTTAGAATAAGAGACAATCCTAGGATATTTAAACTTGTAAAAGAGTTGAGAACCTAATTGCCTTGGCCAAATGAATTAGGGGTACATAGGTGATTACCCTTAATATCATAATATGACGCCATTCAATGCATGCGTGTAAGTGAGTCTACATGAGCCTTTTCCATGATGTTGCTTGCCTTACATACTTCTTAGATTGTTCACCTTCATCCATCATCCATCCCATTTGTACATGTTCTATCTTTAATTGATTTCCTAGTTGTTAATTGTAGTGTTAAACACCCCCTCCTTTTATTGATTAGTCCTACTAGAGTATAGCATTTCTCAAATACGGCTATCCACTTTGGCCCTTGGGTTCGATATTTCTAAATTTTGCACTTGGTCACTACGGTCTACTACGCGATAGAGTACGCTTGCTCTAATCAATTAATATCAAAATTGAAACCAGGTTCACCCATCATATACAACCTCTTGTAATTCAGGCAGAACTTGCTCAAAACACCTAGGAAAACTACTGAGAATTAAATTGACCTAGGTTTCCCCTTCAATTTCTACTCCAACTATTTCCAATTCATTCATCAAATTAACCGTGACCTCTTGCTTTTCTAACCTCATTCAAGTATCTGAAGAGTTAAATGAGACCATCATATTTCTATGAACCTCTAACCTTTCCACTAGAGACTTAAATAGGCATCAGAAGACATCTTTAGTAAGAACACAATTTTATATTCTTAAGCAGTAAGAATTAAAACAAAGATTCTTTCCTAATCATCTAATATTGGATAAGTAAATATGTTTTCTTTTAGTAAACCATAAGTGAAATAAATCATTCGAAAAAATAGAGAATCACATAAATAAATACATCGATCAAATCTTCAAATTTATCCATTTATATTGATTCCCCCAAAACAATATAAAAATAAAATTCACCAACATCTCAAGCACCATGAGTCTGCATGCCATGTTAGTGTGGACGTATACAAACCCGAACATTTACAAGAGAAGGTTATACCCATTAATTTCATTCGTCAACCTAACTTCATGACAAAATAATTAATAGTCAGTTCCTTTTTAGCCATGCAAATAATAGCAATGACTCCGTTGGGGAGGATACTTACTATTTACACCTAAGTATACACCATTACTTGATCCCAATTCCATTGCGCAAGCTTATTTGCCTTACAGTTGGAGAAGTACACAGTGCTCGGATAACTTCCTACAATCATCAATTATAAGTTTGTTCCAGTGAACCGCATATAAACTCATCCGTTAGGGAGCAATGTCTATGCCAACACGCAAGTTCATGTGCGTCACATTAAAACAATAATTATTTAATGAAGTCTGTACCAGTGATCCGTGAATAAACTCATCGGTTGTGGAGGAAGACCTATTGCCAACACACAAGTTTACTCACATCACTTACAAACTAATAATGGAGGCCGCGGGAATTATTAACCAATCCCCTCTCCCACTTAGTTATTTAACACAGAGGGTTTTTACATGCATATAATATTTAATAATAAAATCCATAACCTAGCATGCTCCTATTACGGAAAATAAGGCAGTAAATCCAGGGAACATGCATACATATATAACAATAATTAGATAATTAAACAAATTATAAATAGTTATATATCAACGAATTTGTTTGTTCGCCACCATGCACAAATATCGACTAAGACTTTCAGATTATCAAATTTTAAAAAATTTCCAAATTATCAAAATTTTGAAAACATCGATATCAGTTGTCGATATTGTCCAGATTATCAAAATTATCAATATCGATCAGATTATCAAATTTTCAAAAAACTTCCAGATTATCAAAATTTTGAAACTATCGATATCGACCGTCGATATCGTCCAGATTATCAAAATCATCAATATCAACCAACAATCATATATAACAATAATAGAAAATTAAATCAATTATGGCAATTATATAATACAAATTAAATGCAAAAAATGTTGAATTGCTAAAACGAGCCCAATTGCCCGGTGGATAAAACCTGCACGACTCGTGTAGGGTATCATCACGAGTCGTGCCTCCACTGCAAGCCTTCTGCCTATCTGTCATGCATGACACCATGCATGAAGTCATGCGCTTTGCCTGCCGTGCACCAATACTTCCGCGCGCAACACTTGCCACATGCCAACATCGTGTGTGAAGTCGCGCGCTACTTCTGCCATGCGCAATACTACCGCATGCTACGCCTGCCATGTGCCAACACTTCTCACTCGCCAACCATCGTGTGTGTCACTCGTCATCCAAAATGCACACTCTTTGACAAAGATCATCACACGATGATCACCCGATGCTGAGTGCCTCAAGAATGGCTGCCAACGTGTAACCCACACGACAGCCAACAAATGCGCCAAAGTCCCGGCCTAAAGCTCACCAAGCTATCTGCAATAATGCGTAACATGCTAGATGTTGTGCGCCAGTCGAGCGTGCCCTGCTCATCAAGCGTGCCCTGCTTGTGGATTTAAGTGGATTAACCTAGATTTTAAGTGGATTTTTGTGGCTCTAAGTCAGTAATTATGATTTTAACAAAATTGCTATTAATTGCTTGATTATTTGGACAAAGGTATTTTTGTTTATTTTTGCAGAAAAATTGGTGTTTTTGAGCTTAAAAGAATGAAGTAAGAAACGGGATTAAAAATGGACGAAGATGAAAAAAATATGAAAATGGAGAATAGATAATGGATCTACAACAACACATTTCCATAAAAGTGTTGTCTATAGAAGATGGATGGCCATGGGGCTGAAGTAGTTTGTTGGGCTCACATGGTTTGGAGTATTGGGCTTACCTAGACACAATTGGGCCGCTGGAGTGGGCTGATCGTGCATTGGGCCGCTACTGGACCGCTGGGCTGAATCAGCATTTGGGTTAATGGGTTGATGTTGCCCATTTATTTAAAAAAGGAGATTAAAGGTGTGGAGGCAGGGATCGAATCCATGACCTCCAAATACATGAAGAGGCGATCAACGGCTGAGCCACAAGCTGGTAGTTGTAAGAACTAGCCCAAGATTATAGTTCATCATTGTTGCTGGGCACTGAATATATTAAGGAAAAATATGGCAACCCGGATTCGAGAGGTCAATTAATGGACACTAGAGAGGTTAGATTGAGAGGTCAATTAATCTAGTGAGGGAACCCAACCTTAGTGAATTTATAGTACCTAGAAAGGGAATATTACCTATGATTTAGTACCTTTTAAAGAACTCGTATATGTAATTAGTACCTATTGGGAGATGTTCGCTAAGGTATCGATCCTATGTGCTATTTTGGGGCTTCTGTAAGGGCCTACATTCTCTTCATCTCGAGAGAGAGTTTAGGTGGAATTTGTGATTGCTCTTACTATGATAGCTTAAATTGGGAGGCAATTAGATGTGTTACATGATTGATCCATTTGAAGTGCATCATGAAAACTTCATTTGCATTGAAAATTCCAAAAATATTGTAATTAATTTCTTTTCATGCTTTTTATCTCTTTCTTTTCGATCGTCCCTAACTAATATGGGGCTATAACTTGAAGGCCATGAATCCTAAATTTCCTTGGGTTCAATAAATTCTTTAATTGGTCATCCCGACTATTAACGACCAATCAAATGGCGCCGTTACCGGGGAATTTAGTTATATTTATGACTTTGAGTTTCGTTGAGTGTTAGGATAGGGACATTTTTTTCTTTGATTTTTTTGTTTTATGGGTTGTGTTTGTAGGGACGAAAGCATGATGCCATGGTATTGGCCTTGAAGAGCAAAGGAGTGGTGCAAAATGAGGTAACAAACATCTTCTCAATTTAAATTAGACTTTGCCTAATTTAAGTTGGGGGTATGTTGCTTTCGTTACTTGACTTTTCTATGGTTTGAATTATATAATTTGCATTTTCATACTCCTACTTGAGCATATTGCACCGGTGCATGTTTTAGTCCTTACTCTTTTCTTCGGCACACTTTTTCCTTTCTTTGTTTTTGCTTTCGATAAGGAGAAATCTTTCTTGGCTCTCTCGTGCTTCATTTTGAGATTTTGAGACTATGATATTTGGTTGGAACTTGTGACGAGATGGATTTTTACCTATGTACTTGTTGAGTTATAGTTTGTGCTTGTTTTGTATTTCTTTCACTACTATGAGCCCGTGAGCTTTTTGAGCCATAAAATCATGAAATTAATTGGTTTTTCCTTTCTTGTGTGTGCATTATTCTTTTGTGTGCATTCTAGAACTTGCCATTATGTCTTCTTGAAACTACACGTGTGTGACGTTTGTTGGAAATAATTTAAGGTCATCTTTGACTTGACAAGTCACTTAGCCAAATTAATCCTACCAAATGAAATTATTCCCCTTTGAGCTTATTATCCTTATTTCTTTGGCAACCTACAAATTTAGCTATTTTCTCCATATTGTATATCCTAATCACCTTTGTCGATTAGTAGAAGATTAATGGGGATAAAGTGGTTGAATTGAGCTTACAAGAGAGTTTGTAAAGAGAGAAATGGCGAAAGTGCAAGAAAAGAGGGAGAAAAGATGAAAAAGAAAAAAAATGGAGGTTGTGTGAAAAGAAAATTTGAGTGAAGCTTGTAAAAAAGAAGAATAAAGAAGCTCTACTAGAAAAATAAAAAGAGAGCCCTTTGAGAAAAAAAGAGAAAAAAATCAAAAGTGGAAGAAAAGAAAATAAAGGTTCGTTAATGTGTCAGATGGAAGATTACATTTTTCTTGAGGTGAAAAGAGAAAAAGAGAAGATGAGAGTTGAAGTGATCAATCAACTTAAATTCTCCACTAATCTTGAGCTTATTTTTCCTAAATTTTCCTACCCAAGACCAAAAAGCCTACATTACAACGCCATTAAAGACCTTTTTGATTCAATGATTAACACATACAAGTGGTAGAGAGTTTAGACCTTTGGCAAGCATATGGTAATTTTTGGGTGCCCAATGGTGCAAAGTGTATTTTTGGTACGATGTTGTCCTAAGTGTGGTAACACTTTGACTAAGTATAGAACAAGTTGTAAATCAGCGGAAGACTTAACACACAGATTACTCAATCTTTTCACAAACTTTTGCAAGTATGTGGCGGCCTCATGGCACAAATATCACTATTGGAAAATGTGATTACATAAACAGACTCTTAGGTATGGAAACAATTCTTTCGCCCTTTGAATACAAAATCGGATCTAAAATCCAAACACGTTCCCAAATGGCAGAACCTAGACTTGTTAGAATCGAAGCCTACTTCACATGTGGGCTTCCACTTCCTGTGAACAGTGTACACAAAACATACGGGAATAACAGTAGACAACTGATATTGAACCAATTATTACAACACCAGTACAAACACTATGACATAAACCTATCTAGGATCTTTTACACTGTATAGTGGGATTGCATTTTGATCACTTGACTTGGAAATAACAGCTTCTATTTATAGATAGCTGCAGGCTCCAAATGATGAGTGGCTCACGTAGGAGATGTGGATTCCACCCATGCAGGCTCAAATAACCGCCCACTAAGAGAGGTAGTTATTTTTGCCTTCTAGATCCTTCTAGAGCTTCCGGATCTTTCCAGTTTGTTCCAGGGCCTTCAAGATCTGTGCTTGACTAGGTCTTTGCATCCAACATGTTTAGCACTTCAATCGCAAGAACCCTGAAAGCAACATTAAGCACAACACCAGTCGAAACAACAAAACAACGTTAGTGGTTAATAAAACAACTGGTGGAGGACAAGTGTGATTCCAGATGTGATGACACTGGTCTCAACAATTCACATCAACAATCTCCCCCAATCACGTCTATCCGCAACCACATAACCTGATGCAAGAAAAAAATGCAGAGCAAGATATCCAAAGTAATACATCAAATGTTAGTTCGACAGTTGTGCAAAAATAACTAATCATTCTAAAGCATAATTACCAAAGTGATTAAAGATAACCACTTAAGTAACATATAAGTCCAGAGCTTAGATCAGAGTTCAAATAAAAAAAAATAAAGTATCCAGTCACCATCAGAAAATAAATATCAGTTTAACATCCCATCATCAAATAGTTAGAAAAGTTAGTGAGGCAGAATCAACAACAACAAGCAAGAACACTTTGATATCTTTACTGAAATCCCCATCACCATGTGAACTCCCCCTAAGTTGCAGCATTACCAGCAGCATCACCTGCATCAAGAACATTTCCAGCAACATTTCGTTCTTTTAGTTCATCAGTGATGTCCTCAACCACAATTTCTCAAGAGCCAGAGCTTTCAACTGCAGTAGGTTCAGCAGCAGCAGCAGGTATATCTCCCCCTGTAGGTGTGGATAACAGCTTACCCCAGAACTGAGCTCTTTGTTCTAGAATGTCTGCTTGTCTGTTCAGTGCATTAGCTTGGAGTCTGAGGTTCGAGACATGGCATGCCAGGGCAGCAGCTTGTTGCTCAATGTACTTGCAGTTCAGAGTAACAGAGATAACTTCTCTAGCTTGAGCAGAAGTATCAGTGCAAACCGAAGTTTTAGCAGTATCAGGAGCAACATTCTGAGCATCAGCAGTAGCAGGGGCAGGAGCAGGGTTCATATAGGGTAGATCAACTACACAGTTACCTTCAAGTAGTGGTTTAGCAATACAAAGGACTAGAGCACTTAAGGAAAGAAAATCACCTTTACCTTTCCTAGCACCTTGACTACTTAACAGACAGTGAATCAAAGCAGGATAAGGCAACTTACCAACCTTGGAGATATTTCCACCATAACTTATTAGATTCTTGTAAATCACTCTACCAAGGTTAAAAGGCAGGTTCTTTCCCATCTTATAGATCAACACAACATGCTGAGTGGTAACTCTAGTGGTATTGGAGGAAGGCAGCCAATTGTAAACACAAAGCTTGTGCAAAATTGCATGTAAACTAGTCAGACTGAACAACTTCTTAGGCCAACTAACAATTAAACCTCCAGTTATCACAGACATAATCTCATACATATTATCAATTTCATCATCACTTTCAGCATTCACAGTCCCTAAACACTCATTAATCTTTGTAGGAGAAAAATCTTAAATCTCACCCCTAAAGAATATTCTTCCCAATTTGGGACTTGTACTCATAATCATACTAGCGCAGATGTGGGCATAAAACTCACATACCCAATTGTTGTACAATGAGGTAAAGTACCTGAGTGATTTCAATAAGCTTCTCTCTCTAAAGAAGTTGATGAGGTTTTGTGGAGTGAGGTCGGCATCCTTCATCTTTCTTTCATGAATTTTGTCCTTATTGGCAAACTTTTTGTATATGGCCTTGCCATTAGTAAAGTAGAAGTTCCCAACTCAAAAGTTTTCAACATCATAGTCAGAGTTATCAGATATATCATTGGCATCATCAGGGGACTCATCACCATCATCATCTTTGGCTTCATCTTCACCATCAGAACTCTCAACATTTTGAACATCAGCATCCTTATCAGATTCATCAGATTCTGCACCTTCGTAAGAATCCTTAAGTGCATCCTCTTTATCATCAGAAGATAAAGATGAATCATGGTCAGGATCAGAGGGTTCTGCATCAGCAACAGTATGTGTTGGCACTGAGGTGGAAACATCTGTGGCAATATCATCAATCAACTGGTTCAGATCAGCATTTTCCTCATTAGATTCATATGGTGTTGCTTCAGGAGCGGTAACATCAGACACAACTTTCTTTCCTCTCCGTCTCTTCTTCAAAGCTTTGCAAAGATCAGCTATAGTAGGATTTTCACATGTAGCATCTACATCCATAGAAGTAGCTTCATCAGAATCAGAGATAAAGATAGGGGACTTCCCTTTTCAGAGGTGGTTGTATCCTGTGTGCCTTTCTTGCAGAGTCTGACTGACCAACTCTGTAGAGGCGTTTTATATTTCTGAGCAAATGGTTTAACAACCTTTGATCTGAGTGGAACCGGTGGTGATGACGAGGAAGAAGACACTTGTGGATTTTGTTCAGCACAAGTAGGTGATGTATTTGGAGATGTAGGGACTTGAACAGGGTTCTGAGTCTCAACATTCTCTGAGGGTAGGCTTTCTTCAGGAGTCACAAAAGGGACAATAGCGGAAGGATTAGAAGTATCAGTAGGAATTTGAGAGTGAACTTCAGAGGGAATGGATGGTTCAAGGATGGGATTTTCAATTCATGAAATAGTAACACTCGACCAAGCAAACTGAGTTCGAAAAGATTCAAGAACTGAATCGGGTGTACCAGCAGGAAGGACGATAGTCTGTAGTAGAGGGATTCCAAAAATAGGAGCAGCCGGTTGTGTAGCAGCATTCAGATTGACATCTGGTGCAGCATCCGACGCGATGAGAAGATGAAATGAGGGATCACACTCAAGCACACAAACATGTCACTTCAAATATTATTTTCCAAGATATATAGGTAGAGAAAACAGTAGTGGAATAGAGGTTATTTCCACTAATTAAAAACTGCAAACGACGTGTGAAAGAATATGCAGTGTAGCAGACTATGAGAACTGATGGGCGTTTTCTCAACACACAATTAATCCCCAAGTATGAAGGATATCAATTGTAGTTTCGAAGGTGACCAAGTTAAATATCGAATCCACGGGATGGATAAATATCAATTCAATTACGTTCTAGTAGATTATAACTATTTTGAATTAAACAATTGGTTTAAGTAACAATTTGAATAGCTAATAAATAACAAGAACAAGTAAATAATAGTGGTGATCAATTAAGATGATAGGTAGTTCGTCAGGCCATCCAGTTTCCTTTGTTAATTCGTACTTTCGTGTGTCGATGTCCGACTCTGCCTTGTGGTTTATGGACGCATCACTAGACCACGCGAATCTATTCTATAGACACAAATTGATAAGCTTTTGACACGTGTGAGTATCCTCAGAGCAAGATGTATACTCCACCTCCCTTTCTAGGTACTATCATAATTTTCCCGTGCACTTAGTACTCTAACCCGATTTGATCTCCCTTTTTAGGTACTATAAAGTCATACTCTTTATCCTACTAGTCAACCCGAATTCAATTCAATTAACAAACATTCATATAAGACAGATCTAATAAGACTTCGGAATCCCTTCACTTAGAATTATAACAATAAACCCTGCTCAACAGTGAACGCACTCAATCAATAACCATGTTATGTTTTCAGACTCTACACAACGATTAATGATGTACAAAACAACTATGAGTATGGATTAAAAACGTGCAATCTTATATAAAATAAACCACAAGTAGTGTTGTACGGAGTATACACACGAAATACAAATTAACTCATGAAACCTTCATAACCCTAGAACTACCAAAGTGGCTCTAGCCCATGATTGATCTAAGAACAATCATGGTTAGATGGACCAATCTTACTTTTATCTCCAGCTGAATCTCTGTCACAGCCCTCCGGATGGATCACTAATCTCTTTTCTTCACTCCTCTCTTGTATCACGACGTCTCTCTCTTCTCAACTGTATGAGCCTTCTTTTATACTTGTAATCACGTCTCTAGGGCTTGGAATGGGCTTTTCAAGAGATCTCATGCGTTTTGGCCTCAAAAATCCAGATAGGATAAGTTTCCAAATTTTGGTTCGACCTCGTCAATAGGTCGAACCACTGGCCAACAAGTCGAACCCTAGGTCGAACCACGCTACTGGACAATTTCCGCTCTTGGTTCAACCAACTGTCAGGTCGAACCCCCAACGTCGTGGTCGAACCCATCTTCTCGCGAACTGGTTCGACCATGGTTCGACCTGATGAACAGGTCGAACCCCTGGAGTCGTGGTCAAACCCATCTTCTGCTGTTCCACAATGCTAGTTCGACCTATAAGAGAGGTCGAACCCTCCTCCATTAGGTCGAACCCTTCTCTTTCCTTGGCGGTTTACATGGTCTCGACTTCGTCTCTTTGATTCTTGGCACTTCCACTCCGTTTTTGCTATGAAAACCACTTAAATAGCTCCACTAACACCTGATTCATCCTAATTCACAATATATATAGGTTTTCCACCTATTTCCACCTCAAAACTCTCCAAAACTAGCACAAAACATGGTTCTAAACTTGTGAATTTACACACTCATCAAACCCCCAAACTTACATGTTGCTCGTCCCGAGGCAACCAAATCAAACCACAGGAGACGTGTATAATTCACCAAAGATCAAGTACAATATACATCACACATGCAACTTCATTCAATCAAACAAGTATTAATTGCTTCATATATATCACTCATGCAAAATCAATCCAATCCATACCATTCAGAGTACTAAGTAATTTCGCTCACAAGATAAGTAATTATTCTCTTCCACTCAAGTGCGTGAGGCACTATATAGGTTAATATAAACACTCATATCAATCCATATTCACGCGTAACCATAAGCTTGGCAAAGGTCTCAAAAATCAACTTATAATCGACTCTTCACTAGGATCACAAAGGACTTATTTTTGGGTTATAATGTTGGCTTTTTGGAAAAAGGTAGGAAAATTTGGACTTAGTGACTTAAGACACTAGTAGAGAGTTACATTGGAGGTTCTCGATTTCTTCTTCTTACAGCAAGTTCTCCTCCAATGTCATCTCTTGAACTTGTAAAATTCCTGAATTTCCTTCTTTTCATGGCATCAACATCATCTTCTTAAACAATTTGGGTACCGATTTTAGGCACTACCCTTCTCGTATATATAGGTCATTAGCTTCTAAGCTACATGCAACACGTATAAACAGTAGGGGTACCAGTTTCGGTACTACCCCTAACAAGATTTGACCATATTCTTTTCATCCAACCATGTTCTATCCTTCTTTACTTCTTGCAACACTTACTCACCTCCACTCTCTCTACCAATGAATAGGTTAATCAAAGCTCAAGTAAAGGTTTATAAGGTTATTTACTTCGGCTACCAAATAAAAGGCTTTTAACGGCTCAACAGGGCATCCAAAGATAAATAAGATCATTAGGAAGGATAAATTTGGCTAAGTAGCTTAATCACAAAATAATGGCCTAATATCATGTCCTAGCAATTTATCAATCATAAGTCTCACACAAGACTCCAAACCAAGTTTTAGAATACGTTCATATGAATGATCCTCTCAAAAATAAAATAATCATGATCAAGCATGATTAAAAAGCTCAAATCCTCACATAGGTAATCCTAGTACTCCTCATAGCACATAATTAAGATCAATTCCACAAGAACTCAATATACTTATCAACTAAACATGCTTTTCATCAATAGAAATTAACACATGAACATATGAATGCACAAAAATCAATAAGCTTGTACCCAATCAATCATACAAGATATCACTTATACATTCCACTCACGCATGAATCACACCCCATCCTAAAGATAAAATGACAAAAAAAATAATGGAATCAAGATAGATCGAAGGAAACAAAAAAAAACCTGAAAAACTACTCCTCCAGAGCATCATCACCCACATCATCATCATCCTCATCATCAAGCCTCCACTCCACAATCCGGTGTAGATCACCGATGTGCCTATCCAAATAATCAACTCGATCACCCAACCTACCAACTTTCTCATTCAAGGTCGTATACTTCTCATTCAGCATAGCATAGTTGGCGTTGGCGAGTGCGAGCTGCCGGTTTGTCTCCTGCTGGCTAGCAATAATTGCGACCAGCTGCTCCTGAATAAGGCGGAGCTCGTGTATCAATCGGGACAGCCCGCTGCTGATGCGGTGCTGACTCATGCTGAGGTGCGTCGGGCTGCTCCTCTTCTGGAATCTCCATCTCTGGCTGCTCATACGCCCGATGCTCGACCTCGGGCTGCTGTGGCCACTGAAGTGGCTGGTGCGGTGGCGGATGGTACTCTCCCTGTTCCACAATTTGCTGTAGCTCCTCCAACCTACCTTTGGCACACAACCTAGCCACGGCTTTCCAATCTCCATTGGTCTTCACAGTCACGGACAGAGCAGTGTGTTCTAGGGAGTTCATCAACAAGTTCCTCGCCTCCCGGACAGTGGTCATGTTGCTCATGTCAAAGGGAAACATAAAGTCGAATGGCTTTGGTCCTCTCGTGAAGAACCAATCACCATCTCTAAAGTGTGCGAATCCTCCCTTTACACATGTGAGCATCACCAAATTGGGCTCTCCTCTAACAGGTGTAATGCCGGTGAAGTCCATATTGTAGTGCTCAGCTACAATCGTCAGTAACCCTCCAATGTTCACCTTCTGAAATCCAATGGTCCTGAATCGATACAGCTGCACGATGAAATATGTTCCCACATTGAACTTCACCCCATTCATCATACAACATAGGGCATAAAACTCTCCTCTAGATACACAGCCACCCTCCGAACGAGCAAACAGTGTATTTTTTAGCACTCGATCCATATATTTCAACACGGGATTCTTGATCGAGGTCGCACGAGCCTGCCTAATCTTATAGTCTCTGATCTCCCCAGTTATCTCCCTCCAAAACCTATTAGCGTTGAAGTGTCTATTCTCCACTCGAGAAATCTCTAGAGGCGTCTGAAAAAGCTGATTAAAATCCTCAGCCGTCTATCTCCTTCGGACTCCTCCTAACTGAAATGAGCATTGATATGGGTAGCCAAGTGGGTCCTTTTCCATCTCAAATGAGCAAACTACCTCTGCTGTAACGTGGAAGTAAGTCGGCTTCTTCAACTCCATAAATCTGCGGATCCCCACTCGATCGAACAACATCGTCATGTCATCCCTAATGCTCATAAGTATCATGGCCTCATCATCTTGGTATCTTTTCCGAGCTATCTTATCTGAGACTTCTTTCCACTTTTCCTTAATCTCATCCCAGTTTTGCATTTGAATTCTAAAGTTTTTGGGTAAACGCTCTTGTATCCTCAGTTTCCTCGTCACTGTGTCCACATTCGAAGGACTGTCTTGCCTCTTCTTCGATCTTGCTTCATCCACCTTGCCCTTCCCTTTATTCGATCCTTGTCCCTTTCCTGAAAACAACTCTTTCAATACAACCAACAAGACAAGAATACAAGTATATGACTAGCATATCCTATACTCTACTCAAGACTTCAAGTATTCATGCTAAATCAACTCAACTATCATCTCAACACCACTTGCTCATCCATCATGCTCAAAACATCATCAACCACACTCTCTTCAATCTTCAAATCATCAACAACAAGCATGCATCAACCAATTCAAGCCATTCAACATAAATTTCAACAATTGAACTTCATGAACAACCCAAACTATCAATAATTCGAACCTAGTTAACATGCTCATTCCTCTAGATGCATTATATCCTTGATCAATCCACATAAAACTCAAGTTCTATCCATAATCAAGCAATCTCAACCCAATAAACATGAATTCATATGGATCAACTCAAAAATATCAATTATCACCGTGAATTTCAACCAAAATCAATATCAATCAACTCACCCACAACAAATTTCTTGCAATAAACTTCAATCCTAAGGTAATTGAGTTGAAAGAACGTACCTTTCGTCTTGCCCATGGTTAAAAATCGATAATTTGCACACAACACTGAAAAACGCGATTGAACCCTAATTCGCGACAAAAATCGCCCAAATCCACGCCCAATTCAAGAATTAAGAGTGTAATGTTGTGTAATCGGTGCAAAATCAAGTGTAACTGACGAATTTGTGCACGGGTGTTACGGTTTGGGGAAGGTTCGAGGTTTGGTGGACAAAAATATGATCGAACCCTTCTAAAAACTCAACTTAAAACCGCTAACCTGACGGGGTTCGACCTCGGGTTCGACCTTCAGAACAGGTCGAACCTCGAGTGACGAGGTCGAACCTACCTTCAGGACAACTTTCCTTTTGGGTTCGACCTAGGTTCGACCTTCTGAACAGGTCGAACCACTCTTGTGACAGGTCGAACCTATCACCTGAAAAACAGAGTGCTCTGAACGGACTGGTTCGACCTCAGGTTCGACCTTCTGATCAGGTCGAACCATAATGACTCAGGTCGAACCACTCTACTGTAAGATTTAAGTCCCGGGTTCGACCTTGGTTCGACCTGTTAAACAGGTCGAACCTAGAATGATTAGGTCGAACCTCCTCACTGGATGATTTTCTTCGTCGGTTCGACTTCCTCTGCTTGGTTTGACCTCCTGGCACTGGTCGAACCTCTCACGGCTTTGGTCGAACCACACTTTTAAGCTTCAAAACTGAGTGTTCTTCAATCCCTATACACTTCAAACTTCAATACGAATCATTAGGTACCAACTAGAGCACAACTTCATCCAAAATTTGTTCCACAAAATATCATTCATGAGTAACTCCATAAAAGAAAACACAACCAAAACCCACTAACATTAGGCAAGTTATAAAAAATCATCACATCAAAATCGATTAAAATTTTAATATGGCGCAAAATCAACTCCCCTAACAAACATCACAAAGAAAAGATTATACTATCGGTGCTTATCAAGGTAAGTACATCACACCCCCCAAACTTAGTAAAAACAATAGTTGAAACTAAGTTTGCAAAGAGATGTAATTGCCGATAAGTAAGCACTTCAAACATAAAAATTTCTTACTCACACAAATAGAATAAATCATTAAAACAAGAGGGAAAGCCCCCAACAGGCACTCATGTTTAACGTCGGAGAATCACGACGGTACCAAATCAGATCAAGGTATCCACAAAGATGACACCAACATCATCCGGCAACCTATAATGCTTCAAGCGATGTCCATTCGCCGTAAAAATATCTCCATCCTTACCAATAAGCTCAAAACTCCCCCCTCCTAAGACTCGATGAATCATGAACGGTCCTGTCCACTTTGATTTCAACTTGCCTGCAAAAAGCTTTAAACGAGAGTTAAAAAGTAATACCTCATCTCCTTGCTTGAACTCCTTGTACGAGATCTTCGAATCGTGCCACCTCTTAATCCTCTTCTTATAGATCTCTGAATTCTTGTACGCACGACTCCAAAACTCATCCAAAAGATTGATGTGAGCAATCCTCAACTCCTTCACATCTTTAAGAGTCAAGTTCAAGCTACGCAAAGCCCAAAACGCTTTGTGTTGAATTTCTACAGGTAAGTGGCACGGCTTCCCATAGATAATCTGATACGGTGACATATCTAACACCGTCTTGTACGTAGTTCGGAAACTCCACATGACATCATCGAGCTTCAAGGCCCAATCCTTTCTATTGGTTCTGACCACCTTCTCCAAAATCTGTTTGACTTGACGGTTAGAGACCTCCGCTTGCCCATTCGCTTGAGGATGATAGGGTGTAGTGACCCTATGCTTAAAACCATACCCTTTAAGCACCTTCTCAAGAAATTTATTTACGAAATGCGTACCTCCATCACTAACAAGTGCTCTAGGGACTCCAAAACGGGCAAAGATATGCTTCTTCAAGAAAGATATAACAGTTTTTGAGTCATTCAAGTGAGTAGGAATCGCTTCCACCCACTTAGAAACATAATCCACCGCAAGTAGAATGTAGAAAAATCCATTCGATGGGGAAAAGGCCCCATAAAATCAATACCCCATACATCAAAAATCTCGACCACTATGCTTGGCTGAAGCGGCATCTCGTCTCTCCTACCGATGTTCCCCATATGTTGACATCTATCGCAAGACGCCACATAGGTCTCACAATCTTTGAACAAGGTAGGCCAATAAAGAGCGGCCTGAAGTACCTTGGCTGCTGTCTTGTTAGCGCCGAAGTGTCCCCCATTAGGTTGTGCATGGCAAAACTCGAGAATACTCTCCATCTCTATCTCAGGCACACACCTACGGATGATAGAATCCGTGCAAATCTTATACACAAACGGATCATACAATATGAAAGTCTCAACATCCCTTTTGAATTTAGCAAGTTGATATCGGTTGAGATCCCTTGGAATTTCTCCCACAGCAATATAATTCACATAATCCGCATACCATGGATCAACTCCCTGCGCAGCAACCACACACGCTCGCTCAACCCCTTCAACAAACACGGCCATGATCTTTTCATCCGGGAACATTTCCTCAATATACTCGAAAGAATTATCACAATGTTCCCTAGTCTCCAACCTCGAAAGATGATCCGCTAGCACATTATCAGAACCTTTCTTATCCCGGATCTCCATGTCAAACTCTTGAAGTAGAAGAATCCACCTTATGATCCTAGGCTTCGTCTCCTTCTTTTCCATCAAGTACCGAATCGCAGAATGATCTGTGTATACTATAGTCTTCATGCCAACCAAATACTGACGAAACTTATCGAATGCATACACTACAGCCAAAAACTCCTTTTCAGTCACCGTGTAATTCTTTTGTGCCGCATCGAAAGTCTTACTTGCGTAGTAAATGACGCAGAACTTTTTTTCCTTCAGTTGCCCAAGCACCACCCCAAGTGCTACATCACTTGCATCACACATTAGTACAAACGGTTGAGTCCAATCCGGTGTGATCAAGATAGGTGCAGTGATAAGCGCCTCCTTTAAAACTTGAAAAGCTGTTAGACATTCATCATCAAACACAAAAGGAACATCTTTTTCAAGTAAGTGAGATAAGGGCTTAGAGTATTTTGAGAAGTCTTTTATGAATCTCCTGTAAAAACCGGCGTGTCCAAGGAAAGACCGCACTCCTCTTTCATTGGTCGGTGGTGGAAGCTTCTCAATCGCCACCACTTTAGCACGATCTACCTGCAACCCTTTGGCAGAAACATGATGCCCAAGAACAATCCCATTCTTCACCATGAAGTGGCACTTCTCCCAATTCAAGACAAGATTAGTCACTTGGCATCTCTTCAAAACAGTAGCTAGGTTAGACAAACAAATATCAAAGGAGGAACCAAAAACAGAAAAATCATCCATGAACACCTCTATGATCTTTTCTATCAACCCATCGAATATTGCCATCATGCATCTCTGAAAAGTAGCAGGCGCATTACATAACCCAAATGGCATTTTCCGAAAAGCAAAGGTCCCGTAGGGGCAAGTAAAAGTTGTCTTTTCTTGATCCTCGGGGGCAATCATAATTTGGTTGTACCCCGAGTATCCATCCAAGAAACAATAAAACTCATACCCTGCAAGATGATCTAACATTTGATCAATAAAAGGAAGAGGAAAAAGATCCTTACACGTGTTCTCATTCAACTTCCTATAATCAACACATGTACGCCATCCCGTAGGAATCCTTGTGGCTATCGCTTCTACATCCTCAGCTTTTACTACAGTCATACCCCCCTTTTTAGCAACTACATGCAATGGACTCACATGGGGACTATCACTAATAGGATATATGATTCTGGCATCCAACCACGTAAGGATTTGCTTCCTAATTACCTCTTGAATTGCGGGATTAACCCTCCACTGATTCTGAACACTTGCCTTCGCCTCATCCAATAGTCTTATCCTATGCATACAATACGAAGGACTAATTCCTTTCAAATCCTCAAGAGACCAACCAATCGCAGATTTATACTTCCTAAGAACATTCAATAACTCCTCAAGTTGATCATCATCAAGAGAAGAACATACAATTACCGGATATTTTTCATTGTCGCCAAGAAAGGCGTACTTCAAGTATTCCGGCTGAAGTTTCAACTCCTCTTTCCTCACTTCCATCGGAGAGCTCTCGTTATCCAACGGCAAGTACTTCCTATTCCACTTGACTTCTTCCACCTTAGCTCTTTCCGATTCAAACCTGTCATCACCCAAAGCAAGTAAGTTTTCAAGAAATTCAATACATACCTCGTTTGAGAGTCCGTCAAGCTCCGTAGTGGGAAAAGTAAGAGACTCCATCAAATATGTTTCGAGAGGATCCTTTGACAAGATCAGAGACATATCCTCTTTCACAATATCCTCCACCACGTCAATACTATAACACTGCAACTCCATGGGCATCTTCATTGCTTTGTCCAAGTTGAAAAGAACTTCTTCTTTGTCCATCCGCAATCTAAGCTCTTCTTTCTGAACATCAATCATAGCTCCAGCAGTCGCAAGGAAAGGTCTCCCCAAGATTAAAGTGATATTATCCTTGTCTTCTTCCATCTCTTGCACAAGAAAGTCCACAGGAAAGACTAGTTTTCCACTTTGACGAGGACGTCTTCGATTATACCCTTTGGAAAAGTCATCGACCTGTCCGCCAATTGGAGAACCACTGTTGTAGGAGTAAGCTCCCCCAAACCAAGCCTCTGAAATATGGACAAAGGCATCAAATTGATGCTTGCCCCTAGATCACACAAAGTTGGCCGTGCCGGCCCCTTTCCGATTTCTCATAGAATAGTGAAGCTCCCTGGATCCTTCAACTTTTGCGGCAGCTTCTTTTGGATGATTGAGCTGCAATTCTCAGATAAATTTGATAGGGGTTTTCTCAACACACAAATTAATCCTCAAGTATAAGGTTATCAATTGTAGTCGCGAAGATGACCAAGTTATAATATCGAACCCACGGGACAGTTAAATATCAATTTCATTATATTCTAGTATACTTTAGACTATGTTTGGTAATTGTAAAGGTTTAAGGAATAATAACTTCTAATCGAAATAGCAAAAAGAAATAGTAAGAGTAGAGAAAAGTGAGTTGTGATCAATAAGAATAGTAGGTAGTTCGTCGGGTCATCCAGTTTCACTAGCAATTCATATTTTCATGTGATGGTGTCCGACTCTGCCCTTTGGTTTGTGGATGCATCACTAGACCATGCAAGTTTACTCTATAGACACAAGTAAATATGCGCTTGACACGTGTGAATAACCTCGGAGCAAGAGATATACTTCACCCCCCTTTCTTGGTACTATCATAATCAATTATCTTCTACGTCTAGAATCTAACCCGATTTGATCTCCCTTTTTAGGTACTATAAAGTTATACTCTTCATCCTATTCATCAACCCGAATTTAATTCAATTCATGAATATTCATATAAGACGGTTCTAATAAGACTTCGGAATCCCTTCACTTAGAATTATAACAATAAACCCTGCTCAGTAGTGAACGCACTCAACCAATAACCATGTTATGTATTTAGACTCTACACAACGATCATTGATGCACAAAACGACTATGAGTATGGATTAAATATGCAATCTTACATAAAACAAACCACAGGTAGTGTTGTACGGAGTTTTACACACAAAATATGAATTACATCATGAAACTTTCATAACCCTAGGACTACCAAGGCGGTTCTAGCCCATGATTGATCTAGGAACAATCATGGTTAGATTGATCATTCTTACTTGAACCTTCAGCGAACTTCTGTCACAGCCCTTCGGATGGATGACCACCTCTACTCTTGTCTCTCTTATGATTGTAGATCAAAAGCTCTCTTCATTCTCTGTATGAGCCTCCTTTTATACTTGTAATCACGTCTCTAGGGCTTGAAATGGGCTTTCTAAGTGATCTCACGCGTTTCGGCCTCAAAAATCCAGATAAGGTAAGTTCTCGCACGCAGGTTCGACCTCGTCAAATAGGTCGAACAAACCGGCCACAGGTCGAACAACAGGTCGAACCCCACTACTGGAAGAATTCTACACTGGTTCGACCTCTTGAACAGGTCGAACAACTTAGGCCTTGGTCGAACCCCAGGTCGAACCTCATCACTGGACAATCCCCGCTCCCGATTCGACCAACTGGCAAGTCGAACTCAAAAGTCGTGGTCGAATCCTCTTTTCCGCGAACTGGTTCGACCACGGTTTGACCTGATGGACAGGTCGAACCACTTGAGTCATGGTCGAATCCTCTTCTGTCAGCTCATCAATGTTGGTTCGACCTGCTGGAGAGGTCGAACCCTCCTCCAACCAGGTCGAACCCTCCTCCTTCTTGGGCAGTTCGCATGGCTTCGTCCCCGTCTCTTTGATTCTTGGCACTTTCACTCCGTTTTTGCTAAGAAACCACTCAAATAGCTCCACTAACACCTGATTCATGCTAATTCACAATATATATAGGTTTTCCACCTATTTCCACATCAAAACTCTCCAAAACTAGCACAAAACATAGTGCCAAAGTTGTGAATTTACACACTCATCAAAGCCCCAAACTTGCATGTTGCTCGTCCCGAGGCAACCAATTAAAACCACAGGAGTCGTGTATAATTCAACAAGATCAAGTACAACACATATTACACATGCCACTTCATTGAATCAAACAAGAATTACTTGCATCATATATTTCACTCATGTAAAATCAATCCAACCGCACACCATTCGGAGTACTGAGTAATCTCGCTGACAAGATAAGTCTTTACTCTCTTTTGCTCATGTGCGTGAGGCACTATAGGCTAGTATAAACACTCATATCAATTCATATTCACGCGTAACCATAAGCTTGGCAAAGGTCTCAAAAAACAACTCACATCCAATTAATACTAGGATCACAAAGGACTTGTTTCTATGTTGTAATGTTGGCTCTTTGAAAAGGGTAGGAAAATTTGGACATAGTAACTTAAGACACTAGTAGAGAGTTACCGTGGAGGTTCTTGATTTCTCATTCGGCTTCATATTCTCCTCCAATTCTTCTCTTGCACTTGCAATGTTAGATTTTCCTTCTCTTCCTTGCATCAACATCATTCTTCTTTTGATCGCTCGGGTACCAGTTGTAGGCACTACCCTTCTCGAACATCGTTCGGCTGCTTCTTAAAACTTCAAGCCCCATGTATAAGCAATTTGGGGTACCAGTTTCAGGCACTACCCTTAACAAGATTTAACCATGTACTTTTCTTACTAAACCTCATTCCATCTTCCTTTTCTTCTCGCACACTTATTCACCTTACTCTCTCTACCAATGAATAGGGTATTTTCAAAACTCAAATAAGGTAATTAAGGCTCTTTTATTTGGCTTTCCAAAGAAAAAGTTTTTAAAAGGCTCAAACAGGGCTACCTAAGGTTTATAAAATCATTAGGAAAGGTAAAATTTGGCTAAGTGACTCAATTAATCAAAAATGGCCTAAGATCATGTCCTAATATTTCATCAATTGTAAGTTTCACACAAGACTCCAAGCCAAGTTCTAGAATACGTTCATACGAATGATTCTCTCAAAAATAAACTATCATGATTAATCATGATAAAGGCTCAAATCCTCACATAGGTAATCAATTCCTAATACTCCTCATAGCACATAATCAAGATCAATTTCCATGAATTCCATATACTTAACAAATTATTCATGCTCTTTCCAATGAAAATAAACACGTAAACACATGAATGCACAGAATCAACAACCCATATACAAATCAATGATACAAGATCAACTATATCACGTACATGCCACTCACACATGAATCATACCCCAATCTGTAGGAATAAAAAGAAAAATGGGAGATAAGATGAATCGGAGAAGCCAAAAGAAAACCTGAAACTACTCCCTAGGAGCATCATCATCCTCATCATCATCTTTGTCATCCTCATCCATCCTATTCTCCACAGCTCGGCACAGACTGGTAATGTGCCTAGCCATCATATCCACTCGACTACTCACTCTACCAACACGCTCATCCAAGACAGCGTACCTCTCGTTCAGCGTGGCATAATTGGCGTTAGCGAGCGCGAGCTGCTTGTTCGTCTCCTGCTGTGCAGCTACTACTGCGACCAGCTGCTCATGAATCAAGCGAAGCTGCTCTCGGGTACCTGGAACTGCTTGCCGCTGCTGCGGTACCGGAGCATGCTGAGGCACATCATGCTGCTCTCCTTCCGGAATCTCCATCTCCGGCTGCTCATCTACCTGATCCTCCTCTTCAGGCTGCTGTGGCTGAGGTGGACGGAACTTTCCTTGATCAATGATCTGCTGTAACTCGCCATCCTCCCCTCAGCACACATCTGCGCTACCGCTCTCCAATCATCACCCGACTTCACTACCACGGATAAGGCAGTATGTCCGAGAGAATTCATCAACTTATTCCTTGCTTCCCGAATAGTTGTCAAGTTGCTCACGTCGAAGGGGAACATAAATTCGAAAGGCTTGAGACCCCTCGTGAAAAACCAATCTCCATCTCTAAAATAGGCAAATCCTCCCTTCATGCACGTGCTCATCATCAAATCGGGTTCTCCTTCTACTGGTGTAAAGCCGGTGAGATCCAAGTTGTAATGCTCAGCCACGATCGTCAGTAACCCTCCAATATTCACCTTTTGAAATCCAATGGTCTTGAATCGATGCAGCTGCGCAATGAAATAAGCTCCAACATTGAACTTCACCCCGTTCAGCATACACCAAAGAGCGTAAAGCTCTCCTCTAGGTACAACACTCCCCTCCGAGCGGGCGAATAACGTGTTGCTCAGGACGCGGTCCATGTACCTCAAGACTAGGTTCTTTACTGCGGAAGCACGAGCTTGTCTGATTTTATAATCTCGAATCTCCCCGGTGATCTCCCTCCAAAACTGATTTGCACCGAATGCAGCATTTTCTAATCGAGGGATCTCCAAAGGCGTCTCAAACAACTCATTAAAATCCTCAGACGTCCATTTCCTACTCACTCCGCCAAGCTGAAACGTACACTGATATGGGTACCCAAGCGGGTCCTTCTCCATCTCAAACGAGCAAACTACTTCCGCTGTAACATGGAAGTACGTCGGCCTCTTCAGCTCCATGAATCTTCGGATCCCTACTTGATCGAACATCCAAAATATGTCATCCCCAATTCTCATTATCCTCATCGCTTCATCATCTTGGTATCGAGTGCGAGCTATCTTGTCTGAAACTTCTTCCCACTTCTATTTGATCTCATCCTAATCTTGCGTATGAATCTTGAAATTTTCGGGTAAACGATCTTGCAGCCTCAGTTTCCTTGTCACCTTGTCCAAATTCGAAGGCCTGTCATGCCTCTTCTTCGATCTTTCCTCCTCTGCCTTTCCCTTACCTTTACTTGATCCTTGTCCCTTTCCTGAAAACAAATACTTCAATCCAACCAACAAGACAAGAAAGCAAGTATTTGACTAGCACATAACATACTCTACTCAAGACTTCAAGCATCAATGCATAATCACTCCAACTATCGTCTCAACACTACTTGCTTATTCAACATGCTCAAAACATTTTCAATAACACTTCTTTAAATAACCAACAAGCATGCATCAACAATTCAAGCAATTCAATCAAAAATTCAACATGTTTCCCTTAATGAACTACTTCAATTTCATCAATTTCAAACCAAATCAACATGCTCATTCTATTAGATGTTCTATACCCTTGATCAATCCTCATAAAAATTCAAGTTTTATCAATAATCAAACAACCTAAAACCAAGAAAAAAGAATTCATATGAAACAAGTCACAATATCAACATTCACCATGAAATTCAACCATACTCAACATCAATCCTCTTATTCAAATCGAATTTCATACCTAAACCTTCAATCCTAGAGTAATTGAGTTGGAACAACATACCTTTTGACTTGCCCATGGTGAATAATCGATCAACAACACACAACAACCAAAAATCGCGATTTCAGCCCTAACTTGCGACGAAAATCGCCCAAATCCGCGACTAACTCGTAAATTCAAGGTGTAATGTTGTGTAATCGGTGTGCAATCAAGTGTAATCGAAGAATTTGTGTAATGGTGTAGAGGTTCGAAGAGGGTTCGGGGTTTGGTGTTTCGAAAAAGTGATCGAACCCTCCAAAAAATCGAACTTAAATTGCGTACGTGGCTTGGTTCGACCTCAGGTTCGACCTCCTGAACAGGTCGAACAATAACTGATGAGGTCAAACCTACCTTCTGGACAAATGCTCTTCTCGGTTCGACCTGGGGTTCGACTTGCTGATCAGGTCGAGCAATCCTTGAATTGGTCGAACCCATTTTCTGGAAAACAGAGTGCTTTGAACTGACTGGTTCGACCTCAGGTTCGACCTCCTGAACATGTCGAACAAATATAGCTTAGGTCTAACCACCTCTCTAGACAACTTTCGACTCTGGTTCGACTTCCTCTGCTTTTGTTCGACCTCCGGCACTGGTCGAACCACTCCTGGTGTTGGTCGAACCATCCTTCTGACCTTCAAAACTGAGTGTTCTTCATTCACTACACACTTCAAGCTTCAACACAACTCATTAGGTACAATCTAGAGCATAACTTCAGAAATTATTCCACAAAACATCATTCATGAGTAACTCCGTAAAAGAAAACACAACCAAAAACCACTGAACATTAGGCAAGTTGTAAAAAATCGTCACATCAAAATTGATTAAAATTTCAATATGGCCGCAAAAACCAACTCCCCTAACAAACAATACAAAGAAAAGATTATACTCTTAGTGCTTCAATGAGGTAATAACATCACACCCCCCCAAACTTAGTAAAAACGTAAGTCGAAACTAAGTTTGAAAAGAGATGTAATTGCCGATTAGCAAGCACCTTAAATATAAAAATTTCTTACGCACACAAAAGAAATAAAGCAATAAAACGGAAGAGTAAGCTCTCAACAAGCGCTCATATTTAACGTCGGAGAGTCACGACGGTACCAAATCAGATCAAGGTATCATAAAAAATGACACACGCATCATCCGGTGACTTATAATGCTACAACCGATGCCCATTCGCCGCGATAACATCTCCATCTTTGTCAATAAGCTCAAAACTCCCCCCTCCTAAGGCTCGATGAATCATGAACGGACCCGTCCACTTAGACTTCAACTTGCCTGTAAAAAGCTTCAATCGAGAGTTAAAAAGTAGTACCTCATCTCCTTGCTTGAACTCCTTGTATGAGATCTTAGAATCATGCCACTTCTTCATTCTTTCCTTATAAATCTCTGAATTCTTGTAAGCACGACTCCTAAATTCATCCAATTGATTCATGTGAGTTATCCTCAACTCCTTCACATCCTTGAGGGTCAAGTTCAAGGGTCACAAAGCCCAAAACGCTTTGTGTTGAATCTCTACGGGTAAGTGGCACGGCTTCCCAAAGACAATTTGATACGGTGATATATCTAACACCGTCTTGTAAGCGGTTCGGAACCCCCATAACACATCATCAAGCTTCACAGCCCAATCCTTTCTAATAGTTCCTACCACTTTCTCCAGAATCTGTTTGACTTGACGGTTGGAGACCTCTGCTTGCCCATTCGCTTGCGGATGATAGGGTGTAGTAACCCTATGCTTAACACCATAATCCTTAAGCACCTTTTCTAGAAATTTATTGACGAAGTGGGAACCTCCATCACTAACTAGAGCTCTAGGAACTCCATAACGGGCAAAAATATGCTTCTTCAAGAAAGATAGAACAATTTTCGAGTCATTTACACGAGTAGGAATTGCTTCCACCCACTTTGAAACATAATCCACAGCAAGAAGAATGTAGAGAAACCCATTCGACGGGGGAAAAGACCCCATAAAATTGATCCCCCATACATCAAATATCTCCACAACTATGCTAGGCTGCAGTGGCATCTCATCTCTCCTACCTATATTTCCCATGCGCTGACATCTATAGCAAGACGCCACATAGCTCTCACTATCTCTAAACAATGTAGGCCAATAAAGAGCGGATTGAAGTACCTTAGTTGCAGTCTTTTGCGCTCCGAAATGCCCCCCATTTGGTTGTGCATGACAGAACTCAAGCACACTCTCCATTTCCATCTCGGGTACACTTCTTCGGACAATGGAATCTGTACATATCTTGTAAACAAACGGATCATACCATATAAATGTCTCAACTTCCCTCCTAAATTTCGCAAGTTGATATCGGTTGAGATCCCTTGGAATTTCTCCAATGACAATATAATTAAAATAATCCGCGTACCATGGATCCATACCTTGCGCTGCGACCACACATGCTCACTCAGTCCCTTCAACAGCCATAGCCATGATCTTCTCATCAGGGAATATCTCTTCAATATACTCAAAAGAATTATCACAATGCTCCCTAGTCTCCAACCTTGACAAGTGATCTGCCAACACATTTTCTGTTCCTTTCTTATCCCGAATCTCCATGTCAAATTCCTGAAGTAGTAGAATCCACCTTATAATTCTAGGCTTCGTCTCCTTCTTCTCCATCAAATACCGAATCGCTGAATGATCCGTATACACAATCGTCTTCATGCCAACCAAGTACTGACGAAACTTATCGAATGCATACACAACAGCCAAAAAATCCTTTTCAGTCACCGTGTAATTCTTCTGTGCCACATCGAAAGTCTTGCTCGCGTAGTAAATGGCCAGAACTTCTTCTCCCTTAGCTGCCCGAGCACCACACCCAGTGCTACATCACTTGCATCACACATAAGGACAAACGGTTGAGTCCAATCCGGTGTGATCAAGATGGGGGCAGTAATTAGCGTCTCCTTCAAAACTTGAAAAGCTGTTAGACACTCATCATTAAACACAAAAGGAATATCCTTTTCAAGTAAATGAGATGAGGGCTTAGAGTATTTTGAGAAGTCTTTTATGAATCTCCTGTAAAAACCGGCGTGTCCAAGGAAGGACCGCGCTCCTCTTTCATTAGTCGGTGGTGGAAGCTTCTCAATTGCCACCACTTTAGCACGATCTACTTGCAATCCCTTGGCGGAAACATGATGCCCAAGAACAATCCCATCCTTCACCATGAAGTGACACTTCTCCCAATTCAAGACAAGATTAGTTTCTTGACACCTCTTCAAAACAATAGCAAGGTTAAACAAATAAATATCAAAAGAAGAACCAAAAACTGAAAAATCGTCCATGAATACTTCCATGATCTTTTCTATCAAACCATCAAAAATCGCCATCATGCATCTCTGAAAAGTAGCAGGCGCATTACACAATCCAAACGGCATCTTCCTAAAAGAAAAGGTCCCGTAGGGGCAAGTAAAAGTGGTCTTTTCTTGATCCTCGGGAGCAATCATGATTTGGTTGTACCCCGAGTATCCATCCAAGAAACAATAAAAACTCATACCCTGCAAGACGATCTAAAATTTGGTCCATAAAAGGAAGAGAAAAATGGTCCTTACATGTGTTCTCATTTAATTTCCTGTAATCCACACATGTACGCATCCCGTAGGAATCCTCGTGGCTATAGCTTCTCCATCCTCAGCTTTCACTACAGTCATGCCCCCCTTTTTAGCAACTACATGCAATGGACTCACATGGGGACTATCACTAATAGGATATATTATTCCAGCATCCAACCACGTAAGGATTTGCTTTCTTATCATCTCTTGAATTGCGGGATTCACCCTACGCTGATTTTGAACACTCGCCTTGGCTTCATCCAACAACCTAATCCGATGCATACAATATGAAGGACTAATACCTTTCAAATCATCAAGTGACCACCCTATTGCAGACTTGTACTTCCTTAAGACATCTAATAACTCCTCATGTTGATCATCATTAAGGGAAGAAGATAAAATTACCGGATATTTTTCATTATCACCAAGAAAAGCATACTTCAACTGTTCCGGCAATGGTTTCAACTCCTCTTTCCTTTCTTCCATTGGAGCGCTTTCGTTATCCAAAGGCAAGTACCTCCTGGTCCATTTGACTTCTTCCACCTTAGTTCTTTCCAATTCAAACCTGTAATCACCCAAAGCAAGTAAGTTTTCAAGAAATTCAATACATACCTCGTTAGAAAGTCCGTCAAGCTCCGTAGTGGGATAAGTAAGAGACTCCATCAAACATGTCTCAAGAGGATCCGTTGACAAGATCAGAGACATATCCTCCTTCACAATCTCCGCCACCATGTCAATACTATAACACTGGGACTCCAATGGCATCTTCATTGCTTTGTCCAAGTTGAAAAGTACTTCTTCTTTGTCCATGCGCAGCTTAAGTTCTCCCTTCCGAACATCTATCATAGCTCCAGCCATAGCAAGGAATGGCCTCTCCAAGATTAAAGGAACATTATCCTTGTCATCATCCATTTCTAGTACAAGGAAATCCACTGGAAAGACTAGCTTCTCCACCTTTACAAGAACATCTTCAATAATACCTTTCGGAAACGTCATTGATCTATCTGCCAATTGGAGAGCCACAGTTTTGGGGTTAACTCCCCCAAACCAAGCTTCTGAAAGATGGACAACGGCATCAAATTGATGCTTGCCCCTAGATGGGCACAAAGCTCGCCGTGCTGGCCCTTTCCCGATCTCACATAGAATAGTAAAGCTCCCCGGATCCTTCATCTTTGGTGGCAACTTCTTTTGAATAATTGAGCTACAATTCTCAGATAAGTTTACCGTTTCAACTCCAGTTAAGCTTCGCTTCTTCATCAATATGTCTTTAAGGAATCGAGAATAATATGGCATCTCCATGATTGCCTCTGAAAAAGGGATGTTCAAGCTTATCTTGTTCATTATCTCTGAAAACTTCTTGAACTTCTCTTCCAATCCCTTCTTCACTAGCTTGTAGGGAAACGGTGGAGGTATCTTTGTTTTGGGAATCCCCCATTCATCACGATCAACCTTCTCCGCTTTCTCCTTTTCGGCTCTTCATCGCTTAGCTCTTTCCCATTTTTTCTCAGCTATATCACTATGCCAAAACTGTGGAATAACAACACTGGAATAACAACGGAGAGTTCAAAATCCGTTGTTAAAAGAGAAAAATTTGATAAAGTTTGCACCCCCGTTGTTGTTGCACCAAGAGGGCGCGCATTGACAACGGGGAATTTGGTTCCGTTGTTATAACTCCGTTGTCAATCCAACTTATCAATTTTACTTTTATTTTTCAATTATTTTAAATTCTGAAAATTATTTGGTATAAATTAAAACCTTAGAATTTTTTAAGCTCTCAATTTCTCTCAATCGTTGCCCTAGCTGCATCCGCCGTCGTGGTTGCCTTCAAACCTTCGACTTCGACAGCGAGCACCGGCAACTCTCCAACACCGCCACCATTTCCGGTCGATAAGAAGAAGGACTCGTCGGAAGGACTAGTCTCCAACACCGGCGACTCTCTATTGCCATCAGACCTGCTGGCGAATCTCCAACACCCCTACCATTTCCGGTCGACAGGAAGGACTGGTACTCGTTTGCCCCCTGTTCTTCCCTATCCCGTGCCACCATAACTCGACTCGGCGAGAACCTGCTTCTTCTGCCTACTCAACTCAAGCCGTTCCCAAAGGTATATGAAGTCTTTCAAATGGTAATCCAAAGCCCTCCACATACTGGGCGTGATATTTCTGATAATTCAATTTTAACGATCCCCAAAGTTAATTTCCCTTCTTTGAAAATCTTTCCCTTCTTTGATAATTCAATTTTAACGCTCCCCAAAGCAGGGTACCACCACTCCTGCCATCCTCACTGCCTCACATGTGATGTTGGTGAAGACTTTCTTGTCATATAATTTTAAGATTTACAATTAAAATGCTGTTATGCTTTCAGGAATCTAAAATTTTTGTCATCTTATTTCAGTTTATATCAGGCATTGGGAGGTTTTTCAAATTGATTGTCTTAGGGCTCTGTTTCTTTGTATGCTAAATGTTCTTTAGGTGGTAGAATTTCTTTGAGATATGCATTGAGAGTATTTGCTTTTTGCCATTTATTTATGTACTACGATTTTAATTTCTCTCTAGTTACACTTAGCGCTTTAATTAGTTGAAACTACTGACAATTTGCATGCGTTCTACCTAGTTAATCCAAAGATTCAGCCTGGCATTGCTACACCTGTTGATGTATTTTCACATATTAGATAACCTATATTAGCATCATGTAATTTTAGATTTAATTAGTGCTTTCAGTTCAAGATTTGCCTCGTAATTTTTGGTAGTGTATTATAAAGATCAGACTGGAATGAAAGATATTTTGAGGAATTTAGTCATTCACCTCTCTGGTTGTGTCCTCGTTGTCTGTGTTTTGTGTGAAAGATCATTGATGAACTTATTGGGTGAACACTTGCCTATGAACTATCAAGTACTGAACTTAATATTATTTAACTTCTTGTTAAGTATTATTTAACGGTAGGAAGAGCAGCAATTAGGTCTTGTTAGTTATAAGTTTATGAATATTAAAAGAAATACCGTTGAAATAAGTGAATAGGTTTTTTGTTATATAATTTGGAAAAGTTCTCTTTCAGTTTTTCTTCCATCTACATTTCTTGCTTACTTTTTAGTTTCTTTAAACTATGGCAAGTTCAATTCACTAAATGTTAGCATTTAGCCACCGGGGCTTGTGATTGTGCTTCTGAGTTTTTGCTGTGATTTCTAATTTCTGAACTGATGATGCTTCGACTCATTTATTTTTTTTTTGTGGAGAAAAATCAACTTATTAAGCGAAAGACTTGCACTAAAATCAACTTATTTCATGTCCAAAATTTTGTTAATAGTGTAATAGGAAAAAAGGATAAGTAGCAGAAAAAAATAACAATAAAAAATTAGGTTTTTAAAAATAAAAATAGGTATATTTGATAAGTAATTGGTGTGATGATGCTTTTTTTTTTGAAAGCATATGGTTGTGAGTTGTTGGTTATACTATTGATAATTATATTATGGGAATCAATTATGCCCTTAATTATGATGATAAATAATTGGGAATGCATCCCACTTCAGAATATATATAATTTTAATTGTAATTAAAAGAATCTCTATGTGTGACAGTAACGTGCATTTGGATTAGGGTTTTTACTAGAAGTCGCTGAAGCCATGCTGATGTAACCTTGATGACGCTTTTGCGCATTTTCTTTGGCAACTTTGATATTTTATTTTATTTTATTTTATTTGACGTTTGATATTTTATTTTATTAAATTTATAATGCTCATTTCATAATTAGGAACATTTTTGCATAGAATCTCCATTCTGATGTTATGTTGCATTCACATTAGGGTTCAAATGAAGTGGGGAAACTTTTGGTGGAGTACGAAGTGATCCTTCTATCACAGAAGACATATTTGATAGAGCATAAGTAAGAGATCAAAATCAGAACCGTTATTTAAAAGGTACCATTTGCTATCCCTTCTTTCAAGGATATGAATTTATTTTGAGGGAAATGCCAAATTGCACAATAAGTTGTTTAGCTTAACTAAATATGCTTTAGAATAATGAGAAAGTGATTTTTTGCATGTTCCATTAGAAATTGTTATTAAAAAATGCATGAACTTATCTTATATTCAATTATGATGTCATGTAATTTACGCATGTGCCACATAGTTGGAATACTTAGGTGTAACTTGTCAATCTGTTCTTCATTTCTATCGTTTGGCAAATAACTTACAATTATTGGTTGGACCTATTAAGGATAATTACATAGGTGTGTTTCATTAAGAACTTTCAGTCCCAAAATTGATGGGAAGATTAAATGCCTTCTTAATGTGTTCTTCATTTTCATAGTTTGGCAAATAGGCATATTTAAAATATATTCAAACATATGGAAAAGGATTGGATATACAAGGATAGGAGGTCCGATGAGTACAAGACTGGGTTGGACTCTTTCATGCATTTTGCCAAACAAAATGTTAATAACCCGGATGCCATGTCATGCCCTTGTGTTTATTGTGGAAATGCAAAGAAGATTCCACATGCTCATGTGAGATCACACTTGCTTCTTTTTGGTATGGATAAAACGTACCACACTTTCGTGTGGCATGGAGAAACGACCACAAATAGTCATCCAACATATGAAGATGCCCACAAAAGGACAGATGATCATTATTCTACAAGACAATCCTTTGATGATATGGTTCAAGCTGCATATGAGAGTGAGGACAATCCAGAAAAATTCACTGAGCTTTTAGAAGATGCCGAAAAGCCATTATATCCTGGCTGTTCTAAATTCACTAAGTTGTCGACAATTGTAAAATTATACAACTTGAAGGCGAAATATAGTTGGAGTGATAGAAGCATGACCGAGCTACTTGAATTGTTATGTGATATGCTCCCAGATCAAAATGAATTGCCTTCGTCACTGTATGAAGCAAAGAAAAGTTTGGCCACTTTAGGGATGGATTATCAAAAAATCCATGCTTGCCCTCAAGACTGCATCCTATATCGAAAAGAGTTCAAAGACCATACAAGTTGCCCAACTTGTGGTAAGTCTAGGTGGAAGGTTTTGGACAAAGGCATCATAAAAGAAGGAGTCCCCGCAAAGGTGTTATGGTACTTTCCACCTATTCCTAGATTTCGTAGGATGTTTAAAAATAAAGAGCTGGCCAAAGATCTGACATGGCATGCTAGCACTCGAGTAGAATGTGAAGGCTCTCTAGAGCATCCTGCGGATTCACCTTGTTGGAAGACTGTGGACACACTATACCCTGAATTTGCTGATGACTCAAGAAATCTTCGATTGGCCTTGTCAGCTGATGGGATCAACCCTCATGGTACTATGAGCTCCACATATAGTTGTTGGCCAGTTATGTTAATCACATACAATCTTCCTCCTTAATTGTGCATGAAGAGAAAATTTATGATGCTCACACTGTTGATTTCGGGTCCTCGGCAGCCTGGAAATGACATTGATGTCTACCTAGCACCCTTGATTGATGATTTAAAAAGCTTATGGGAAGGTATCCAAGCATATGATGCATATAATTAAGTATAATTTATTGCAATCTGTAGGCTTGCAAAAAAAAGAAAAGGGATGAAGAGATTGAAATGGATACATTAGATCCCGATTCCGTTCCTCTAGAGTTGTATGTCCTATATTGCTTCTTTAACTTTCCACGCTGTAATAAGGTGGTGAACATCCAATTGGATAAAGACCTATTTGGTCATGAGCGTGATCTCCACATCTACCTTGAAGATGTTGTTCCATTCTGTAAATTAAAGCCAATTTCGTACACTTGCATTGTTGTTTTCATGTGGTATAGTTCATGAATTCCTATTGTTCAATATTATTTCGATATTATATTTAATAGTTACCTCATTCTAATCTAAATTTTGTATTCTTAGGTACTTGTACAAAAGCTATCCTCATAAATTGGTTGACGAAATCAGATTCGTAGATCCCTATGCCATTGGGTTTCAACCAACAACTGCAATGGATGATGCGATTGAAAGCAGAGCTCGTTATCTTTCCAAACAATTCAATGAGATTCTAGACGACCAAATTTGTGTGGCACCATGTAACGTTGGGTAAATTCAAGTTAACTTATAATTCAGTTTTGTGGTTTTTTTTATTTTTTATTATTATTTCACTTTATAGAATATTACATTATCTTGTGCATGTACGTAGTGAGCATTGGATTCTCACGATAATAGATCCACTCAAAGAAGAATTTTGTTTGTTAGATCCTTACTATAATGGGATTCATGACGCCGTTTGGAAGCAAGTAGTTGAATTGTAAGTTATTAACTAAATTAATTATTACTTCATTTAATCTTATCATATAAATGTGTAGAATTATGAACCAAATAAATAAATTTTAATTGCAATGTAGGGCTTTGAAAATGTTTAATGCAAAAGTGGATGCGGGTAAGAAGGGTCGGAAAAAGATAACTTGGAAAGTGATAAAGGTAAGATTGAAATTGTTTAATATTAAGCATGTAATTGTTATTGATTCACGCCTATTACATTTGTCATAGGCGCCAAAGCAACCTGACGGGAGACAATGTGGTTTTTATGTGCTTCGCTACCTATTAGATTTAATGCAATTTGATGGAATAGTGAACATTGAAATGATACAATCAATTGTAAGTAGCCTTATTATATTTCTATTATTTATTAGTCTCATGATACTGTGGTATAAATGCTTACTTAATTTTGTGCCCCATAGTTCATTGGAAAAAATTACAGCGAAATGGATATCGATGAAGTGCGAAAAGAGTGGGCTTCATGCATCCAACAGCACATGTCAACGACTCGTCTAGGAAGAGGTAAACATTGTAATATATCTTGTAATGAGAATAATAACTTATACGATTGTGCTAACCTTAGCTTATGTCTTCTTTACCAGCCTTACGAAAAGACTAAAGTGTGTCTAAGGGAAAGGAAAACATGATGAACGCTTTGTTGTTTATGTTTATGGGAAGACGGTATTTGTCGATCATGGATACATTATGAAGTATTTTAATTGTTGTTGGTGAATTGTATTGGTTAGAGAGCTGTTGGGATGTTATATTCGAATGTATTGATGTTGGTTTTTGTATTTGGAGTTCAATTACTTTCGAATGCATTGATGTAATTGAATTAGTTATGTTGTATTGAAGATCAGGGATTATGACTATTTTAATTATTAAACAGGTTAAAATTTTGATAATAACAACGGGGATATAGCATACGACAACGGGCATAAACCGTTGTCAAAGAGAGCTATGACAACGGGGATTGCCCGTTGTTAAAAAGAACAATATTTTTAAAATTAATCTACAACAACGGGGATAAAACTAACAACAACGGTGATAAACTGTTGTTAAATAGAATTTACGACAACGGGCAAAATTCCGTTGTTAAAAGTAAGACCCTTTAACAACTCCTGGATTAACAACGGAGATTTCGAGCTACAACAACGGTTAATCTGCGTTGTTAAATTAATCTACAACAACGGGGATAAAACTAACAACAACGGTGATTCACCGTTGTTAAAGAGTACTTACAACAACGGGGAAAATGCCGTTGTTAAAAGAATGACATTTTTAACAACTCCCGGATTAACAACGGATATTTTGAGGTACAACAACGGGTAATCCCCGTTGTTAAATTCATCTACAACAACGGGGATTCAATTAATGACAACAGGGATTCCCCGTTATTAAAGCTGACATACGACGATGGGTCAAAAACTGTTGTTAAAGGGTAGGTACCTTTAACAACTCCCGGATTGACAACGGAGATTTTGAGGTACAACAACGGGTAATCCCCGTTGTTAAATTCGTCTACAACAACGGGGATTCAATTAATGATAACGGGAATTCCCCGTTGTTAAAGATGACATACGACGACGGGTCAAAAACCGTTGTTAAAGGGTAGGTACCTTTAACAACTCCCGGATTGACAACAGATTTTATTAGCAACAACAACGGGGATAATCCGTTGTTAAAAATTCCCTACGACAATGGGTATTTCACCGTTGTTAAAAGTCCAGACTTTTAACAACTCCCGGGTTAACAACGGAGCTGCAGGGGCTACGACAACGGGGATTCTCCGTTGTCTTTCTACAGTTTTGGCATAGTGTATATCTGTACTTTGCTCATTCCGTACCACTGGAGTTGCATCGACATCAAAAGAAACATCAAGTGCATCAATAAAAACATCTTGGCGAGGTTCGACCAGGGTTCGACCAGTTTGTGAGGTCGAACCAGGTTTGTATTGGTCGAACCTCTCTCCTGGAAGACTGATCTCATTCTGCTCTCGAGGTTCGACTTGGGTTCGACCAACATTGGAGGTCGAACAATTTCCCCCGAGGTCAAACCGCTTCACTGTATAATTTCTATCCTCCGGTTCGACCTGGGTTCGACCTGATGGGTTGGTCGAACAATTACGATCGTGGTCGAACCGTTCCTGTGACAAAACAGAGTGCTCTTGCTGATGAGGTTCAACCATGGTTCGACCTGTTGGGTTGGTCGAACAATTTCGATCGTGGTCGAACCGTTCCACTGTATAGTTTCTATCCTCCGGTTCGACCTGGGTTCGACCTGATAGGTTGATCAAACAATCACGATCGTGGTCGAACCGTTCCTGCGACAAAACAGAGTGCTCTTGCTGATGAGGTTTGATCTTGGTTCGACCTGTATGCCAGGTCGAACCCTCTGAGTGTTGGTCGAACCGAGGCTTAGAAAATTCCAACTTTGATTCCGGCCTCATTGGTCCCTCGTACTGCGTTCCCGACCTCAGTGTGATGGCATTACACGACTTCGGATTCTCTATACTCTGAGATGGAAACTTTCCTTTGCCTACAGATTGAGTCAATGTGTTCACATTCTCTGCAATTGTACCCATCAACATCGTGAGATCTTTCACTTGAGTGGACAAATCTCTGTGGTGATCATCAATCTTTTTCTCAAGTTTGGCCTCAAGGCGGTTCACTCTTTCATCATTCTTTACCATGTACCTGTTCACAGTATCCTCAAAACCAGGCTTCCCTTCTTCCACCTTTTCTCCCGGATCAACACCCATCGGAAGTTGCACTGCATTGTTCGTATTGCTCCATGAAAATTCGGGCCTCCTTGGTTTCTGCTGATAACTACCAGAGGGACCACGATTGTTAAAGTTTCCTCGATAGTTCCCTTAGTAATTCCGGTTTCCTTGATTTGGGTACCTCGTTCCTTGAATACTTTGACCCATGGCATAATTTGCTTCCTCCAATTCTTCTTGGATGGTTCTATTATTCATCATCTCTTGCTGCATGATTGGCACTCGTTGAGATATCTCGCTGATCTGCTTCTGTTGAGACTTAAGTAGCTTGTTGATATTGGACAAGCTCGAAACGATTTCATCCTCTCTCTTTGTTTTCACTATTGCTTGTTCAACCTGAGCTACCTTTCCAAGAACATACGTACCTCTAACTCTATCAGTAGGCCAATCCCTCGAATTCATCGATATGTCTTCAAACAATTTCTCGGCCTCAACGGATGACTTTGTAAGCAATGCTCCATTAGAAGAAGCATCAAGTAACACTCTTGATTCACAGTCCAATCCATTATAGAATATACTGATATATTGGGCTTTAGATAACCCATGTTGAGGACACTTCCTGAGCATGTCCTTGAATCTATCCCACGCTTCATGAAATTTCTCACCTCCACTGATAGCAAATTTGTTAATATCTTGCTTCATCTTACACACCTTCGAAGGTGGCATATACCTTTCCAAGAACCTTAACTTCAATTGCTCCCACGTGGTGCACTCAGCTGCGTTAATAGTATCGTACCAATCCCTCGCCTTTTCAGTAAGCGAGAATTTGAATAAAAGGATCTTCCTAGCATCTTCATGTTCTCCTACGTCTTTTTGAGTACTTGCATAACCCAAGAATTTGTTCAGATGCTGCTGTGGATCCTCGAAAGACCCTCCTGAAAAAGAGTTTCTTTCGATCATGCTAATAAGAGCGGGATGAAGATCGAAAGCCGTGTTAGTTCCCCTTGCTCCTAAAAGCTCATAATTTCTAGCCCTATTATTTCTGAAAACCTCTCGGATGGCTAGATTATCCGGATTCGCTACCATGTTGACTGTTTCTACTTCCAAATTAACTTCAGTTGCAGCCTCAATCGTCTGCGAAATCTGCTCGTCAACCTTGGCTCCAAAATTCAGAGCTTCAGTTGGGTCAATTGCCTTTACCTTGCTCTTATTCTTCTTCTTCTTTCTTGATGATGCTCCAATCTCAGGATTATACGGTTCAAGATTACCTTTCTTTGATCTTGTGAGCATACACCTAAAATGAACAAGAAAGAAAACAACAAAACAAGGTAAATAGTCCTAATAAACTAGAAATAATACAAAAAAAAAAATTTTACGCCATCCCCGGCAGCGGCGCCAAGAACTAGATAGGGGTTTTCTCAACACACAAATTAATCCTCAAGTATAAGGATATCAATTGTAGTCGCGAAGATGACCAAGTTACAATATAGAACCCACGGGACGGTTAAATATCAATTTCATTATATTCTAGTATACTTTAGACTATGTTTGATAATTGTAAAGGTTTAAGGAATAATAACTTCTAATCGAAATAGCAAAAAGAAATAGTAAGAGTAGAGAAAAGTGAGTTGTGATCAATAAGAATAGTAGGTAGTTCGTCGGGTCATCCAGTTTCACTAGCAATTCATATTTTCATGTGATGGTGTCCGACTCTGCCCTGTTGTTTGTGGACGCATCACTAGACCATGCAAGTTTACTCTATAGACACAAGTAAATATGCGCTTGACACGTGTGAATAACCTCGGAGCAAGAGATATACTTCACCCCCCTTTCTAGGTACTATCATAATCAATTATCTTCTACGTCTAGGATCTAACCCGATTTGATCTCCCTTTTTAGGTACTATAAAGTTATACTCTTCATCCTATTCATCAACCCGAATTTAATTCAATTCATGAATATTCATATAAGACGGTTCTAATAAGACTTCGGAATCCCTTCACTTAGAATTATAACAATAAACCCTGCTCAGTAGTGAACGCACTCAACTAATAACCATGTTATGTATTCAGACTCTACACAACGATTAATGATGTACAAAACAACTATGAGTATGGATTAAAAACGTGCAATCATATATAAAATAAACCACAAGTAGTATTGTACAGAGTATACACACGAAATACAAATTAACTCATGAAACCTTCATAACCCCTATAACTACCGAAGTGGCTCTAGCCCATGATTGATCTAAGAACAATTATGGTTAGATGGACCAATCTTACTTGAATCTCCAGCTGAATCTCTGTCACAGTCCTCCGGATGGATCACTAATCTCTTTTCTTCACTCCTCTCTTGTATCACGACGTCTCTCTCTTCTCAACTGCATGAGCCTTCTTTTATACTTGTAATCATGTCTCTAGGGCTTGGAATGGGCTTTTCAAGTGATCTCACGCGTTTTGGCCTCGAAAATCCAGATAAGGTAAGTTTCTGCGTTTTGGTTCGACCTCGTCAACAGGTCGAACCACTGGCCAACAAGTCGAACCCTAGGTCGAACCACGCTACTGGATAATTTCCGCTCATGGTTCAACCAACTGTCAGGTCGAACCCCCAACATCATGGTCGAACCCATCTTCTCGCGAACTGGTTCACCATGGTTCGACCTGATGAACAGGTCAAACCCCTGGAGTCGTGGTCGAACCCATCTTCTGCTATTCCGCAATGCTGGTTCGACCTATAAGAGAGGTCGAACCCTCCTCCATTAGGTCGAACCCTTCTCTTTCCTTGGCGGTTCGCATGGTCTCGACTTTGTCTCTTCGATTCTTGGCACTTCCACTCCGTTTTTGCTATGAAAACCACTTAAATAGCTCCATTAACACCTGATTAATGCTAATTCACAATATATATAGGTTTTCACCTATTTCCACCTCAAAACTCTCCAAAACTAGCACAAAACATGGTGCTAAACTTGTGAATTTACACACTCATCAAGAACTCATTGCCACTAACGCATGTTTCCTTAAAAATCGGCCATGATCAAATATGGAGAAACAAATATGCAGGAAATTAAAAGGAAATAAATACTATGAGTTTTATCACTTAATGTGTTGAAAATAAATATTTTAATAACAATTTTGTTAAGGCTAAAGACATTCTTGAAAAAATCAATCAAGGATGAATAATTTAGGCACACATACACTTTATCCTTTTGTGAATTTTTAATGCACTTAATCTCAATATTTCATACTACCTTTTGAAAAGATCATATCATGGTTGTCAGCCATGTGTGTCTGGTTACTCAGTAGCAGTTCAAGTGTGTTCTTTATTCTCGTTTTGAAAGCAAAATAACCTTTTGAAAAGAACACATCGTGGTTGTCAGCCCCGTGTGCCTAGTTACTCAGCATGTTTGGACCTTTGATTTTTTAATAACTGTGCTTTTAGTGTATGTCCAGTAATACCTCGAGATTCAACCAGAATATAGTTAGCAGTAACAAAACAGATCACTAAATCACGTAATTTCGACATAAAATGGCAAAACTTACAGTAGTGTTGCCTCGAGTGTCGAAACACTCTAAGCAACATCATGCATGGCTTTATGGAATGCAGAGTCCAAGGGATTTCCTAAGTGAAGAAAACCCTCTCGAAATCAAGTGCTTTTGTGAATATGTCAGCAAGTTGTTTCTCAGTGGGAATATACTCCAATTTGACTACTCCCTTCTCAACTAAATCTCTTAGAAAATGATGTCTAATACTAATGTATTTAGTGAGTGAGTGTTGAACTGGATTTTTTGAAATATTTATAGCACTCGTGTTATCACATTAAATCATTAAAGTTTTAATCTCAAGCACATAATCATCCAGCATCTTTTTTAGCCAAAGCAACTGTGTGCAACAACTTCCAGCAGCAATATACTCAGATTCATCAGTGGATTGGGATATGCAATTTTGTTTTTTAGAATGCCAAGAAACAAGATTGTTACCCATGTAAAAACATCCACCACTTGCGCTCTTCCTGTCATCACAATCACCAGCCCAATCAGCATCATTGTATTCAACCAGAGAGTTGTTAGTGTCCTTTAAAAACCATAATCCTATGTCAGCAGTTCCAGCTACATATCTGATAGTCCTCTTCATAGCTTTCATATGAGATTCCTTGGGATTTGCTTGGTACCTAGCACAAACATATACACTATACATAATGTCAGGTCTACTAGCAGTTAAGTATAGAAGGCTACCAATCAAAGATCCATAAAGAGTGTAGTCAACATTAAGGCCAACATCATCTCTGCACAGTTTCTGAGATGTTCCCATAGGAGTTTTCATAGGCTTAGCATTTTCAAGACCAAATCTTTTCACCAAGTTTTTAGCATACTTACTCTGTAAGATGAAAATACCACTATCATTTTGCTTAATTTGGAGCCCTAAAAAGTAATTTAGGTCACCAACAAGACTCATTTCAAAAGTGGTAGTCATGGCTTTCACCAAACTGTCCATCATGACATGAGATGTTGCTCAAACTACAATGTTATCAACATAAATTTGAGCAATCAAGAAACCATCTGATTCATGCTTAATAAAAAGAGTTCTATCAGCCTCACCTCTAATGAATCCAAATTGAAGTAAAAAGTCAGTTAGTCTACCATACCATGCTCTAGGAGCTTGCTTTAGACCATACAAAGCCTTTTTCAATTTGTACACATGATCAGGAGAGAAAGGATCAACAAAACCTTTTGGTTGTTCAACAAAAGCTTCTTCATTTAAAATACCATTTAAAAAAGCAGCTTTAACATCCATTTGAAATAGTTTGATACCACCAAAGCAAGCAATAGCCAAAAAAGCCTAATAGACTTTATTCTAGCTACATGTGCAAATATTTCATCAAAATCTATCCCTTCAACCTGTGTGTATCCTTGTGCAACAAGTCTACCTTTGTTTCTTACTACATTACTAGATTCATCAGTCTTGTTCTTGAAAATCCACTTAGTTCAAATAACATTAGTGTTTGTAGGCCTAGGGACTAGACTCCAAATATCATTCCTAGTGAATTGTTCAAGTTCTTCATGCATAGCCTAAATCCAACATTCATCTTTTAAAGCTTCAGAAACATTTTTGGGTTCTACAGAAGAAAAATAACATTTAGCACATACCTGATTGCATATGTTGGATATGCAAATTGATCTTACCACATCTCATAATTTACCTTTCCTTCTGGTTTGAACACCAACTGAGGATTCTCTTATGATCTGTGAGGAAGGGTGATCCGTCTTATATTTGTAGTTAAGAGAATTCCTGGGAGTTCTATGATTCTAATTCTCATCGTTTTCAAACTCATTCTCAAATGTTGTAGGTGCTGTGATCACTTTTGGCTCAACATCGTTCACTGGTTTTGTAATTTCAATCAGATCAGAGATGTCATCTTCCATCTTTTTACCTACAATATTAGATGTATCATCAAATACCATATTTTACAGATTCTTGAACAGTTATGTTTCTAAGATTAAAGACTCTGTATGCTTTGCTATTCTTAGAATAAACTAAGAAAATACCTTTATCACTTTTAGAATCAAACTTTGAAAGGTACTCTCTATCATTCAGAATATAGCACATGCAACCAAACACATGAAAGTATTCCAGGTTGGGTTTTCTCCTATACAGCAACTCATAAGATATAATAGAACTCCCTGGTCTAAACAAAATTCAATTAGACACATGACATGCAGTGTTCAATCCTTCAGCCCAAAATCTTTTAGACACATTCATTGAAGTAAGCATGACTCTAACCATTTCTTGCAGAGTTCTATTGTTTCTTTCAGCTATGTCATTTTGCTGTGGGGTTTTAGGAGATGAAAACTCTTGCACTATACCTTTCTTTTCACAGAATTCAGAAAACATGTTATTCTCAAATTCTCTATCATGATCAGTCCTAATCCTACAAATCTTAAGATTGAAAGCATTTTTGAATCTTTTGTAAAGAACTTTAAATACTTCAAACACATCTGATTTTTCTCTAATGAATTCAACCCATGAAAATCTAGAAAAATCATCTACCACAACCAAAGAGTACTTCTTACCACCAAAACTTTCAGTCTCCATAGGACCCATAAAATCCATGTGAAGCAATTCAAAACATATTGAAGTTGTGCACATAGTGGTGATTTTGTGTGAAGACCTTACCTGCTTACCTTTTTAGCATGAACCACAAATGGGAGGGTCTTTGAAACTGAGCTTAGGTAATCCTTTAACAGCTTCCAACTTAACCAATTTTTGTAAATTTTTGTAATTTACGTGGCCAAGTTTTTTATGCCAAAGTACACTTTCATCATATTGTGTGATGTTGCAGTAAGTGTTGTTACCAATCAGATAACAATTATCAACAGATCGATTTCCAACCATCACACACTCATCAGTTTCATTCAACACAAAACATGAATTCTTGTCAAATTTCACATGCAAATTATCATTACATAATTGACTTATGCTTATCAAATTAGCACGCAAACCTTCAACATGCAGCACATTCTTCAAATTTGGGAAACCTTAACCTTTAGAGTTTCTTTACCAACAATGTTACCCTTAGAGCCACCACCATAAGTAACCTTACCACCATTAAAAGCCTTATAATCTTTCAAATGTTCAATATTTCCAGTCATATCTCTAGAACAACCACTATCAAAATACCATAAACCAGGTACACATGCTTGTAAAGAAGTACAAGCCACATTAGATAGCACTTTTGGTTTTCTGACCCAAGCAGGTGTGTGTGAATACTTATGTGGCAACATTTCAGACAACACTTTTTTAGAGAACAAGTCATCTTTCAGTTTAAAAAAAATGGACGAATGTGACCAGGAACTGAATAATAATGACAAATTAAGGTTCTCTTGCCTCTCTGTTTTGGAAACTTTTTAGAAAAAAAATTTTGATCCAGGTTTCACAAAATTTACAGGTTTTTCAAAACTAAAAGGGTTAGAGCTTTCAGAAAATCCAAGACCACACATATCAGATTTACCAACACACAAAGCTTCATTCATGATAGATGTACTCTTAGAGTATTTTTGGAAACTTAATGTTGAAGCAGTCAATTGTTCTTGGAGTTTTGAGATTTCAGCATCCTTTCTAGTAAGATTTACCTCAAGTCTTGTGATAGTTTCAATCAAACCATCATTCTCTTGGTTGACTTTTTGAAGTTCTTTCAAAAGTTAAGAATTTTGCTTTCCAATTACTCTTCAGTTGTACATGCTCTAGTATAAAAAACATTAGTACATTTCACTGCAGAATCAGAAATAGACTGAACCTTGCATGATGTCGAAGTAGGTGTTGTCTCATCCAACTCAACATCTGTGTCACTTCCAGAAAGTCCTTCACTTACACATTCTGACAGAAATGCCAGCTCTTCATCCTTTATCTCTTGATCACCCTCAGATTCGTCATCACTTAAGAAAACATTTAAGTTAATCCTTCTCTTCAAAAGAGTGTTAGCACATTCATTTACATAATGACCAAAGCCAGTACATTCACTACAAATGAGGGTCTTTCTAAATTCAGGATCATACTTAAGTTTTCTCTGAGTGGGTCTTCGAGTAAGGGATTGAGGATACGAGTTTGAGGAGTATGAGGAGAATGTTCTATTCCAGGCTGAATATTTGCTTTAGACTTGTTTTTCTGATTTTTCAAATAGGCATCAAATTTCTTAGCAAGTAAAGCAATATTATCAGTGTCATCTGAAATGTCATCAACTTGTTCATCAACTTGTGAAATTTCAATAATGGTTGATGTCCTTCCAGAACATGAAGGCGCATCACTTTTAAAAACAACACCTTTTCTATCATATGCAGAATCTTGTTGGGACATATCCATTTCATAAGTTTTTAAAATGCTCATAAGTTCATTATGACTCATAGTATCAGTATTCCTAGCTTCTTCTATAGTACAAACTTTACTATTAAATCTCCTAGGAAGTGTACGAAGTATTTCGTTTACTAACCTGGAATTAGAAATTGGGTCACCAAGTGATTGCAGTTCGTTCACGACTTCATACAGCCTTTCATTGTAAGAGTTGATGGTCTCATCTTCTCTCATCCTCAAGCTTTCAAACTTCGTGCTCAGCAGCCTTGCCTTTTCTCTTTTGGCACTACCAGGACCTTCACAGTGTTCTTGTAGTCTTTCCCATGCATCTTTAGCAGATATTCAGTACTGAATCAAGTTGAACATCACTGGATCAACCGAAGAGCTGATTGCATTCAGAGCTTTGCAGTTGTGTGCAGATAGATTGCTGTCCTCGGCAGTCCAATTGAGTTCATCTTTGAGAATCTGATCTCCATCTTTATCTTCTTCAGTGGGAGGCATCCATCTAGACAAAATGATCTTTCAAGCTTTATCATCACATGCTTTGATGTATGACCTCATCCAGATTTTTCACAAGGCATAATTTGTTCCATCAAGAATAGGAGGACGGGTGACGGATGCAGAGTAATCCATGATAACTCAACACTTAACACCAGGAATCAACACCTAGTGTCGTCAAGTGTTAGCTTTGATGCCACTTGTTGGGTGCCCAATGGTGCAAAGTGTATTTTTTGTACGACGTTGTCCTAAGTGTGGTAACACTTTGAACAACGCTGTATGCATCAGAATGTAACTTGACTAAGTATAGAACAAGTTGTAAATCAGCGGAAGACTTAACACATAGATTACTCAATCTTTCCACAAACTTTGGCAAGTTTGTTGCGGCCTCATGGCACAAATATCACTATTGGAAAATGTGATTATAAAAACAGACTCTTAGGTTTGGAAACAATTCTTCCACCCTTCGAATACAAAATCAGATCTAAAATCCAAATACGTTCCCAAATGGCAGAACCTAGACTTGTTAGAATCTAAGCCTGCTTAACATGTGGGCTTCTACTGCCTGTAAACAGCGCACACAAAATATACGGAAATAACAGTATACAACTGATGGTGAACCAAATGTTACAACACCAGTACAAACACTATGACAGAAACCTATCTATGATCTTTTACACTGTATAGTGGGATTGCATTTTCGATCACTTGACTTGGCAACTAGCAGCTTCCATTTATAGATGGCTGCAGGCTCCAAATTATGAGTGGCTCACGTAGGAGATGTGGATTCCACCCATGTAGGCTCAAATAACTGCCCACTAAGAGAGGTAGTTATTTTTGCCTTCAAGATCCTTCTAGAGCTTTCGGATCTTTCCAGTTTGTTCCAGGGTTTTCAAGATCTACGTTTGACTTGGTCTTTGAATCCAACACATTGAGCACTTCAACCGCAATAACCTTGAAAGCAACATTAAGCACAACACCAGTCGAAATAATAAAACAACATTAGTGGTTAATAAAACAACTGGTGGAAGACAGATGTGATTCTAGATGTGATGACACTAGTCTTAACACTTCACATCAACAGTAATGACATACATTTGATTTGATTTTTGAGAGTATAAACTTCTCCCATACACCCCTTGAGTGTGAGAGTGAAAAGCAAAATCTAGAGAGGAGTAGTGGAAGTCTCACTTGCTTGCATATTTCCTAAGCTTCACTTGTATGCATTTAAATTGATGTCTTATCACTTGTTTTGATTGAATTGAAGTAGACTTGAAATAACTCAATTCTCATTGATATCTTGATTCAATTCTAGGTGAATTCCCCTCCTCGTTCTATCTTTTCTTTTGTTGCTTGGGGATGACCAATACTTTAAGTTTGGGGGTTTGATCGGTGTGGAATTCACCTAGATTTTAAGTGGATTTTTATGGCTTTAAGTCAATAATTAAGTATGATTTTAATGAAATTGCTATTAATTGCTTGATTATTTGGAGAAAGGTATTTTTGTTTATTTTTGCAGAAAAAGGGGTGTTTTTGAGCTTAAAAGAGTGAAGTAAGAAACGGGATTAAAAGTGGAAGAAGATGAAAAAAATATGAAAATGGAGAATAGATAATGGAGCTATAACAACACATTTCCATAAAAGTGTTGTCTGTGGAAGATGGATGGCCATGGGGCTGAAGTAGTTTATTGGGCATACATGGTTTGGAGTATTGGGCTTACCTAGACACAATTGGGCCGCTGGAGTGGGCTGATCGTGCATTAGGCCGCTACTGGACCGCTGGGCTGAAGCAGCATTTCGGTTAATGGGCTGATGTTGCCCATTTATTTAAAAAAGGAGATTAAAGGCACGGAGGCAGGGATTGAACCCGTGACCTCCAAATACATGAAGAGGCACTCAACGGCTGAGCCACAAGCTGGTAATTGTCAGAACTCACCCAAGATTATAGTATATCATTGTTGCTGGAGACTGAATATCTTAAGGAAAAATGTGGCAACCCAGATTCGAGCTCAAGATCTCTACTCCATCCGGTTCCTAACTCCAGCGCTGAACTATTTTGACTAAGAACATTAGTGATCGGTTATCATCCGGTTCACCCCTTAAACCCACATCCTGGAACCGGTTTTCACCCATAAAATTACTAAGAATTCCATAAATTCCAACCTTGTCCCATATCCTCAAGTATGCCACATTGGAAAATTAGTCCAACACTCCTTTCACCCTACAACTATAAATACCACCCTTTTGGAAGCCCTCACTAACAATTCTCCACCCATTAAATTCCATTAAATTGAATCATTCCAAGATTCAATAGTCGAGAGGGCTTTTAAGTAAGACCTCCATATTTGAGTCTCTCACTCTTTTGGGGCAAGGGATCCGTAGTTTTAAATATTTTCTATATTAGGAGTTTAATGCTTTTCAAGAAGGTGGGGACATCAAGGAAATGATGAGCTTGGTGGGTGTAAAATTTTCATTTGGTGAAATCTATTCCTACTTATTATCTTTTTATTTTCTATGTTTTGGATATTTAATTAATGCTTGAATTATGAATTAATTTGTGATATTGTCTAATTGTATTCCCTGCTTTGACTAGTTTCATTTATGGCTGCTTAATTACTTAATCTATATGTTTGATTTGTGTGGTTAATTATCTAGTGCATATGGTTAGAACGAGAGTTCAATTATGTGTTTTAGAAACTAATTGAATCTTTTCATCATGTGGGTTATGTGAATTAATATGGGAAGAGTTGGAGATGACCTCTCATGTTTAGAACTACATTACTGGACACTAGAGAGGTTAGATCGAGAGGTCAATTAATTTAGTGAGGGGAATCCAACCTTAGTGAATTCATAGTACCTAGAAAGGAAATATTACGTATGATTTAGTATGTTTTAGGGAACTCGTATGTGTAATTAGTACCTATTGGGAGGTTTTCGCTAAGGTATCGATCCTATGTGCTATTTTAGGGCCTTTGTAAGGGCCTACATCCTCTTCATCTCAAGAGAGAGATTAAGTGGAATTTGTGATTGCTCTTATATTGGGGCCTTTGTAAGGGCATTGAAAATTCCAAAAATATTGTTATTAGTTTCTTTTCATGCTTTTTATCTCTCCCTTTTCAGCCATGAATCCTAAATTCCCTTGGATTCGATAAATTCTTTAATTGATCATCCCAACTATTAATGACCAATCAGGTAGCTTTCTCAGATCGTACACCCAGCTGTGCGCATCACGCCTGACAGCATGGTCTTCGTCTTCTCCAAGCATCTTCTTTCACCGTCGTTCATCGCGAATTTAACGAACATGTACAGTTCGAATCGTTCGCCACCATCGACAATACAGGGATTATACAGGAACAATCAAATCATACCAAAACCCTATTTCTCATGTGATTATAATTCATAATTAAACCACATATTCCACATAAACTCTAGCCTAACGTGTCACGCTTCACCACGAAATCGAAGCTCTGATACCAATTATTGGTGTTCGATCATTTGGTTAATGTGAACCGTTAGGGTTCCATACGATTTTATAATTAGCAAAAGCAAGAAAACATAGAAATGTAATACCTTTCACCAGGATATATTGGAGAAGATGAATTCTCGCTGACAACATGCGCTGCATCATGATTTTGGGCCAAACTTCCTCATCCAATCTCCGATTCCTCAGCAGTAAACGCACTTAATCTATAACCAAGATATGTATTCAGACTCTACATAACAGTTAATGATACACAAAACGACTGTGAGTATGAATTGAAAAAGCACACTACTTATGGTTTATTTTAGTTAGATTGTGCCTTTTTAATTCATACTCACGGTCGTTTTGTACATCATTAACTGTTATGTAGATTGTGAATATATATCTTGGTTATTGATTGAGTGCGTTCACTGCTGTGCAGGATTACATGTTATAATTCTAAGTGAAGGGATTCTGAAATCTTATTAGAACTATCTTATGTAGATACTTGTTAATTGAATCTTATTAGGGTTAATAAGTAGGATAAAGAGTATAACGTCATTGTACCTATAAAGGGGATCATATCGGGCTAGAGTACTAAGTGCACGGGAAATAATTGATACTGATAGTACCTAGAAAGGGGGTGAATTGTATCTCTTGCTTCGAGGATATTCACACATGTCATACGCATGTTTGCATGTGTTTATAGAGTGAACTTGCATGGTTTAGCGATACATCCATAAACCATAAGGCAGAGTCGGACATCAACACATGGAAAAGAAATTAATGAGTAAAACTAGATGACTCGAAAAACTACCTAATTTCTTACTTGATCACAACTATTTTTCTCTATTGCTTGTCAATTTAATGCTATTTAAATTATATGTTATTTAGTTTCGTAACTATTCAAAACCAATTTATCAACATAGTCTTAGTTAACTAGAAAGTAATCAAATTGATAATAATCTATCTTTCGGGTTCGATAATCACTTGGTTGCCCATCAAAACTACAATTGATATCCTTGCACTTGGGGATTAATTTTGTATGTTGAAAAAAAGCTCATCAAGTTCTTGGCGCTATTACCGGGGACGACATTAGTTATTAATTTATTATTTCTAGTTTAATTGAGATTATATAATTCTTGTCGTTAATTTCTAACACTTATTTTTCTTAGGTGTATGCTCACTAGATCAAAGACAGGTGAATTAGCGCCTTATAATCTAGAGATTGGAGCATCGTTGAGGAAGAAAAAGAAGAAAAAGAACAACAACAAGAATGTAGACACAACTAAGGCTCTTAACATAGGAGTTGAAGTTGACGTGCTTAATTCGCAAACAATTAAAGCTGCAACCGAAGTTAATTTGGAAGTAAAAGCAATCAACATGGTAGCGGATCTTGATACACTTGCCATCTGGGAAGTCTTTAAGAATAACGGAACTGGCAATGCTAGGATGTTAGGGGCAAGAGAAACTGGAGCCGATTTTGATTTGCACCATGCTCTTATCAGCATGATTGAAAGGAGTCCCTTCTCTAGGGAACCTTTGAAGATCCTTTGCAATATCTAAATATGTTACTTGGGTATGCAAGTACACAAAAAGATGCAGGAGCTCATGAGGATGCGAGGAAGATAATTTTGTTTAAGTTCTCGCTGAATGAAAAAGCGAGAGATTGGTACGATAATCTTAATGCTGCTGAATGTGATATATGGGAGAAGTTGAAAGTGAAATTCTTGGAGCGATACATGCCACCTTCAAAGGTGTTAAAGATGAAGCAAGAAATTAATTAGTTTAATATTCATTGTAATGAGAAGTTTCATGAAGCTTGGGATAGATTCAAGGAAATGCTTCGCAAGTGTCCACAACATGGGCTATCTAATGCTCAATACATCAGTATTTTCTAAACTGGGTTGGATTGTGATTCTCGTATTTTACTTGATGCTTCTTCTAATGGAGCCTTGCTTACGAAGTCACCCAATGAGGCCGAGAATTTTTTTGAAGATATTTTGATTAATCCAAGAGATTGGCCGACTGATAGAGTGAGAGGCACTTATGTCCTTGGTAAGGTAGCACAGGTTGAGCATACTATGATGAAGTCGGGAAGAGATGATGAGATCGTCTCTAGTTTTACTAATATTAGCAAGCTACTAGAGTCTCAGCAAAAGCAGATTACGATTTATCTCAGAGAGTACCAATGATGCAGCAGGATGGTGGCTATGAAGGAGCTAGCCAAGAGGAGATCGAGGAGGCCAATTACACCATGGGTCAAAGTATTCAAGGAACTAGGTACCCAAATCAAGAAAACTGGAATTATTAGGGAAATTACAACAATCGTGGTCCCACAGGTAATTACCAACAACCAAGGAGACCAAAGTTTTCATGGAGCAATTTGAATAATACGGTACAACCTCCTATCGGTGTTTATCCTGGAGCTAAGATGGAATAATGAAAACTGGGATTCGAGGATACGGTGAACAGGTACATGGCGAGGAACGATGCAAGAATCGATCGTCTTGAGGCCAAACTAGAAAAGAAGATTGATGCTAACCATGAGGATTTATCTAAGTTAAGGACCTTACATTGTTGATGGGGGAGATGGCAAGAAACGTGAACAAGTTGACTCAAATTATTGAGAAGGGGAAGTTTCCGTCGCAAAGTATTGAGAATCTAAAGTCTTGTCACGCTATTACATTGAGGTCTGGAACACAATACGAGGGACCAATGAGGATAGAATCAAAAGTTGAAGTGTCAGAAGCCCGATTTGACCCCAATTCAACCAACATTGATGGTCAAACTACACATAGGAGGTCGAACGGGGTACCTGGGTGATATCCGGAAGTTGCTGATGAACAGTTCGAACAAAAATAGCTAAGTTCTACCAACACTACTGGTCGAACAAAGGTCGAACTGCACTATCCAGAATGCTCTGTTTTGTCTGAAGCCCGATTCGACCACGATCATTATGGTTCGACCAACCATGTTGGTCGAACCATGGTCGAATGGCCTATAAGGGGGAGAACGAACTTTCAGGTGCTCAGTTCGACCATTACTTACCTAGTTTGACCAGCCACCTAGGTCATACTCAGGTCGAACCCTCTCGTTCTGTACTATTTTCTGAATTGAATACTCCACATGATGTTAATTCTACTCCAGTACCTTTCGAAGAGCAGAATACAAAGATTATAGCAGAAAAGAAGTGGAAAAGAGCCAAGAGATTGAGAGCTGAGAAGGATAAGGCGGAGAAGGTTGAACGTGATGAATGGGGGATTCCCAAAACTAAAATACCTCCATCGTTTCCTTACAAGCTAGTCAAGAAGGGATTGGAAGAGAAGTTCAAGAAATTTTCAGAGATCATAAACAAAATAAGCTTGAACATTCTTTTTTCTGAGGCGATATTGGAGATGCCATATTATGCCCATTTTCTGAAGGATATACTTTTGAAGAAGAGAAGCTTGAACAGAATTGAAACAGTGAATTTGTCTAAGAATTGCAGCTCGATCATTAAGAGGAAGCTGCCAGCTAAGTTGAAGGATCCGGGAAGCTTCACTATCTTGTGTAAGATTGGAAAGGGGCCAGCACGTAGAGCCTTGTGTGATCTTGGGGCAAGCATCAATTTGAAGCCTTTGTCTATTTTTCAAAGGCTTGGTATGGGAGAGTTAACTCCTACAACAGTTGCTCTACAACTACAGGATATGTCTATGACTTTTCTGAAGGGTGTTATTGAAGACGTTCTTGTCAAAGTAGAGAAGCTAGTCTTTCCTATGGATTTTCTTATGCTAGAGATAGAAGATGAAAAGGATAATGCCCCTCTTATTTTAGGGAGACCTTTCTTTGCTACTGCGGGAGCTATGATAGATGTGCAGAAAGGTGAGTTGTTGTTGTGGGTGGATAAAAAAGAGGTTTTATTTAACCTTGAAAAAGCAATGAAGATGCCAATGGAGATGTAATGTTACAATATTAATGTAGTGGAGGAGATTGTGAAGGAAGACATGTCTTTGATATTGTCAAAGGTTCCTCTTGAGACATGCTTGGCGGAGTCTCTTACTTTTCCCACTACGGAGCTAGATGAACTCTCCAATGGGGTATGTATTGAATATCTTGAAAACTTGCTTGCTTTGGGTGATGACAGGTTATTTATCCCATTAGTGATAGTCCCCATGTGAGTCCATTGCATGTTGTAGCTAAGAAGGGGGCATGACTATTGTGAAAGCCGAGGATGGAGAGACATTAGCCACTAGGATTCCTACGGGATGGCATGTGTGTTTGGATTACAGGAAACTGAATGAAAATACATGCAAAGACCATTTTTCCCTTCCTTTCATGGATCAAATGCTTGATCATCTTGTAGGGTATGAGTATTATTATTTCTTGGATGGGTACTCGGGTTATAATCAGATTATGATTGCACCCGAGGATCAAGAAAAGACTACTTTTACTTACCCTTATGGTACTTTTGTCTTTAGAAAGATGCCTTTTGGATTATGTAATGCGCCTGCTACATTTCAGCATTGTATGATTGCCATATATGATGGGTTGATAGAAAAGATCATGGAGGTGTTTATTGTATGATTTTTCTGTGTTTGGTTCCTCCTTTGATGTTTGTTTATCTAACCTTGCTACTGTTTTGAAGAGATGCCAAGAAACTAATCTTGTCTTGAATTGGGGGAAGTGCCACTTCATGGTAAGAGATGGGGTTGTTCTTGGCCATCATATTTCTGCCAAGGGATTGCAGGTGGATAGAGCAAAGGTGGTGGCAATTGAGAAGCTTCCTCCACCTACTAATGAAAAGGGAGTGCGGTCCTTTCTTGGACACGCCAGTTTTTAGAGAAGATTCATAAAAGGCTTCTCGAAATACTCCAAGCCCTTATCTCATTTACTTGAAAAGGATGTTCATTTTGTTTTTGATGAAGAATGTCTAACAGCTTTTCAGGTTTTGAAAGAGGCGCTTATTACTGCACCTATCTTGATCACACTGGATTGGACTCAGTCGTTTGTACGTGTTGGATTGTATACTAAAAGTCTAGCTTTTTGTATGAACAATGTTATAACAATTAATTTGAAATGAGAATCATATGATCAAATGATTGCATCTTATAATTTATTTATATGTTCAATGCAATAGTCCACTTACTTTATACTGTAGATAATATATTGTGCGACAACACGCGGAAGATCATATTATAGGTTTCCTTATAAAGTATAAACAGATGCTCACAACCGAGATAGACGGGGACTCTCTATCGGGATGGTTGTAGTGTGGTCTGGTATTAGCTTGTCTTGGCTATAGAATCACATTAGTGCACTTGTGTGTATTGAGCAGGACTGCCTGAGATCGTTCAACTTATACTGATTTATAGGAGAACTTGATCTCAGTTATTATGGAAGTTCGTGCTCTTAATCCCTATACAATAATCTCGACACGTAGGGCAGTATGTATCTCTTTGATTCATCAATGGGTGAGATTTACATGTTATTAAATCAACAAACTCGATGAGTTGGGAAGTAGTGCTGTCTCTATGGTGTGCTGTTGATTGTAGAAGGAATCCATGTCCGTCATAGGTTGATGATGTCCCCTTGAGGAGCTCATAAGGATTATCATGTAAACCCTGCAGGTGAAATTTATTCCGGCATGATAATGAGGTTGAGTGGTACTACTCTTGGATGAGATATTAATTAATTGAGTTGTCAGTAACTTAAATTAATTAATGGATATTGTATATCTTAAACATGGGGAGACTAACGGGCTCATAATAAGAAGGAGCCTAAAACGTAATTTTGGGATTGGAAAGGCAGTGCAGTAATAATATTTTAGTGGAATATATTATCATTATTGGACTTAAGTATAAGCTTTGGGCTAAGCTTGGATACTTAAGCCCAATGGAGGCCCAACCCAATTTCTCCTCCTGGTCCTTGCTGTAACCCATGTATATAAGTCACCTCAGCTTATCTGGAACCCTAATCTAATTGATTATTCACGTGTGATGAGGGTTGAGAGCAGAATGAGGAGATCTCATAGATCGTCGCCCACACGACGTCGAGATCGACTTGGGACATACAGCAGAAGACCGGAAGGTCGTTTGCTGTTGCAGTTCGTCATGTTGCGAAATTTATATAAAATTGTACAGTATTCCGAATTTGATGATCAATATATTGACAGAAAGCTGTCGAAGAGAGGATTGACTGAGCACAAATATTACTCAATTCTGACATCAGACGAAGAAGTTATGGCCATTCTTGTGGGACTGCACAGGCTGCAAGCGAGAATTCTTCGTCTTCAAGATACCCTGGTGAACGGTAATTTCTTTCTATGATTTATTGCTTCCGCTGTGATAGAAACGCATGTATCCCTAATGGGTCATGTTAACCAAATGATCCAAGCACCAACAATTGGTATCAGAGCTTCGGTTTCGTGGTGAAGCGTGACACGTTAGGCTTGGGTTTATGTGATTAATTTTTCAAAATTAGGATCGCATGTTTAGGGTTTTGGTTTTACTGCACAAACCATGAATATCCCTATGTAAAATGTACCCTATATCATATCTGTTCATCGATGGCTGTGTGTGAGAGGATTCGACGAAAACTGTTTGTCAATTTCACATGGAATGAAGAAATTGAGAGAAAATCCAGCGCAGTGATATTGCCGTGGTAATAACCGGAGTTTCAACGGTCGGATTGATCTGAATTTTGGTCGGCATGTTCAGACCTTGTGGATGTACATTCTGAACGGTGGAGATCGAATTTGGAGCTTTTTCGTGCTGGGATTACGCTGAAAACAGAAGCAGATTTTTGGGCTATTCTGTTTTGCGCAGTCGAGGAAAAAGAGCCGTTTCTCACAACATAACCGTTGGATCGACCTGTAATTTGGACAGCATGTTCAGACTTACAGTAGTAGATTCTGGACGGTGGAGATTGGGTTCTGAGGTACTTGCAGTTTCAAACTACAAACGACAGTTGGTGTAGTTTGGTGTTGCGCTTTGGGCTGAACTTGGTTCCATGCAAGTAGGCTCTTGGTCGAGCGACAGTCCGGGCGAGGGGCGCTCGTCAAGGCACTTGGAGCGCTCCCTGACACGATTGACGGTGGGCTATGACGATGGACGTCTTGGGGCACAAGCAATCGTGCTTGTTGCGTAAGGCTTCGATTCCACAGTTGGAGTGTCGGACAAGACATTCAAATTTAGAGACGATTTTATTCCTTATATATAACTTTCATAATTGATTTAATTGTCTATTATTGTTATATATATATGGATGCTTGATCTCTATGATTTATTGCCTTAAATAGAAGCATGCTAGATTGCGTATTTTATTTGGTATATTATATGCATGTATTGCTAGACTGTTGGATAAGACATCCAATTTTAGGAAAATTAATTCCTAATATATAACTGTCATAATAGATTGTATATTATTGTTATATATGGATGTCGAATTAATTCCTAATATATGATTGCTATAATTGATTTAATAATCTATTATTGTCATATATGGATGTCGAATTAATTCCTAAATATATAACTGCTATAATTAATTGTCTATTATTGTTATATATGGATGTTGAATTAATTCCCAATATATAACTGACATAATTGATTTAATTATCTATTATTGTTATATATGGTTGCTCGTCGATATTGATGATTTTGATAGTCTAGACGATATCGACGATCGATATCGATAGTTTCGGAATTTTGATAATCTTGATGTTTTTCGAATATTTGATAATCTAGTCGATATCGATGATTTTGATAATTTGGACGACATCGACGGTCGATATCGATGGTTTCGAAAATTGGACAATCTGGAAATTTCGAATATTTGATAGTCTGGAAGTCTTTGCTGGTATTCGTGCTTGGTGGCGAACAATCGAATTCGCTGATATATAACTGTTAATAATTGATTTAATTATTGATTATTGTTATATATGTATGCATGACTCTCTGTGATTTACTGCCTTATGTGCCGTGATAGGAGCATGCTAGGGTTGTATATTTTATTCTGGATTATTATATGCATGTTAAAAACCCTCGGTGTTAAATAACTGAGTGAGAGAGGGGATTGGTATAATTAATTTCCGCGGCCTCCATTATTGGTTTGTAAGTGATGTGAGTAAACTTGCGTGTTGACAATAGGCCTTCCTCCATAACGGATGAGTTTATTCATGGATCACTGGTACAGACTTCATTAATAATTATTGTTTGTAATGTGGCATACAAACTTGCGTGTTGGCATTGGCCTTCCTCCATAACGGATGAGTTTGTGTGCGGTTCACTAGTACAAACTTATAATTGATGATTGTAGGAAGCTATCCGAGCGCGTGTGTACTTCTCCAACTGTAAGGCACACAAGCTCGCATAGTGAACTTGGGATCAAATAATGGTGTACACTTAGGTGTAAATAATTAGTATCCTCCCCAACGGAGTCACTGCTATTATTTGCATGGCTAAAGAGGAACCGACTATTAATTATTTTGTCATAAAGTTAGGTTGACAAATGAAATTAATGGGTAAAACCTTCTCTTGTAAATGTTCGAGTTTGTAAACATCCACACTAACGTGGCTTGCAGACTCACGGTGCTTGAGATGTCGGTGAATTTTATTTTTATATTGTTTTGAGGGAATCAATATAAAAGGATAAAATTCGAAGATTTGATCGAAATATTTATTTATGATTCTCTGAATTTCAAATAGTTTTATCTCACTTATTATTAACTAAAAGAAATTATATTTACTTGTCCAAATTAGATGATTAAAAAAGAATCTTAGTTTCGAATTTTACTGCTTAAGAAAATACATGTGTGCATATACAAATAGGTGGGGTTGATCAAGTTGGGTGTGTATTTAATGAATTAATGGTAATCTAAACTTTTTTTTTAAAAATATATTAATTATATATTAATAAGGTGTGTATTTAATAAAATAGGAGAGTGTATTTAAAGTATCTCTTTTCGAAATTGTAAGCGTGAATTTGATTATCTGGCCAGAGTAATTGGATAAATATTTTTTCAATATCTGCTCGTTAAAATTTATTATGACATTGTCGAAATTTAATGCATCCAATTATCTACAAAATTTGTATGTATAGTTAAAAAACAAGTTAATATATATGAAATTAATGCTTATTATAAATCTTCTTCGTGGAAAAAATAATTATATTTTGTTGAAAAAGTAATTATATTTGTAAATGTTAAGTTTGCGTGGGCCTGAGAAATTATATGCCCAGGTCCAAACCCCCAAAAATTATATCATTATGTATTTAGTGTCATAATTAGAATAAAAAATTATATCTTGATTTAAAAAAAAAAACTATCTTTTTTAAACATTAATAACCTTTATATTTAGTATTTCATTTTCAACCAATAATTTCATTGAAAAAATAACACTTTTATTAATCAAAATTAATACTCTTAAAAATAAAGTGTGATACCTTTAAATTTCTTTTGCGACCAACTCTTGTTAAACATACTAAATCTTAATAATAAATATCAGTGTTTTCAGAACCAGATAGGATAAGACCGGAAGGTTCAATTGGTTGAACCGAAAATCAGAGCTGGAACCGGTCCAGAATGACTTATATAATCGTTTTTACGATTGAATCGGAAGTAGCAGTCAAGAATGGTAAATCAGAAAGATCTACAGAACCGGAGAACCATCGATTTGTTTCCAAATTTACATTATATTCAAATTGCAAACTTCTCAATCGCTGGAAATAACAAATCGTATTTGCATATATCTAATTCAAATATGGGTTACAAATATGGATGTAAGCGAACCAAACCGTTCGCGAACTATTCGAGTCTCGATTCGATAAAATATTCTTTTGAACTCGTTTGTTAACCTTAACGAGCCAAACTAAGCTTGAATTTTGAGTTCGAATAGTCTATCAAACCAAACTGAAGCCTAAGGGTGTTCGACTCGAAAGCTCGCGAAGATATTCGTTTATGGGCTAGTTAATGGCTCGCAAATGCGTTCGTAATTTTATAATTATTCTTTAGTATTACATATTATTATTTATTAATTAATATTCAATAATTAATTATTTTGTATTAAACCATACAAATATGATAATATCTTAAGTGATTATTTAAATATTTAAATAAATTTTTACCCTTTATAATTATATTTTGTTAGTTTGTTTATTTAATATTATGAATAATATTAAATATTTATAAACGAAACATTCTTTTAATATCCATCTACAAAATTATTTAAATATTCATGAAAAATGTTCATGAACAGTTATTTTATGTGTTTGTGAACACGTTCTTGAGCCTTAACAAACAGTTTGAGTTCGAGATTGAGTTTGATATTTTTTTTCTTATCGAGTTCGAGCTCGAGCTCGAGTTCGATAATTTCTTAACAAACGATCCTCAAAACTAATAGTATTCAACTTGACACGATTCGATTACTTCCCTAGTTACAAAGAGAGAAATAATAGAAAATAAAAATAAGTTATAATTATACACACTAGCATTAATCTCCCACAATTTGTCTTCAAACATTAACTGGAATAAATCGAAGAACACAATGAAAAGCCCTCTTCTTCAAATGCTAATCTATTGCCTCATTCGATGAAATTTTCCCTACTAATGTTCACAATAACTTGATGATTTGATTGAAGAAAAAATCGAATGAATCCATGAAAGAGAGAAGCAGTGATTTCAAAATTTACAAGGAGAGAGAAGAGGGGTAGGGGGGACAGCGCTGAAGGGTGAAGAAGCAGTAACCCTACCTACTTTTAATTTACTTTTGATTTTACTTAATGAGTGTTATTTACACTTTTTTAATATTTGGCTATATCATTTACGAAATGCTACCTTTACAGAAATGGGCCTGGGTTTTTTTTTAAGTTTCAAATCTCTTTTTTAACTTTTTTATTAAATAATTTTATTTATTATATATTTCTTTTTAAATATAATTAAAAATAGGTAAACTTAGTTTTCCAATTGAACCAGCGATGCGACCGGTTGAACCTCGAACTAGTGGAGACACCGGTTCAATCTCCGGTCTGGTTATGACAATACTGATAATATTAATCGTTAAGGGGTGTTTGATTCACATTGAGTTAGTATTACTTAATCGATTTTAAAAAATTACTAAAATTAAGGGAGTTTGTACATTAATTGCAATCAAATGAGCTTATCTTTTTCCCCCTTTTTTTTAAAAAAAAATTAGGAAAATGATTTTATTGATCTAAAGAGCAAGAGATTTACCCACATATTACATCTCTATGATAATAGATAAGAGCGAAAAGAAATACATAGAAAACTTACAAAATCTCAACCCAACAACAAAATTTCTTCGTCATCACATTCTCTAACTCTTCTTTACTAGGCTTCTAATATCCTTATTCCATTTATAAATCTCTATTCCTTTCAACATCTTTTTTTTAAGAGTAATCAAACCCCAAACTTGTATTTTGATTTCCCCCCCAATAAAATCTCCGAGCTCTAAGCCTCCCCTCCCCCTTAAATGAGGTGATGAAATGAATCTTAAGGGAAGATGCGTTACCATATTCCTTAAAATTAATAAAAAATTAAAGGAATTTTCATGCTCAAGCTTTATTAAACTACATATTAACTTAATATGAAGAAGCACTTCTTAAGAATGTAATAGGACATAAACCACTAGAATATACAATTAATTAATTTTGTGAACCATGAATATTTTGCTTTAAAAAAAAAAGAAAACATATACTACCTTGAAAATTCATATTTGGTTAAATAAAAAATAAATAAAATTATGTCAACTTCGGTCTTTGTTGAATTTTTACTCCTCTAAATAGAAAAATATTTTTCATTCAAAAAAATAATAATTCACTCTAAAAAGTAATTTTCATGTACTAAACAGTAATTTTGTAAAATCAATGTGCATGGTAAATCAAGCTCACAAGATATTTTTGCATAAGAAAATATTTGTAAAAATTAAAATATATTCCCTTTGTCCTATCATATGGCTTATGTAATTTCATTTTGAGCGTCCACATAAAGGTTTACATTTTCCTTTTAAGTAAATGAACACTTTCTTTGAGATGGATTATAGAGAAACGGCGTGAGACGAGTTAACCTAATATAGGGATTAAAACCATTTTCGTCCCATAACTTAGTCAAAATCCAATTTTGGTAAAAAAAAGTTAACTTTTTCATTTTAATACCAAACAGTGTAAAATGTGTCAATGTCATCCCGAAGTCGCCGAAAATTTATAAAATCACCATGAAAATTGGAGAATTCAGGTGCAGCTTGTGACGTGGCAACAAGTGATATATTCTTCCAATAAAATAAATTCAATGTCATCTGTAAAACCTACGCCCCTATTTAACTATTAAAATAAATTATAATTAAAACCAAAACCATCATATTAGTGGGTTGAAGAATTTAATTCCCAAATTGGAAAAGCCAATAATTAAGAAAAAATAGTACTCAATCTTAATTTTAACCACCACCACCCGACCGTCTGCCATTGCTGCCCCCCACCAAGTTTCCGTCTATTTGACGGTACGTTACCAGAAGAGAAAGAAATATACCATTTTCAATCCCAACCATAACTCCCATCTCCACCTTGTATTTAATTTCCCAAGCATGATTTTTTATTTTTGTTACGAGGCATGATTCATGATTTTTAAGCAGAAAATTGGTGGGCATGGAGGGATGTGTTTGACAATGTAAGAGGAGGCTCGATTCAAGAACTCAAATTGGAGAAGCCTGAGCAAGAGAAGAGGCAAACTCAATTCAAAGAGAAAATATCAAATCATAAAGAATCGAATGTGGAGAGTGATGGGTTATGAAAATTGAAGGTTTTAAGACGTGATTGAAGTTTGGCTTAAATTGAGAATCTTCAGCTAGACACTTATGGATATTTTTTATTTTCAACAAGAATGTCTTTTTCTTTCTATTTCAATTGGGAAATGAAGTTTGATTTGGGGGCTTGGGCTTCGATTTTTCACGAACCTAGTCGAGTCGTTCATCAAGTTGATGGTGAGGCCTTCCATTGAGAACGAGATCGTGTGTTTTGAGAGAACACGTTGGACTTCCTCTCTGACAATTAACAACGATTAATTGAAAGTCTGACAACAATACACAAGGACAGATTATCAGGGAAGAAAGAGGATCCTTTTTCAATTAGATTGAAATTTTGACTTTGAAATAATATTTAATTAATGGCGCAGTCGCCTAAAAAAAATACTATCAATATATATGTGCCATTAAAAATATTATTTTAATGGATAAAAATATCAGATTAGTACCTGTAACAACAAAATTTGTATTTATGAAATATAAACACAAAATATATTACAAAGAAAATTCAAGATGGATTGAATTTGAGAATTTGAGTAAACAACTTCTATTTATCCTCTGATTCCTCTCTTGAGTTGATTTCTTGACTTCTTCAACTTTCGGAGTCGGATCTTCGGATGAAGCTTGTCCGAGCTCGGGGTTGACTTGAAGCTTTAAAATATTTATCCGAAGGCATCGAGCCTTTGTTCGGATCAAACATTGACTTAAAGATTTGTTGTGAAGTATGACGCTCAATTTGGCAGAACGTTGACTTTACAGAGACAGATGGATGAATTTGATATGAAGAACGCCAGATCGGAGAGGCCTAGCACATTGGTCTTTGATCGGAAGCTGTTCTTGACTTGAAGATGACTTGAACTTGATTTGAAGATCTTCAGTGTTCTTCGACTTGATCTTGATCTTGAACTTGAACTTGATCTTGACTTGAACTTCACTTGACCGGATCTTACTCGAACTTGATTTTCACTTGAGTCTTCAGAGTTCTTCAGGTCTTCAAGATTTTCAGAATGAATGGAATGAGGACTGAAGGTCCTTATTTATAGGTGGAGGAAATAACTAATTGTGAGATATTTTCTCCTTGAAAAGATATGTTGGGCTTTTCTCCTTTAATTAAGCCTGCTGGACTAAATACGGGCCTATTTAATTTAATTAGGCCTGATGTACTTGATTTGGGCCTATTTACTTTAATTAGGCCTTATGGATTTGACTTGGGCATATTTAATTTAATTAGGTGTTCTGGATTTGACTTGGGCATATTTAATTTAATTAGGCCTGCTGGATTTGATTTGCTGGACTTGTTTACTTGAATCAGGCCCACTTGACTTAAATTGAGCCCATTTAACTTGGATTGAGCCCATCTGACTTGAATTGGGCTCAAATAATTATATTAATTATCAATTATTTATTTATTTATTTTAGGAATTAATTTATTTAAATTCCTTAATAAATAAATATTAAATTAATATTTAATATACTTTCCTTTGCATTTTTATATTTATTAGGCAATAAAATTTAATTGTCTACAAATGCTCCCTTGCATTTTGTTCACGAAAATTTATCATTGAGGTGGACAAATTGCAACATTTTATATCTAGGTCTTCTTTTCCCCTTTAGTTTGAGCCTCCATCAACTTCTTGCCCCAAATCCTTCTCTGGGCCTTTTCAAATTTATTATTTTTTTCCTTTTATTCTGGCCCATATGAATTAATGATAAGCAGATAAGCTCTTTCTCATACTTGGAGAACAAGAATTATACTGAATCCTTAACAAATATAACATGATAACCTCAAACTCACAAATTACACACCAAAACGAATCCAAAGAAATATTCGAGTAATCTTCACATACTTATCCCCAAACTTTCCAACCCCTATATAAGAAGAGGTCCTGCCCTTTAATTCTCATATCACAGCTGACTATATCATAGTTTACTAGAGCATCATAGTTTACCAGAGCAATTTCATCATCTCAGCTTCTTCCCTTAATCCGTACCATTCTACAGTTTCTGATTCTCTATTTACTTTTTCTTTCTGCATTTTTTTTCCTTCCAGGGTTTTAGCACAATTACAACATCAACACTTCCGCGCAATAACCATCAACAGTGTAATATTCCTTCTCTTTTTTTAGCTTTTCTTTCTCTGCATACAACTTTTTATCCTCATGTTTACTAGCTCTTATTTCCGCATGTATCTGTTCTATTTTCCTTGTTTTATTTTCCTTGTTTCTTTATTCCTGCACATATCTGTCTCTTTGCTTCTTGCTGTTTCTGCTATCTACATCGGCTCCCTTCAAGATTCCGTTTGAACGAAGTTGGTTGCCTCCTCCTTGAATCCCAACAGTGGATCCCCAACAGTGGTGTTTCAAACCCACGGCAGTGGTAGATATAGGCGCTGGTGAATATAGCGGTAGTTACAGACCCGCTTCAATGATGGAGGCGATAGTTACAGACCCGCTTCGATGATGGAGGCGGCGGTAGTTATAGACTCGCTTCGATGATGGAGGCGGTAGTTACAAACCCGCTTCGATGATGGAGGCGGTAGTTACAAACCCTCGAATGGCGATGGTGGTGATACTTCAATGGCAGAAACAGCGACGTGATGGACTGAGTAGTGTCGCATTTCCGGCGTGATTTTCGGCGGCTCGTGAGTCAAAACTAGTGAGGATAGGTTCCGAGGGTGCGATGCTGATGGGTACTGTAGGTACATGGCAGCGGTGTGGCCACGATTTCGTCGGTGTGCGATGATGGGACTTCAAAACTTCATCGGCTAATGGTACTCTGGTAATGGGCCGTGACTGTCCATATTTCTGGCAGTGGGTACGATTGCGCACGATGGTGCGTGTTTCCAGCAGTGTTGATATGAAGAACGGGAGAATGGTCGACAGCAGACCACCTATGGTGACTGCTTATCGAGCTTGTACCTCCGGCAGTGTTGCTGTGAAGAGCGGGAGAGTGATTGATGGCAGACCACCTATGGTGGCTTCTTATCGAGCTCATGCCTCCGGCAGCATTGATTTGAAGAGCGGGAGAGTGATTGATGGCAGACCACCTATGGTGGCTGCTTATCGAGCTCATGCCTCCGTCATCATTGATTTGAAGAGCGGGAGACGAGAGATTCGGTGGGAGGCGGTGACATGGCGGCAGAGAGAAGGAGCTGCTGGCGACGGCATGCTTTGAAGCGGCGATCTACGGTGGACCCAGTGGCGGCTATTTGCATCAGCAGATGGGGGTGGTATCGCGATCTATGATAGTGGTGAAGATGCGGCTGAGCGGCGGTGCTGCTACTCGCCGGGACCCTGAGCAGATCTGGTGGGTGCGACAAAGGCTTTTGGTGAGCAGTCGGCAGATTTGGCGAGGCGATCGGGATCGGCTGTTGGCGAGGCATCGGATCACCCGCGGCGGCTTCGCAATCCTATCGGCTTAGTGGTGGCTGAACGAGCAGTCGACAGATAGCAGCCTCAATAATGATAATTGGGCGACCGTGAGCAGCTGATCCCGATGAGGCAGAGAGAAGTGGTGGGGGACGTCGACCGATTCAGACTTGGCAATTGGGAAGCAGATCCGTCGTGTGAGAGCGGCGACTGAGTTCGGATCTGGCGGTGGAGCTTGCGATTTCAGTAGCGGCGAGATCTTGATGGGATCGATGGTGGCGAACGGCTGAGGCGGCGGCCGGCCGTGACGAGGAGGCGTAGCGATGTCCAACAATCCGCAGCGGCGGTGATGGCGAAGACTCTGGAGGATGATGGACACCCCCCCTTTCGATTTCAAGGGGAGCAGCGGCTGGTGGTCTCGATCGCGCTCGACGGCGCGACTGGCAAAGCAGATCTGGTGACGAACGGTTTGCACATGGTGAAGAAGCACGGCGTCGCAATCAGCGCTGAGATTTAACCGGTGGCAGGGATCGCGGCGGTGGGAGATCGGAACGACGGGAGACGACTGTCACGAAGGGGCAGCGTTCCCGGTAATGGCGGCAGCAGGTGGTGCCTCGTGATTCCAAAAGTGGCAGATTAAAGCGGCAGCGTGTGGCGTTGATTTTTTAGAAGAGGATCTGTTCTCCGTCAATGTGGAGAAAAAGAGATAAAGGAGTGGCCCTCAATTTTGACTTCCTTTGGATTATTTTGACTTTCCATTAGAAACATTCATCTTTTCAACTTGGGCTTTGATCAATCTTCCTTTATTTGTTCTAGGCCCATTGTAGTGAGATTATTTCTACCTTGGGCTTCAATCAAATTAGGTTGCTCCAATCATTTGGGCCAATAATTACTTTGAATCGAAGAGATATTTTTGGGCTTTAACTACATCAACTTTCTTTGATTTTTCCTTAGTGTTGTTGGATGGCATTATGATGGTTCGATCACATCAAATTCCCAATAAAATAAGCCTACTATTCTAGACTAAATTAAGAGAACCTTTGAGAGGATTAAATAATAATTCAATCAACAATTCTTAATTTAACAGTTTACAATTCAACTCCTTTATCTTCTTTTTTCAACGACTCTTAAAATCTTCAGAAATTTGAAACTTCTCCAACATAGTAAGAATTAGGATTTCTTTAAACACCACAAACTTTTTTTTGATTTCTTTACTCGAATTTTCAACCACCGTCTTCTTTTTGTCAACTTTTTACTTTTTATCCCTTTCATATTTCAATTTGTTGCTTGCCTCACCGACTTGATGGGAATGACCTGAATTATGACTGAACTTAGCAGAGTGCTAAGCTGCCTACGTACCTCATTGCAGAGGATCAAGTCATAACGTAGTTCAAAGGGACATGATTTGTTTTGAATGGGAGGGTGCCATACACAGTTTATACTCGTGCGGGCCAGGAGTGACTATTCTTTATCCACTTTAGACAAAGTAGGGTACTTAATGCTTTTACCACTTAAAATACCTTAGTGGGGTGAATTAACAATTTGACCACGTATATCTACCTTTGGTGGTTGTCGTACACAGTTTATACTCGTGCGGACTAGGAGTTCATCGTACACAGTTTATACTAGTGCGGACCAGGAGTAACATACAGTTTAGGCTCATGCGTCATGGAGCGTTCCTTGGGTTTGACTGGATTACGCGTAGTAGCATTTCAGGAATTTGCCATTTATGGGGCCAATTCTCACTCCATCTTCAGATATCAACTTGTATGCACCATTTGTATATACTTTTTTCACAACATGTTGGCCATCCCACTTGGGCAAGAATTTATTTCTAACTCGGTGAGTGATGACAATAGGCCTTCTCACAGCAAGGACTAAGTCTCCGACTTGAAAATAACATATCTTCACTTTCTTGTTAAATGTTCTGGAGAGGCGAGCTTGATAGCACTCAAGTCTCTATTGTGCTTCCAATCTCTTCTCATCAAGTGCCTCTAATTCTTCGAGACGCAGTCGTTTGTTCTCTTCTTTAGTCAAACCTTCTTGTATGGCTATTCTCAAAGATAGGATTTGCTTTTCAAGGGGTACCACAGCTTCAACCCCATATACAAGAGAATACGGAGTAGCTTGAGTAGGTGTTCTGTAAGTGGTTCGGTATGCCCATAAAGCTTCATAAATCCTTTCATGCCAGTCTTGCTTTGACTTCGAGACTACTTTCTTCAACAGATTACATAGTGTCTTGTTGAAGGCTTCCGCGAGCCCATTAGCTGCTGCATTGTACATAGAAATTTTCTTTGCTTGAAGTCAAACTTCTCACAAAGTTTGTCAATCAGAGAGTTGTTGAATGGCCTCCTATTATCGGTGATGATATACCGAGGCACTCCATATCTATATATGATGTTGATGCGGATGAAATCAGCCATATTTTCTTTCTTCACTTCTCTCAAGGGTACAATTTTTGCCCACTTGAAAAAGTAATCAGTGGCAGCCAGAATATAAAGATGGCCTCCAGAAGACTTCGTTAACAGCACCACCATATCCAAGCCCCATGTATCAAATGGCCATGAAGAAACTGTTGGATGCAACGGTTCGGGAGGTTGATGAATGAGATTTGCATGAAATTGGCATGGCTGACATCTTTGTGCATAATCTATGCAATTCTTCACCATAGAAGGCCAGTAATATCCCATCCTCTTAATTCTGAAATGTAGCTTGTGTCCAGACTAATGGGCGCCACATATTCCAGAATGAGCTTCCTCAATAGCTTGAAGAGCTTCTTCATCACTTAAGCATCTTAAGAGAATACCATCAAACGATCTTCTATAAAGTGTATCTTTGTAATAGAAGAATCGTGGTGCTCTGCGTCGGACATCAACCCTTAGGTGTGGATCATTGGAAAGCTTATCATACTTCAAGTAATCCACGAACGGTTGACGCCAGTCTTCTTTTTCAATATCAAAAACCTCTATGGCGCAATACTCAACTTCTTCACCATCTTCATCTTCGAAGAAGTAAGGTACCACCCAGCTTTTGCAGATCGGCACTTGAGAAAGTGCTTCGGGCATTGCTATGGTTGATGCTAGCTTTGCCAAAGCATCGGCTTGCTTGTTCTTGCTCCTTGGTAAATGTTCAATCTCTACATCTCCAAGCCAATACATAAGCCTCTGAGCATAGTTATAATACAGAAGTAGTTCAGCTTTCTTAATCTCATATAAGCCAAGCAGCTGGTTGATTATCAACAATGAATCTCCATATATCTTAAGGTGTCGTTGCTTTACATCCACTGCCATCTCCAAACCTAGTATAAGAGCTTGGTATTCAGCTACATTGTTAGAGCAATTTTCAGTTAGACTGAATGAATATGATAGAACTCTTCCATCTGAGGTTACAAATACTACTCTGATGCCGGCTCATTCTTTCTGGGCAGTTCCATCGAAATACATCTTCCAAGGAGGAGCGATTTTAATAGCCAATATGTCTTTATCGGGGAGATCATCAGATAACCCCCATTCTGCAGGTATAGGATGATCAGCTAAGAAATCTGCCAACACTTGCCCTTTCACTGCCTTTTGAGGGACATATATAATTTTAAATTGCTGCAATTGAAGATATCACCTTGCAAGCCTATCAGAGAGCACTGGCTTTGACATAACGAACTTTAATGGGTTAGCCTTTGAGACCAAGTAAACAGTATGAGCTTGAAAGTAATGCCTTAACTTCTGAATTGCAAAGATGACAGCAAGACAGATCTTTTCAATTGGTGAGTACTTTAACTCATTTGGAGTCATTGTTCTACTCAAATAGTACAACGCACACTCCTTTCCTTCATCATTATTTTGTGCAAGTAGGGCTCCAACTGATTTTTTTTGAGTAGATATGTAGAGAATTAATGGACGTCCGGTTATTGGAGCAACCAACACTGGCAGCTTCATCAAATATGCTTTAATTCTGTTAAATACATTAGTGCAAGTTTCATCCCATTCAAATGGGCTGCCTTTCTTCATAAGATGGCTGAATGGCTGGCATCGGCCGGCCAAGTTTGATATGAATCTTCTTAAGTACGCCAGCTTGCCTTGCAAACTCTTGAGCTCATGTATGTTTCGGGGCACCTGCATCTTCATGATTACATCAATCTTTGTTTTGTCAATCTCGATGCCATGATGTCGGACAATGAATCCAAGGAACTTTCCAGAAGAAACTCCAAATGCGCATTTAAGTGGATTCATCTTGAGTTGAAATTTTCTAAGACGCTCAAATATTTGTCTTAAATCTTGGAGATGGTCCTTTTTCTTCTTTGATTTCACTACGATATCATCAACATAGCATTCGACATTCTTATGGAGCATGTCTTCAAATATCTTTTGCATGGCTCGTTGATAAGTGGCACCGGCATTCTTCAAGCCAAATGGCATAACATTGTAGCAATATATTCCTTTAGGAGTGCGGAAGGCTATTTTCTCCTAGTTTTCTGGGGCCAGGCTAATTTGATTATAACCAGACGATCCATCCATAAATGAAAGGACTTCATGGCCAGTTGTTGCATCAATCATGAGCTCAGTGATTGGCAATGGAAAGTCATCTTTTGGGCATGCCAAGTTCAAATCCCAAAAGTCAACACACTCTCTAAGCTGCCCGTTTGCCTTCTTTACTGGTACGATGTTAGAGAGCCAAGTGGGATACTTCACTTCTCGTATCTTTCCTGTCTCAAGGAGCTTATTAACTTCATCTTCAATCAATGGAACCAGCTCTGGTCAAAATCAACGTTGCATCTGCTTAACAGGCTTAGCTCCTTTCTTTACTGCTAAATGATGAACTGCCACTTTTGGATCTAATCCGGGCATCTCCTTGAATGACCAGGCGAACACGTCTCTAAACTCTTGAAGAAGCTCAATATAAGCTTTTTCTTCACCAGCTATCAACGAAGCACTTATAGACGTGGGTCGTTATCATCACCCAAATTAATCTCCTTCAATTGATCAAGAGTAGATTTGACTCCCTCTTCAAATTCTGGAGAAGCATCATCAGTATCTTCCTCCTCGGTTAAGGTCTCCTCTCGTATAATGATATGATTTACGATGGCAGCTTCTTCCAAGAATTCCTGCCTTTGAAAACGTGGGTTAGACCCAACTTGTTCATTCTCTCCCACTTTAACAATGCTCCCCACTACATAGCCATCTCTCCTCATCTCGACGATCTTACTTTGTAGATCTCTTTCTGCACTTTGTAGATCTATTTGCATGATGACGGAATGAACATCTGATGAGCCTACACTTTCACGGTCCTCTTCTTCACTTTGGGTGAAGATTATTGTTCGTTTCTTAGCTTTCAACACTGTGCCACATGATATGGTAAGGAATTGTCGTCTTTTCATGCGAGATGGGATCCGACTATGTATCTTTGGAAAACTTAGGAACTTGGTAGTCCTTTTAGCTCCAATTGGTTTGAGTCTTTCGAATACTGAGATTCTTTCTGTCTTTCTATCTTCTTCATGAGACTCTTCTTTTTCAGAAAGAATTTCATCTTTAGTGATGTAGTTCGTGTTTGCCCTTTTGATCGCAATGCGAACAGGTTTCTGCGGAACATATCCCAAACCTGTTCTAGTATACTTAGAAGTGCGACCATTACTCTTCAATGTCTCTTGAGTGGTATTAAATCTGCTAGGAGTCTTATGAGACTGTTCATTTATCACAGCTTTTTCTTGAGGGTCATATCCAGCTTTCATAAGAAGTTTGTAAGCTTGTGGGCTATATGATTTAGAAACTGCTGCCTCAAATACATCTTTATGCTCAGTTTTAGCCCCTTGAATTGGGCGAGTGAACCTTTTGAGAGGAAGAGGAGAGAGCTTCTCAGTGTCAACCTTAGTCAGGGGTAGTGTCAATCCTTCTACAGTCTTGATCAACTATTTACTTTCCTTAGACTATGTGGATGAAACATCATCTGCATTCTCTTTTTCTTGTTTATCATCGCCTTTCTCTTGTGATGAAGTTCCTTCTTGCTTGACAGCCTTGCTTCTTTTCAGAAAATATCTAGCGTCTGCAAAATATGACTCGGCTTCTGTAAATGGCTTTTCATTCCTAAGTACCTTCTTTATGTTACCTCCATCGCAGTATTTGAAGCATTGATGCAGCGTAGAAGGAATCACTCTATTTTCATGCAACCATGGGCGCCCCAAGAGCGTGTTATATGATGTCTTAGCATCAATGACATGAAACAAAACTGTTGAGTCCATCTCATCTATCATTAAGTCCATGACTATCGTACCAAGTGTTCTTTGGCCTTCTTGATTGAACCCATGAATCGTCAACCAGCTACTGCCGAGTTCGTCGATTGAAATTCCTAGCTTCTTCAACGTCATTAGAGGCAGGATATTGACCGCTGAACCTCCATCAATCAGTATTTGATTCACCCTTTGCTCTTGAGTGCAACCAGCTACGAACAAGGGTCGGTTGTGAGATTGTGAACCGAGTAGTAAGTCTTCCTCTGTGAAGGTAATCTTCATAGCATGAGCCTTGATTTCATCTCCAGGCACAACAGCTTCGCTTGCCATATGACATGAATAATTATTTCCACCGTCTGAAGAAGTAGAGTTTGCAGTTACATCTTCATCTAGAAAGATCTTCCCTTGCTCAACCAATCGCATAACTTTGTCTTTAAAGACAAAGCAATCTTTGATAGAATGACCCACCAGTCTATGATACTTGCAGTATTTCGGGTTGTCCATTTGTCCCGCTTCTTCTGGTCGCTTCATTTCAGGAAGCTCGATAAGCTTATCTTTGAACAGATCATCAAATATGCCTGGGACATTCGAATCAATGAATGGGTACTTCCTTTCTTGCATTTCTTTCAAAGTCAATCTTCTTTGCCCCCTTTCTTGGGAATCATTCTTTGCTTTATCATCTTTTTCGTTCTCATTCCTTTGAAACCTGATGGTTGATGCATTTGTTGCCATGGACTCTTTTTCAGAAGATTTGTTGTACGGTTTGCCCCCTTTCCTGGTCTCTTGCTTTTCTTTATACTTGTAAGATCCAGGAATCGGTGGCTCTAAAACTCCACTTATCCCCGTACTTAGCTCCGTGTCGTAAGCTCTTGTGGCCAAGTCTTCAAAGGTTTTAGGTTTAATCCCTTGAAGTATGTAACGAAGGCTCCATTGCATTCCTTGTGTGCACATCTAGATGCCAGAAACTTCATACAATCGATCTTTACAATTTAAGCTCAGATTTCTCCATCGATTAATGTACTCAATTACTGGCTCTTCTTTTAATTGATGGGTGTTAGTCAACTCCATCATACTAACCGTTCTCCTAGTACTGTCGAAACGATTAAGGAATTGATACTCCATCTGATCCCAACTGTCTATAGAATCGGCCTCCAAGTCGGTGTACCATTCAAAAGCTTTTTCCTTTAAAGAACGAACGAATTGTCTCACCATATGATCTCCGTAAGTTCCGGCATCATTGCACGTTTCAATAAAATGTGTTATATGTTGCCTTGGATTACCTTTTCCATCAAACTGTTAGAACTTGGGGGATTGATAGTTCGGTGGCATCTTCAAGTTGTCAACCCTCTTAGTAAAAGGCTTATCATACATGAATGAAGGCTTGGAGCTCTCTTCAAATTGCTCCTTCATTGTGCCAAGTAAAATGCTTTTTAGTTGACTGATAGAAATCATTCCATCATGGGAAACATTCAATTCTTCTTCAATCACTTTTTTACCCGTTGACTGATGTTTCGCGGAGTCATTTACTTCATTTTCATTGTCCTCAACTTGCTTTTCATTTGCATGGCTAGTTTCAGCACCAGCCATCCTCTCCATTAGTTTGAAAATCAAAGTACTTTGTACTTGATTCTGTTTGGCAAGTGCAGCAACGGATTCAGTTAAGCTTGTCAATTGCTCTTCGACAGACGACGTGTTTGTTACCATAGCTAAGGCTACGGATGAATCAGACAATGAACCTTCTTCAAGTATAGGAGTTGAGCTAGCTGAGTCGCTTTCCTCATCTTTATCATCATATGGTATTACTCTAGAGGTAACTCCAACTAAAGAATTTATCTCTGAAGAGGCTTCAGATCGTGCCATCTTTGACATGCTTCTGGTTGTAACATTAACGTCTTCAACTTGTAGTCCCAAAAACTTAGAGACAGAAGCTGATCTGTTGATTTTGACTCTTAGTGGAGTCATTTTACTTTGTTATGTGAAGAGGAGATGAGAAGTAGAAACTGTCCCACCGGGCGTGCCAAAATTTATAACAACAAAATTTGTATTTATTAAATAATAAACACAAAATATATTACAAAGAAAATCCAAGATGGATTGAATTTTAGAATTTGAATAAACAGCTTCTATTTATCCTCTGATTCCTCTCTTGAGTTGATTTCTTGACTTCTTCAACTTTCGGAGCCGGATCTTTGGATGAAGCTTGTCCGAGCTCGGGGTTGACTTGAAGCTTTAAAATATTTATCCGGAGGCGTCGAGCCTTTGTTCGAATCAAATGTTGACTTAAAGATTTGTTGTGAAGTATGGCGCTCAATTTGGTAGAACGTTGACTTCACAGAGACAGATAGATGAATTTGATATGAAGAACGCCAGATCGGAGAGGCCTAGCACCTTGGTCTTTGATCGGAGGCTGTTCTTGACTTGAAGATTACTTGAACTTGATTTGAAGATCTTGAGTGTTCTTCGACTTGATCTTGATCTTGAACTTGAACTTGACCTTGACTTGAACTTCACTTGACCAGATCTTGCTAGAACTTGATTTTCACTTGAATCTTCAGAGTTCTTCAGGTCTTCCAGATTTTCAGAATGAATGGAATGAGGACTAAAGGTCCTTATTTATAGGTGGAGGAAATAACCAATTGTGAGATATTTTTTCCTTGAAAAGATATGTTGGGCTTTTCTCCTTTAATTAAGTCTGCTGGACTGGATACGAGTCTATTTAATTTAATTAGGCCTGCTGTACTTGACTTGGGCCTATTTACTTTAATTAGGCCTTCTGGATTTGATTTGGGCCTATTTAATTTAATTAGGTCTGCTGGATTTGATTTGTGGACTTGTTGACTTGAATCAGCCCACTTGACTTAAATTGAGCCCATTTAACTTGGATTGAGCCCATCTGACTTGAATTGGGCTCAAATAATTATATTAATTATCAATTATTTATTTATTTATTTTAAAAATTAATTTATTTAAATTCCTTAATAAATAAATATTAAATTAATATTTAATATACTTTCCTTTGCATTTTTATATTTGTTAGGCAATAAAATTTAATTGCCTACAGTACCACATCACCTTAATGGCCGGAAATTCTCAAAGTAAATGATCACACGCTGAGCATATGCGATCTAATGACAACATTGACATATTTTTATACTGTTTGGTACTAAAACAAAAAAAATCAACTTTTTTGGGATTAAAATTCGGGATAAGTTACGGGGCAAAATTGGTTTTAATCCCTCAATATATTATCTATAATTTAATAATGTAATATAATATATTAATAGTTAGTAAACTTTATGTTATTAAAAAATTATTAAATTGGTGGGATCATTCTAATCAATTTTCTTATTCTGCGAAATGAAATCAATGAGAATAACCTCGAAGTGAAGGTGAATCGACGTTGCCCGTCATAACCTCCAAATGATGCATGTAAACTCATTGTTATTTTCTACCGGAGTAGACCATCGTTGTATTATTCTGTTCGAGTTCAACTATGAACAGAAATCGACCTCAACTAAATTGATCTAAAATAGTTAGTTGAAATCATTAATATTGTTCCATATTACGAGAAAGAAGAAGATAATGGCAATGAATATTTGTTTATGTTTATTTTATGTAAAAGTATCCATTTTTAGTATAGTATTCAAAATTATACAGTATAGATGGCTAAAGTATAACCAGTTTATGTTAGAGCAGTGTTGTCGAAATCAGACCAGACCGAGAACCGGGCCAAGGTCCGGTCCAAAAGTACTCTGAAAATCGCTTTAGCTGTTCACCCGGGAAAAACCAGTATAGACCGGTCATAACTGCTGAACCGGGAAAATTGAATAGATCAGAAACCACCGGTTATGTTTAAAAAAATAAAAATTATGATGAAGCTTTCAAATTTCACAGTTTCACTTTTATTATTGAATCCCTACACAATATCCCACGACAATAATGAAAATAAAAATGTTCCACCCCATCCTCTGATTAATTGAAAAAAAAAAGTATATCCATCCCTCTCTTTTAAAAGGGAGACGCACAAGCCATTGCAAGCCGGAAAGAGAGTGTCGACCGTTTGAAGGGAGAGGTCAGCGATGGTTGTATGTCGAGGGGGAAGAGTGTCGCATGAGATAGGAGGGGAGAGGTCAGCTATGTTGTAAGTAGAGGGAGAGGAGTGGCGAATGAGATGGGAGAAAAAGAGTGAAGTAGATCTGTTTCTTATCTAGAGAGAGGTAGAGTGGAAGCTGCGCAGATGTAAAAATAAAATCTAACCCTATCCTGCATTCTTTTTTTATATTTTAATTGAATTTGAATGAGCTTGAAATGTAAGTGGGCTTGAAGTTAAGTGGGCCTTGTATTTCATTAAAAAATGCATTATTATATTATTTTAAAAATATAATTAAAAATAAATAATTTTAGTTTTTCTGGTTGAACCGTCTGTTCGACTAGTCCGACCGTGAACCATTGAGCTCTCCGGTTTGATCTCCGGTTCGGTTATAAAAATATTATGTTAGAGTATGTCAATTCTACGTTATGGTATGTTTGACATTATTGTAAAGTATCGATAGTAATATGCAAAAAATGGAATGTAGTCTACGCAACCATACGAGTCGAACAATATGTCAGTTTTGAGTTATAGTATATTTTTCAAGGGTTAAAGTGTTAGAGGATTCTTTCAAACGTAAATGTTTTAAAGTATCATAAATTTATACTATAGTATGTCGGTTTTGTTGAGTAGTATGTTTGGAATCAATGTGAAGTATCATTAATAATATGAAAAAAATAAATATAGTGTATGCAATCGCACGAGTCGAACAGTATGTTGGTTTTGAGTAATATATTTTGGAAGAGTTAAAGTATTAGAGTATAACGTACAATGTAAACGTGTTAAATTCTCACATGTTTATGCCAGATTATATTGGTTTTGTATTATAGTATGTTTGACATTACTATAGAGTATCATTAGTAGTATGCAAAAATGAAGTCCCTTTCTTTTGGGTCTAGATGTCTTGTGATATTTTGGTATGATATCTCCTATGTTACTCTATTGGATGAGTGACACTAAGGAGAGAGATGAGAATCTATACCCTAAGTCAACATATAAACCCTAAGGTAAGAGATTGGATTTTTCCTTAGTGACACATGTCAATCATTAAAGAGTTGGCATAGGAGATGTCACACTAAAGTGTCGCAAAATATCCCGTACCGTTCTCTCTTGAAACTCTCCATCTCTCTTTCAAAATGTTCTTATGAAATCTCCTTTTTCATTTTGGATCACTCTATTTCTCTCTTGATGTGTTTTTTCTTATGAATTTCCATTTTCTCTCTTGAATCCCTTTCTAGTTGTCTTGAAGTGTTGTTATGGAAAGTTCAATTAGAATATTTGGTTAGATTTTCTTGGGATAGAGAATAAAAACTTTCAATGGGTTTGATGTCAAAATGATTTATTTTATTTAATAAATTAAAAATAGGTACCACCCTAATATTCGTATCACTTAATCAATGTCTCAAATGAGACTTTGTCTTTAAGAAATGTGAACTCTATATCTAAAAACTAATATACTTAAAAGTTTTATATTATAATCAAATTATCTATCAATTCAAATTAAAGTTAGGAAAAAAAGTAAAAACATTATTAAAATCTATTCACTATACAATACTCCGTTTGAAAAAGCAAAAGCTAACATTTTAATGGGGATAATGCGTATTTGTATGTGTATGTAAACTATTAGACTTAATGAGTTGAAATGATATGATAACCACACACACATACACACATACACACACACACATACATTTATATATTCATACTTGAACTTGTTTTGACGGAATCTATATAAATTTTGAATATGAAGTATTTGATCGGTGTACTTATTTACGTGATTCTTTATATTTTCAAATATTTTCTATTCCACATATTGTTAACTAAAAGAAAAGAAACATACTAATCCTAATTAAATGATTGAAAAAGTATTTAATTTTTATTCTTACACTAAGGAAAATAAATGTGTTCTCACCAAGGACGTCCTCCGATGCTTACAAAGTCTCTTGTGAAGAGAAGAGAGAGATTCATAAAGATATGATGCTCAATCTCATGCAACTCTTCGGATACTGAGTAAGGATGAAAACAAGAGGTCATGGTTAACTTGATGAATGAGAAGTCCTTGGAGCAAATACTGAAGGGGAAACCTAAGTCGATTTTATCCTCTATAGTTTGCCTAGGAGTTTTGAGTAATTCCACTTAAACTACAAATTGTTATTTTTAGTGGGGAACATTTAACAGAACATGTGGAGATGGAAGGACATTTTCATCAAGGTGTGAACAAGGTTGGTATATCTTATTCACTTATTATTGAAACATGTTTAGTGGTGGTATCTACTGACACGTGTTGTGTAGATACCGGTGCCACTAATTATATCTGCAATTCATTGTGGGGGTTTTACAAACCCGACAACTAAATGATGGTGAGATTACCGTATACATGAAAATGTTACGTGAGTGGTGCCTGTTGTAGTAGGAGATGTTTATTTATCCTTATGATAGGTATAAACGCTTGATTTTGAGAAATTGCCTTTACGTACTTTCTTTTAACAAGAATTCGATTTCTATTGTGGTACATTAGTTGGCAATTTGTATACTCTTAATTTTATTTCTCCTACAATGCAGCTAATGAAAATTAATAATGCATCTTCTAATTCTAATAAGATAAAGAAATTTTAAAATATGAACCAAACATACCTTTGAAATCTAAGGGTTCGTTTACTTTAAGGGGAAAGGATAACCCACAAGGGTTTAATTTAAACCTTATCCTAAGATTAACCCACTCTATCCTTTTCATTGGTCGATGTTTACTTTCAACCTTAACCCACAATGGTTTAATCTTAAATTTATAAAATTATCCTTGATTTAATGTATAGTGCATCATCTCTCTCATCATTATTTCTATTTCTCTCTACTATTGATTTAATGTCCAGGGTATCATCTCTCTCATACCATCTTCTCTCTCTACTATAAATTATCTCATCTCTCGAATGGCATCAGTTTATAAAATTATCATTATCTCTTCTTAAGGACATTACAATATTTTTATGCAAAATTATCCTCCACCACAGACAGATTAAGCGCAGTGGCTACTTCACCCAAAAAGTTAAAAAATTTTATTCCAATTTGGAAGTCATCAACATTTGATGAACTCAAAAATTAGTCTATTGGATTTTAAAATGAAATTTGGATCTCAATAGTCATTTTTCCTCATTTTCCATCTCTTCCTTTTACATCTTTATTTGATAAAATCTTCGCCCAAATATTATCAGTTTGACTCTGTGTGGAAGAAGAGAAATTTCAAATGAAAAGTATAAAGAAAGAGAAAGTGATATATGGATGCCCACCGCCAGAGATCGATCTTCTCATGAAGATAGTTTTTTTCAGAAAAGGAAATTCCATTCTCCAAAATTAAAGCTACTGACGGATCTGTTCAACACCATCTCCCCTTGCTGGAAACGCTAATCTCTTCGCCGGAAAACATCATTCGACAATAGCAACATCCTCCACTGTGGAAATGAAACCCGACAAAAATCGCGACATTCAGATCTAGCGTGCTACCGCCGTGACGCCGCCGCTGGATTTGATCGGTCATACGCTCTCCAAGCTGCCAAGCGTCGGTTAACGTTGCCAGAATCACTCGCCGTCGACATGGCAAGCCCATATGATATAAAGAACAGAGAAGACATTTGAGGAATTTTGCCTCTTAACCCGAGGGTTAAGAATTATCCGACTAAAAATGAGTGGTCAATAAACCCTTCACTAACCCTGCCACGTTAGTTTTAACCTCGGGCAAGTAAGATGCCCGGATGTTAACCTTCACTTTTAAGTTGAAAAGTAAACAACATGTTTCATGGGTTTACATGGGTTTCATAATGGTTAACCTTCACTAACCTTAAAAGTAAACGCTCCCTAAGACTATGTTATATTAACTTGAGTATGATTCAAAAGTCGATCTCCGATAGACCGTTGGGTTCATTGGAAGTGAAAAACTATTCAACTTACGAGTTCTTTCTTGGAAGAGATGACTAAAAGGCCTTTTAAGGTAAATATAGAGCCAAAGATGCATTGGAATTAATTCATTTTGATTTATGCGGTCCTATGACTATCCAGGTACGAAGTGGTGATGAATATTTCGTCACCTTCACTGACGATTATTCCAAACAGATACATTTATTTGATGTGCCACAAGTTTGGGTGCTTTGATAAATTTAAAGAGTACAAGGCTAATGTGGAGAAGCGTCAAGGAAAATTTATCAAAGCACTGCGATGTGATCGTAGTGGCAAGTACCTTTTAGGAGAGCTTATGAACTATTATCAGAGGCTGAGATTGAATATCAATTATCTTAATTGGGCACACCCCATTAGAATGATGTGGTAGAAAGAAGGAATATGACTCTTTTTGAAATGATTAGATCAATGATGAGTTATTCAAAATTACCAAATTCATTTTGGGGGTATGCCTAAGAAGCAACGACTTACATTATAAATTTAGCACTTTTTAAATCAATATCATGTACTCTCACAGAATTATGGACCGGGCGCAAGTCTAGTATGAATTAAATTTAGATTAATTTGGGGTGCTCTGACACATGTGTTAAAAAGAGATACTATTAAGTTAGAATGTCGTACGTATGCTTGTCTATTTGTGGGATATCCTAGAGGAATGAAAGGTGATTTATTTTATAGTCCAAAAGATCAGAGGGTGATTGGTAGCAAGAATGCCAGATTTTTAGGAGTTGACTATGTAATGAATCACAAACCCATGAGTAAAATTATTTTAGAGGAAGTGAGAGGGGAAACACTTAATATAGTACCAATTGTACAATAGGTTATACCACAAGTAATTGCAGCGCGTGTCACATTTGATAAATAATTGCAAGTAGCGTCTCGTCATAGTGGGATGGTTAATCTACAATATGAAATATTTATATTTTTAGGAGAGTCGTCAGACTTTGTCCATGGTAAACTTGAAATCGACCCATAGAATTACGATGAAGTACTATAAGATAGAGATGCGAAATCTTGGCAAAGGGCAATAATTTTTGAAATAAAATATATGGATTCTAATCAGATCTGAGAACTTGTAGAAACACCAAATGGTATAAAGGTCATCGGATGCAAGTGGGTCTACAAAAAGAAAATAGGATCAGACGATAAGGTAAAAATCTTTAAAGTAAGCTTTATTGCAAAAAGGCATACTCAGAAAGATGGGTTCGATTATGAGAAAACCTTTTCGCTGGTACCCATGATTAAGTCGATTTGAATTCTTTTATCTATTGTTGCTCATATGGATTATGAGGTATGATAAGTCGATTTCAAAATAGCTTTCCTGAATAGAAGTCTTGAGAAAAACATCTATATATAAGAAGTAACCAGAGGAATTTATTGCAAATGGCAAAGAGCATCTTGTGTGCAAGCTTAAGAGGTCTATTTATGGACTAAAGCAAGCTTCAAGATTATGGAACATTCATTTTGCTGAGAAAATCCAGTCATACGGATTTATTCAATGCGCGGATGAACCTTCTGTATATAAGAAGAGTAACGAAAATGTGATGGTATTTCTTGTACTTTATGTAGATGATATCTTATTCTTTGAAAATTTCTTTTACTTTTTTTATAATATTGCGTAGTTTGATATCTTATTCTTTGGAAAGAATGTAATTGTGTTGTCAGGCGTAAGGGTACGGTTTTCAAAACAATTTGAAATGAAGGGCTTAGGAGAAGCTGAAAATATTCTTGGGGTCAAAGATAACATGATTTTTTCCATAACAATTATGGCGACGTCACATACACAACTTTTTCTAAGGAGAAACGTGATGTCGCCACAAACACAATTCTAAAATTTTATTTTTGGCAAGTAAATTAAAAAAATTATATGCTTACTTTAATTTAATTTTAAAATATTTGACCATAATTTTAAATAAAAAATTAAATCAATCAATTAATCTTTTAATAATTATTTAACTTGAATGATATGTATAAATTCAGCCAAATTCTTCTTCTTAACTAGCTAAACTTTCTCAATATCCAAAAAGATAGCAAATAGCTCAATAGGAGGATACTCAAGTCAAAGGCTGTGACCCAACATTGAAGAATCTCTTAAGTGGCATCCACTCTAGGAGTAATTTAGAACCTTTAGTGAAAAAATAAATTTACGTGTGTATATAGGTCATTATGTAATTATTATATAATTTCAACTTACTATTGGAGTTTTATGCTTGAATATTTAATAGATTGAAAGCGTGCATATAAATCGTATAATTTATGTCCATGACAAGAAATCAAATATTCATCAAGTTAAATCAATTTAACTTGCATGATAAAATAAATTTCAAGCATTAATCATATTCATAATCCCACAAGAAGGATTAGCCAAGCATGATTAAAGTACCAAAATAAAAATACGATTATTTACAAGAATTCACGGTTATTAATTAAAATTAAAACGAAAATATAAAAAAGAAATAAAAATCCCATTGTAATTCTTATAGGAGATCTTCAATTTCTTCTATAATTTTACCTCTCATTCTTAATTCCAAGTATTCTACAATACACAAGAGAGAATTTAAGATGAATGATAGATTAGAAATGAATTTATGAAGTGAAGGAAAGAAAATTAAAAATAGAGAAATGTAGAGAGAAAATGTGTGCGACTCTTAAAAATTATGTTCCAAAAAATATTGAATTAAGGGGTATTCATAGCAGTAAAGGATGAACACAAAAACTAGGATAAAAATGCATCTTGAGCCAAATAAAGATGTGTTTTTGTTGAAAATCTGGCTCGGCTGTCTTAATTAGATACACTTTCAAGTCAAATTGCAACAAAGTTTGAACATGACCTAATGGACTGAAAACCAAATTTGAATAGTCAATATCCGCTAGTGAAGAAGAAGGATTTTTTATTGTCATGAGAAGATCATGTGTTAAGTTTTTTCCAAATCGTGTGTCAAGTCTTCTAGAAGAGAGAGAAAAAAATGCTAGTGAAGATTTTGTTAAGAAAATAGATAGATAAGAGAAATTAAGCCAGACAAGTAACTCTTAATATCTCTAAAAACTCTTCTCCCCTTCTTAGTATATTTTATATATCAACTGAGTTATTAAATTTGTTAGTATTATTTTTTATTTATCTCTTAACATAATTTGTTAGTAATTCGTATATTTTTATTTTTTATATAATACTCCATCCGTCCCAAGAATACATTCGCACTTTTCATTTTGGTCCGTCCCAAGAATACATTCACCCCCTAAAAATAGAAACAATACACAATATCAATAACCTTACAATACTACAATATTACAAAAATGCCACCTTCTTTTTACACACAATTTAGTCAAAGTCATCTATATCATACAATTTATTCTACTCAATTACCCAAAATACCCCTTCTCTTTCATACATCACACCACCAAAAAGTTACTTTTCTTAAACTCCGTGCCCAAGAATACGCGAATGTATTCTTGGGACGGAGGGAGTAGTAAAATTTTTATTGGTAATAACATAATTATAATAGATTATTATTATTTGTAATAGGTTATTATATATTTTTTTTAATGATTTGATGTAAAAACACTATATAATTGATATATGTAGAGAAAAAAACCTTACCATTATCGATTATTTTTTAGGACATAATGTTTTCCTCTTTTGGTTCGAGAACTCTGTGCTATTTTGATATATCGTCTCCCGTGTCATACCATTTGATAGATAACATGTTGGAGAGAGATAAACTATACTTTTAAAAGAAAAGTTTAAACCCTAGAGTAATATTTTGATTTCTTTTCCTTTTTACGTATCAGTCATATAAAGTATGAGGGTAGGTCTTGTATGAGACCGTCTCACGTAAGCTCTTAAATGAGACGGATAAAAAGTGATAACTTAATTAACAAAATATAATACTAATCGATGAAAAGTAATAATCGTAAAATAAACTATTTCATGAACAATTTATAATTTAAATAAAAAGTGATAACATTTTATATCGAAAGTGATAGTATTTTATAGGAAAAATAATAATAATCTTATCACTTTTTATCCGTCTCACGTAAGGACTTACGTGAGATGGTCTCACACAAGCCTTTGCCAAAGTATGATTAGGGATGTCAACGGATCGGGTCTGGGGCGGTACACAATTACCCGGACCTGACCCGTTTTAGAACTGCTTGACCCGGTCCCGCCCCAGACCTACACGGGTCCTATTATCCAGACCCAAACGGGGCGGGTTCGCCCCGCCCAGCTCTTTTTTATTATTATTTTTTATTTTTTATTTTTTTATAATTTTTTAAAAACTTATGTGGCACTCATAAATACTAACTCTCTCACTTCTTCATTCTCCATAGCTTCAAGTAATAACTATGTCACAAAAATAAAAAATAAAATTCAAAAAATAATAATAATAATCACAAAATTAGTAGTAAAGTATAGAATTTTAAATAAGGGTCAATAAATATTAAGTACAAAACGTAAATAAGAATTACTAAGCAATACATTCGCTTCAGGAAATTACTGGTAACCACAAAATTATATTTTGTTTTATCAGCAATATTCATCTGCATATTAGTGTGCATTGTTAAAAGAGAAACCAAAATGCGTGATTAAATATCCATATTAATGTATATTAGTGTGCATTGTTAAGAACACGTTTTTTTTACAAAAATATGTGATTAAATATTCATATTAATATACATTAGTGTGCATTGTTTAGAGATAATAAAAAATAAGCGTTTTTTTTAAATGATTAATATTCATATTAATGTACATTAATGTGCATTATTCAGAGATAATAAAATATACGCGATTAATATTTATATTAATATATATTAGTGTATTTATATTAATGTACATTAGTGTGCATTGTTAAGAGATAAATAAAAATACGCAATTAAATAAAAAAAAGTAAAGAAATTTAGAGGTATAATAGAGAGACAGTGGTTATTCTTATAGAGAAATAAGCGTATCGTTGTGAATTAGGGTAAAGCATGAAAAAATAAAACACACTATATATTCATAAGTAATTATATTATATCAATGTATATATTAATAATTAGGCTATGCATACGTGTACCTATTAGTATTAGGGTAGGTCTTGTGTGTGAGACCGTCTCACGTGAGACCATTTTATACTTTTTAAAATAGTTATCACTTTCGCTATAAAACATTATCACTTTCGCTATAAAATGTTACAAATTTTTATTTATACTATAAATTGTTTATGAAATAATATTTTCACTTTTCATTAATTTAGTATCACTTTTCAATATAAAAGTTAACAATTTCTAACTGTCTCACGTAAGCCCTTACGTGAGACGGTCTCACACAAATCTTTGCCTTAATATTAATCCTTTTAAATAATTATAAAAATAAAAAATATAATATTTATATTTAATACAGGTCGGGGCGGGTACCCGCGGATCCGAAATAATACTCAGACTTGCCCCATTTCAAAGCGGGTTCGGGGTGGGTGCACCCCATTTTTAGTTTGGGGCGGGTCTGTGGCGACCCAAATTACGTGGGTCGGGTGGGTACCAGCTGGTTCGGGCCAAATTGACACCCCTAAGTATGATATACTCCCTTCGTTCCGTTTCAATATTTATGTTTGCTTTTTGCACGTTGACGAAGGAGTATAATATTTTAATAGATAGCGGGTGGAAAGATATAATATTTAATGTAAAGTGGGTAGGTGTATTAGTGTTGGATGATATATTAATTGTTTTAGGTGGGTCCCATATTCCAAAAAGGAAAACGTAAATATTGAAATGTGGCGCACAAAATAAAAATGGAAACATTGATACGGGAATGAGGGAGTAGAATATGATGTATAAAGATGAATAAAATATTTTACCAAAATGTAATAACTAAAAAAATCCTTTATGTTAGCTCAAGTGGTAGAGGGGAGGGTAGAAAGGTCTTCCAGCTGAGCTTGGTTGCTGCAGGGTGGGGGTTCAAATCTTGCCTTTGGCATGGATTTGGCCCCTTGCAAGCACAAGTTTAACAGTGAGCCCTCCCTATAAGCCACTTGAGGCACATCCTGCGATTTACCTCCTCCACCAATCCCCAGGGCAGGGGCGATGGGGGCCACTAATGGTGGGGTACACCATTAGAAATGATGATATGTGGAAACAAAGTGGGGTATTTGAGTATCCGTGTAAACAAAATAGCAGCACCGGAAATGAATTAATTCCCTATGCCACGGCATATTCCCGCCAAATGACCCAACACCAAGTGCACACGCACCCGACACGTGGATGGGCCCCACTCCGCCACCAGCCGCTCGTTTAACCGTCTCCCTGCCCAAACCATGCCTTCCTTCGCATCGCATTCCTAATGCCATCTTTACCTTCCAATTTTCTCTCTCCAACTAAACTTCTCTCACTTAATTCCGCCTAATGTCGAAGGCTCTTGATCGAAATTCTACCGCTTGTAAGTGATTCCATCCCTAATGTTTCTCATCTACTGTTCAAGTGGCGGTGGATCTTCATTTTCACCTCTTTTTTCTATTATAGTAATGACGATTCGAGATTTGAATTTATGTTTGTACTGTAGAAAAATTTTAGTAAATCGTTAGTTAAATTTTATTTCAGGATTTTGTTTTCCTTTCAGCCATAGCTTATCATGTAGATTCAGTGGAATTATGATTATGGGATCATTCTTGTCTAGATAAGCAGATTAATTAGTCTTTATTAATATATGATTTTATATTGCCATTGTAAAATTTAGAAATCTGGACCAAGTTATTTTCTCCTTGTAATGAGATGGAACTTTTGTTTGCTTATAGGAAACTGTATAAGAAACATTGAGATATAATGCAATGTAGAGACGAAGGTAGATGTTTTTTGACATCTTTTTAAGAGTCGTAGTGGTATATATTTGGCTTGAAATTGTGCATTACATATAGAGGTACCTTTAAATGATGAGTGTGAGTGATGGTAGGATATGTTTGGCTTGGACTTGGGCATTACATGTAGAGTTATCTCTTACTGATAAGTACAATTGAGGAGTGAGCTCTAGCCAGAGGAAATGGTGTTTACTTGTTGGTTTGATTTTTGGGTCCCTAAGATAAATTTGAAAGCTTATTGCTTGTATTCCATTTACACAATTTAATCATCTTTGATATGCATTTCATATGATGCTTCCCAGAACTTTATCAATGTAGACCATGATTTCAGATCAAAAGTTTGAGGTACTTTTATTGGTGAATAGGTCACAAAGTGGATATAGTTTTGGCTGTCGAAATTAGTTTTTCAACTCATGAACTTTTGATGAAGAAGGGAGCTTGACGTTTCTTGAACTGCATGATTTCTGATTATTCTCTGTTGTCTAGTCTGGTTTTTATTTCTTTTATCTTTTATGGGCTGAATTGATTATCTCAGTTATAACTATTACCTACCATTAATTCTGCATTGATTTCAAACAAGATTATATTTTTTCCAGAGATGGAAAGTAGATTTATGGAAGGTTAGCAATAATTACTAACAGGAGTCATCAGTTATACTGCAATTGGAAACTATTTTATGAACTCGTGAACAGTTCTCACTTCCATAAAATTAAACTTCGTATTCATGCTTGTGTATCAGATCATTTAGTACATCAGATTCAGAGTGAATTTTTCTCAACTGCTTTATCGCCACAGTAATTGTTTTCTTCATGCTATAGCTTTTTCAAGATGTGTTTTATCCCTGTGATTTTGCACGCTACTAGTTTTCCACTATGTCAGTTCTGTAGCAGCGTGCCAATGATATGCTCAGGAGTGATTTTACTTAAAATCTTGACATTTGAATAGAAAAAGTCATTCTGTTTCCTCAGGTTGCTCTAAGGATGATAAACACAAACACAAACCAGACTGTGAAAACTCAGAGGAAAATATAAAATTGGGAATCCTGAAGAAAGCAAAAACTGTATCAAGTAAATTCAGGAATTCTTTAAGAAACAAGATCAGAAAGAGAAATGATGTTGGTGTTGACATTCATGAAATTGAGGAGCAAGCATGTGTTGATGCTTTTCGGCAGACATTGGTCTCGGATAATTTGCTTCCTGCAAGATTTGACGATTACCATACAATGTTAAGGTAGCCTTTTTCTATTTCTCGAATTAGGACTGAAATGAGTGATTTTGTCCAACACCTTTATTTCGATTAACTTATGATAACAATAAAATCTCCGAAACCCATGTTCCAATTTGAATGCGCATCTGTTCGATATGCTCATGCATGCCAATGGCCGGTGTTAGAATTGAGCTTGCAAAAAAAATAAAAAAAAATTCATGTTTTTGTCAAGAATCTTTAACATTAATTCAATGTTTTATTTGCTATACAGTAATTTATGTAAATGTTCTGTCAAGGTATAGTGGAAATGTTTTTGCTTATGCATTTTACAACTCCGAGATGATTTAGATGGTTTCATCTATTTCATAAATTTATGGATCACCTCCTATCAATTTCAGAAACGTCAATTCATTTCTCAGACATCCTTAGAAATTTGGTTTGCATATAACTTGCCATTATTTCATGTTTTTTCTGATTTCTGGATTAAGTTTGTTCGCTATTCTTTTTCCAAGAGTTTTTGTAAAGCATTAAGCTTATATTAGATATTTTGCATTTGTTTTCCATAAACATTGATTCCACTCATTCAGCTAGAATGCACTTTCTTTTCTCATGATCAATCAGCAATTCGCAGATTCCTAAAAGCAAGGAAGTTTAACATCAATAAAGCAAAAATCATGTGGGCAAATATGCTTGAGTGGAGGAAAAGCTTTGGCACTGATACAATTATCAAGGTGATCTTTATTAATCTAATTATCTCCATATTAATACCTTTTATCACTCTTAGCTTCCAGAAGCTTGGTGTTTTCACGTGTGGTGTTTAGGTTTGAGAATCTGTATAATCTTGTTAGATAGATTGGATCTTTTAGTGTCTCCATAATAGTTAGACAGTGGATTTAATTACACTGAATTTTTTTGATCATTGATATCTCTTACTTGAAAACAAAAAGAAAGCTTCCATTTACATATAGTAAAGAGGCATATTAAAGAAAGTATCATTCTCAAACTTGAGCAATGATTTTTCATGGTGGCTTGGGCAAAAACCTAGTGTAGGACCATTTCACTTTCCTCACAGTGGGACTGTTTCACTTTTCTTTAATAAGGTATCACTTTATATAAATATTAACCCTTTTAATCCGTCCTACGAATTGTTCATGAAATGATTCAATTGGACTGGTATCGCTTTTCTTTAGTCGGGTATCACTTTTTATTAAAAATATTCTCTCTTTTTACCTGTCATATGGAATCCTTTCCTATAGATGGTCTAACGCAAGATTTGCTAGGTGGCTTGATTTCTTCTTTTACTTGTTTCTGGGTTCTTGGGTAATGGTTCATTCTGTCAAATACCATGCAGATCTTAGGCGTGTATTTACCTTTAGGAAGAAAGTTGGTATTCTCTTTAACGTTATCTTAGATTCAATAATTTGTTATTAAATTCTGCAATAGTATTAGGTGCTATCTTAGATTATAACTTTCTATGTACTTTTGTTCTCAGGACTTCGACTTCAAAGAGTTGAAAGAAGTTCAAAAATATTATCCTCATGGTTATCATGGTGTTGACAAGGATGGAAGACCTGTGTACATAGAGAGACTGGGGATGATTAATGTTGACATGCTATTGCAAGTCACAAAATTGGATAGGTTTGTGAAATATCAAGTGCAGGAGTTTGAGAAAAGTTTTTCTATTAGGTTCCCCGCATGTTCTATTGCAGCAAACCAGAGCATAGATTCAAGTACTACAATTTTGGACGTTCAAGGATTGGTATAGCTACACCATTGTTTCAATTTGAAGAGCCTATCTTCCATTGTTCAAAAGATTTATAAATGGATTGGTTCATGTGAGCTATTTTTTCATGTTCAGAATTTGATGAGCTTGACTGGCCCTGTTATGGAATTCTTAAAGTTGGTTCAGGAGGTTGATAAAAACAATTATCCTGAAGTATGTCTGCTAAAATACTCCCTTTATGAGTTCCTAGTTCTATTTTGAATGTTTAAGATTCTTAATTTAGATCTGTTAAAGCAGATTTTAATGAATACATTACAGACTCTTTGCAGAATGTTTATAATCAATGCTGGTCCTGGCTTTAAGATGATTTGGAATGTGGTGAAGCCTTTACTTGATCCTGAAACGACGACCAAAATTCAGGTATGCATGTCAACCATATCCACTACATGTAAAGCTGCATATTACAGTTTGTACGCCATGAGATAATTTGTGTTTTTATTTTTTTTATCTGATTTTTTTAGGTACTTGGCAGCAATTACCAAGGAAAACTTCTTGAGGCAATTGATATGAGGTGATTATCACAACATTACCACCAACTATTCTAGTATGTTTTGAAACTCATTGAATCAATTACATGGCAGTGAGCTACCAGAGTTTCTTGGTGGCTGCTGTACCTGTGCAAATGAAGGAGGCTGTTTGAGGTCAGATAAAGGACCATGGAAGGACGAAAATCTATGGAAGGTGATGAACTGATTACTCAATAGCTGTAGCAAAAAAAATTCCAATGCAGAATTTGAATCGTACAAACTGTGTTCAGATGTCTCAAGATACAGAAGTGCAGTGCATCCAGAGAGCAGTAATTTCGGATGATAATGAAAGCTAGTTATAAAGGTAAGCATCATATCACATGCCATGAATAGCTTGCAGCAGTCTGCAGTGTTCTCTTAATTTCTGGATTTTTAGGTCATCAATTTTCTTTCCAGTGAGATTAATGATATCCTTTTTCATGCCAAGGTTGAATAATTTGTCGCTTGCTTCCATCGCACAATGACGAATGATCAGAAGCGGTGTGCTGGGATACTCAAAGGTGATTCTTAAACTTGCTAAATAAGATAAAAAAAAAAAAAGAATTTAAGAGCATGCTGTTGTGTAGTTAGACAGCAGAAACATCACATCATTCACACCTGTTGTTGCAAGTTTAGATCATATATATATATATATATATATCATTAATTGTGTACTGAATGATACCCGAGAATTTGTTCAAGATTAATACTTATTGCCAATTTCAATATTTATGTTATTTTTCTCTTATTTAATGCTATATTTTCATGTACTGAGTTGATTAAATTAAGGGGCTGAAATCCAATTGAACGAGATCAAAGCCATAACTGTTCATCTCTAGCCCTCTAGCTCAAAGACGTGTGTAATTTTGCACACTATATTATTCCCTCTGGCTCATTTAAGATTGAGCCTTTCCTTTCCATTTTACAAAAGAGAGGTGCAATCTTAAATGAGACGGATCGAGTACTATTTTACCCTCCTAAAAGTTCAAACGGATTTAACATTTTACCTTCAAGGCTTTATTGTTTATTCATTCAAATTAGAAGGATCAAACTGATGCACACGGAACCAAAATCTGTGCAACTGCATAAGAGACACACTCATTTGTGTGTTAAACAAAATCACAGCGCTGAGTGACAATGAATGTCTGCATCAACTAGCAACTACGCAGGTAACAAAAAAAATCCCAACGGTAAGTGGTTATGTATGAAAAAATGACTAGGTGAAAGATCTAAAGTGTTACTGAGCACCAGTTTCCTTGTCCTTGAGAAAGTGGATGAGGCGTGGTAGTGCAACATCAGCATCGTAGTTCTTCATAAGCTCTCCAGCAACTTCAGCAGGTGTGACCTCGACTTTCCCCAGCAGCTCTTGGATGACCTCAAAAAGTGAGTGCTCCTGTATCCTCAGATAGGTGGAAGCAAGAATCTTGAAGCCACTATATGTGCAGTAAGACATCTCCAACTGCAGTAAGACATCTCCAACTGCACATCCATTCGACCTGGTCGAAGCAAGGCTGGGTCCAGTCGATTCTTGTGATTCGTGGTGAACACTATGATTCTCTCATCTCCACAGCTCGACCACAACCCATCAATGAAATTTAGTACTCCGGACAAAGTTATCTGTTTACATCAATAACCAATACTGTTAGTTGTGTTTGCATTTACGATGACATAGTGCAAATTACATTTTCTTTTTCTCTGTTTTTGTCTGATTGAGCTGAGATTGGAGCACAAAAAAAAGTGATCCTCTCCTTAAAATCTATTTTCTCTCACTCGCAGCAATATTTGATTTGTAAACCGACTATTTTGAAGAAAAATCAGGTAGTGAGACCCCATATCAAGCCACTGTCTACTAAGCAAGATCCTATTTCAAGCATTGGTCCACTAGCGAGACCCTATTTCAAGTCACGCCTTTACAGGTTACACTAGAGATTTTTGCTCAAATTCAACAGGCTTATAACATATCTAGACCCAATTCAAGCCATGGTCTGATGGTCTACCCATTTCAATTTCAAGGCACTCCTTTAAGCCCTGCATAGCTTTACCCATTTCAACACACTTATAACATATCTAGACTCTATTTCAAGCCTTGGGTCCATTAGTGAGACCCCATTCCAGCCAAAACTTTGTGCTCCGTATAAACAGACCCGTTTCAACATACCTATGGTGTGTTCCATCAAGTGATGTGTCAACCATCAGGTGATGAAACATCGGATAGAGAGAACACACCACTGTGGGCTCCTCAGTTTGAAATCACATTCATAATATATCTTACCATTATTTACATAGCTTCCAAACACAGACAAAATAATACATGCATGCATTACACTAACCTTGTCATCCTCAGACACTGCATTATCTGCATCTCTATTTACAAACCCCACATTGCAATCAATATCCTCAATAACAAGTATAGATCGATTAGCCGTACCAATCAACAACCTCCTGAGATCCGAATTACACTGAACCTCCCTCAAATCCAAATCATAAACATCAAACTTAAGATGATTGGCCATGGCTGCAACCAAACTGGATTTACCCGTACCCGGCGGCCCATAAAACAAATACCCTCTCTTCCAAGCCTTCCCAACCCTCCGATAATAATCTTTCCCCTTCACAAACCTCTCAAGATCCTCCACCAACTCCTCCTTCACCTCCGGATCCATCGCCATCGTCTCGAAAGTCGCCGGATGGTTCAGAGTGACGGAGCTCCAATAATCCGTGCCGTTGTAATCCACTGTGTGAAGCCTCACCACCCTCATTTCCTCCTTCATCTCATCAGCTCTCCTCAATATGTACGGCAGGTACACTTTGAGAGCGTAATCCTTGTGTTTCTTGAGGAAACTCAACTCGAAATGTCGGAATTCGACTTTCGAATTCCCGTTTTTGTTAGATTGTTGTTTGGCTGTGATTGATTGGGAAACCCACTTGAACTTGATCCCGCCGTGGCTGTCGACGATCTCCTGGTTCTTGTCGACTGTCACGGCGAGGTCTTGCTCCTTGTGGGGTTTGTTCACTTTGATTCGTCGAGTCGAGGGGGAGATTTTGGAGCCCAAATAGAGATTGGATGCTTCGAACATGTGGTTGGGTGTTAGGCCTTGGAATTCGTCGATGACCACGGTGAGTTGGGAGGAGAGGCGGCCGGAGAATTTGAGGAGAGAGGAGGAGAGATAGGTGTTGAATTGCTGTGGGAGAAGTTCGGTGGAGATGGATTTGAGGAGAACGGCGGTGCCGATGAGGGAGGCAGTGGCCGTCAGGTCTTTGTCGGAGGATGGCAGCCATTCGTATGAAGAACTCATCGCTTAGGTTTCTTGGGGAGGAAGAATCAGAGAAGCAGAGTTTATTTTAGAGTTTATTTTTATTTATTTATTCAATAGGTGGGTTTAGAGCCGATTTTACCGATAAAGCCCGTCGGATCGAACCGCTACGGCCTTTAGAAGAGGCGGGTAGGATTATAAATTTTACAACTTTTTGGAGGTAGGTCTAGACGGGCTCAATCCAAATTAGTGTGTGGGCGGGCCCAACACAAACGGGTTGCCCTTTTGGCCCGTTTTGAAACTTTGTTTTTCTATTATAGTTTAGTGTTTAATACTCCATTTTAAACTAGTGCAAAGCATGGGATTAATTAGTTTTAATTATTTTTTAATTTATAATTATAATATTTTGACATACAATAAAATTTATGATCTAACATTCAAAATTTTAAATTAAATTTTATAAAATACTCCCTCCGTCCCAGCTTAAGGGAATCATTTTTCCATTTTGGTCGTCTCACCCAAAAAGTCTCATTTTCTTTTTTACACACATGGGACCCATACACCCCTTCTAATACAATTAAAATATGGGACCCACACTCCACTAATACAACTACCCACTACACATTAAATAATAATACTCTTTAATCTATGTGCAAAAAAACAAATGATCATCTTACGCCGGGACGGGGGGAGTATTGAATTTTAATTTTGCAAATAACACGTATGTTTTTAAATTTCCAAATATTTCAAAGAATGTTGTTTAATATATCCCATAATACTCCATCATAATTATTAGTATGAGAAAAACAAGCATCTCCCTATTCACAAATCATTTATTTTATCAGTACAAGATTTTATCCTATGTTGTTAAACAAATCATATAAGAAAAGCAAACACTTGTTTAAACTGGATTAACGAAAATAATGATTTATACTTAATGGAACTTTCATGTTCATCTTTAATTTCATTACTAATGATATGTTCATTCATTATTAACCAAGATAATTCCATGTAAATCAACACTCTCTTAAAATTTAATTTTTATTATTATGATTCGTGTTATATTTAAGATTATAATTTATTTACAATTCTAATTTGGAAGGAAACAAAAAATAAGTAACAATTACTTATTGAGAGAATAAAAAAAAAGAACTACTATTATTCAAATTAATATAAAAAGAGTTAAAACCCCTAATTTTAAGGCATATACTTGTATTTGTTATGTCAAGTAGAGTTGCCCAACTTTTACGTAGAATTGTTTCACTTAAAAAATATTAATTTAAGAAATATAATATATTGAATCACTATAAAATGCAATATTGATGATAACAATTATACGTACCAACACTAATTTTTTGACTTTTTTTTTCCTGTTATATTCTTTCTTCGGCTCCTAGTTGATCTCAGATATAAATTATTCTCATCAACGTACTCTATAGTGAAAAAGAACGAAAAATAATACATCATTTATACTTTGCAAGACAATACACAATTGAACTCTATTGTATGACAATAAAGGAATTGGTAATTCATATCATTATGATCAATTAATTAATAATGAAAAAGAAAAAAGGGAAAAAAACCTTCGTTAGATACATATTGTTCACTATGTTCATGGCATACATTCTACTGCAATAATTTAATATACTAAAACAATTTATTAAATTTACCTTACGAATTTTCACAGTGCTTTGTTTGTAGAATTTCCTTCCTCCTCTTTCTGACTTCTCTACTCAAATTCATATTATTCTCCATTATATTTATCTGGATATAGAATATATATATATATTTATTAAGTATAAAAGCCACAATTAATTGAAAAAAATGAAATATAAAATTAACACAATGATTTCCATTAACCTGAAAAAGACAATAACAAAAAGAAGATATAATTGTGGCTTTCCATGTATATGCAAATAAAACTCGGCAATATTCTACTAGTTTAAATAATTGTATTAGAAAGACTGAAAGGCTACGTAAGATGAATGAAATGTTATTCATCATTAGTTAAAGTTGCTTAATTATTGTTAATCATTTTAATTGATTATAAATTGATCAAACCATAAAGTTTATGTTATTTAATGAGTGCACATAAAATACGTAAAATTGGAAGTAGCAATTCTTATTGACAATGATTAATGATTCTAAAAAAATAATTCTTAAAAAAACAAATTCATGTATAAAAAATACTAAATAATAAATTAATGACACCAAAAAATTAAAGATTCTAAAAATAAAAAAATAACACCTTCATAAGTCATAAATAATATTAATTTTTAAATAATTTTATGAATGAGAGGATTGTGGGATGATTAAAAAAATTAAAATATACAAGAACTTAAATACTATAAATTAGTCTTTCTATCAAATTCTATCAATTAGAAAAAATACTACATGGAAAGACTTATTTATAAATCATAAATAATAAATAATATTAATTCATTTCTATCAAATCATATCAATTGGAAAAAAAATTATACATGAAAAATTTATTTATAAATCATAAATAATATTAATTCATAATTAATATAAGAAATTATACATGAAGAGTCAAATATCACATATATAATAAATAATAAATAATATTAATTCATAACTATAATATTATTTAAAGAGTAAGTCTCTTGTGAGACGGGTTATTGGTGAGACGGATGTGAGACGGGTCAACCCGTCACTAAAGTATGCTTATTTGTGGTTAAAGTGTGCTTATTTGTGGTTAAAGTATGTCGATAATAAATCAAATTATAACACACTAACATCATACTTTAATACATAACCCAACATACTTTAAAAAACATACATTAACAACCATTTAACATACTTTATTTAAATAATCGACATACTTTAACACGTCTCACAAACCGTCTCATGAAGGTATCGTCTCACAAGAGACTTTGTCTTATTTAAAATCAAAAGGGGTATGGAAAGTCTTCTAATTTAAAAATCCTTCTGAATTTCTATTTAGAAATTAATTATTATTATTATTTTCCCATGCATATATAATTTATATAATATATATAACACAATTATATATATATATATATATATATATATATATATATATATATATTTTTTTTTTTTTTTTTTTTTGTTATGACAATGACTACCTTGGAACAGTTCTAAATTTCAAATCTGTGGAACCAGATACTCTACCTTATTTAATGTGATCCCTTGTAGTCCCCTCCTTTAATGTGTCCCTCTTTTTATATTTTATTTCTTAAATAAAGATGTAGTGGTCCCCTATTATATATTCCCCTCCTAAATTAATTAAAATATATGTGGTCCCCATAATAATAGTCAACTCCCCCTTGCTTTAATAGTCAATTCTCCATTAACCAACTACTATTTATTAGAAAATAATTTTTATTCTATTTTTAGGTTATTTAAAAGAGTAATATAATATAATTATTTATATAGAGTAATCTAAATTTTAATAGTTCACTCTCTATTAACCAACGACTATTTATTTATTAGATAATATTAATTTTTTTTGTTTTATTTTAATTTTATTTTATTTAAAAGGATAATCTAATTATTTATATAAAGTAATCTATTCTAGGTTACTCTTTTTAATTAATTGGGTTACTACGTATGTACTTTTTTTTTTCATTTTTAGTGTGAAATATATATTGACTATTTGGTAAATATCTTTTAAATTACTCTTTTTAATTAATTATGATCAATTTTTTAGGTTACTCTTTTTAATTTATTAGGTTACTCTTTATAATAAAATTGGATTACTCTTTCTAAAAATGAAGTATTTTTTATAATAAATTAATTAGATTACTCTATAAAAATAGTTAGATTACTCTTCGAAATTTATTAGGTTATTCTTTAAAATAAATTAGGTTACTCTTTATAATTAATCGGATTACTCTTTAATTTGAGACTTAGATTTTTTAACAATAAAAACTTTCAAAAATTAGATTATAAAAACCGCATAAATACACTAAGAGAGTTTTAAAATTATACCGTAATCCATCAACCAAAGTTCACTTAATTTCAATTTTATCAAATTAGCAAAATTAAAAGAACTACTAAGAGTAATGAACTAACGCTTAATTGTAAAAAACAGAGATTGCCCAAAAATTTAAATGACAGCAGCCCTTTTCTTTTCCTTTTTTTTCTTTTCATTCAATAATGCTTGCCCTACTGCTGCCTCGGTCCCTCCCCCTCTCTGTCCTTTCCACATTCTTTTTTTCGTCGGAGCAAAAGTGGCAATAACTGGAGGCTGAACGACGGTAGCAAGCGGCAGCGGCTGATAGCTGATCCGTCGGCCTTGCGCGGCGTACTGCGGACAGCGAACCGAGGCGGTGGTGGTCGTCGTGAAGCAGCGACGTTACAGTTGTGGAGCTCGGTGGTGAAGGGCTGTCGACGGCGAATCTATGGCAAAACTGGTGGAGCCATTGAGAATGAAGAAGATCGATGATTTAATTTTGGAAAATTGGAAGGAAGGAGAGTAGCGTATTTTGAGAGATTGGAGAATGTCTAATTTTGAAAAAAAATTGAAGCCACGTGTGGTAAGAGAACCCATTTCACGCTGGTAAAGATCCGATTCTACCAAATTTTCATGGGACCGATCTCATCCAAGTCGTTCTCATTTGTTATTGTTATTGTTATTAGTGTATATTAATGCAGATGAATGGACTTCAATATATTAATGAATATATATGGTTATATTTCTAGTAAGAATTCATACAAAATCTAATTATGCAAGTTGTTTTATTTAGTGGCTTGAATATATTAATTCCTAATATTAGGCAATGAAAAGGTTAAAATAAATAAATACAGATATGTAAAAGAAAATAGTCAATGCATAGAAGAGTGAAAATAAATAAGTTGTTGTTCAAAACTTTATTAATTAAAAATAAAAAACACAAATAAAAATAATTGCATGAGAATATTAAATATTGCGTTGACACCCTCAGAGAATAAACCAAGACTTTATCGAAGGTGTACATTTATCTATACTCCGCATGTACTTGGTGAATGCCTCTGTCTTCGAATTTTGAAAATTAAAAAATTAGATAGTAGGTACAATTTTTAATGTGAATATTAATGAGAAAATGGTAAAATAAGATAGATACATATACCTTTTCGTCAATTAAAATTATTGCGAAGATCCCAATGTTATAGGGACTATTATCTCAGGCAACCGTCCACATGCATATAACTCTAACCTTTATTGTCCACATCTTCCTTTTAGGATTTATTTTAGAAACAAATGAATTAAAAGAAGACATTCTTTGAGTCTAAAGGAACAAACTAAATCAGAGCACATAATTACAGAAGCTGTGGGATGTAAAAATACATCGAAAGGGGAGCGTTCCACCTTAGAGGGAAATAAAATGGATTTACTTGGACCAACACATGATTTTCTTTTAGTCTTTTTGGGATCGGGTCTTATATTAGGAAGTCTGGCAGTAGTATTACTTCTTAATCCAATTTATTCGGCCTTTTCATTGGGATTGGTTCTTTTTTGTATATCCTTATGTGTGTAAGATGAATAACATTCAATCTTTAAACTACTATTTAAAGATAATTCATTAAAGTTTCATAGGCAAAAGCTCTTGTGTCCCCGAGCACACAAATTTATGCCTGTGCGCCCAAATTCAACCCTGCCCATATATAACAAAAATAACCTTAATTTCATTCTCTGCGTCACCCCACTCCTCCTTCTCTCTCTCTCTCATTCCCGCACACTCTCTCTCTGATTCTGATCAGTTAGCATCGTCTCCTCCAACTCTCTTTTCTTAGTCTATTCTCGTTGCTGATTAACGGCGTTGTCCAATGGCACCATTGACTCAACGTGTAGGCTGTAGTATAGCAAAATGGAGTGAACCTCTATGCACATTTGATGTATGTTTTTTATTTCTTATTTATGCTATTTTTTGTTTTCTTATTTGGCGATGTACGCGAGAATCTAACATTTAATTTTTTCTTTTAGATTTGTTTATAATTTCTGAAAATTTTACTATACCAATCCTAGTTTAGGAAGACTAGATTTCTGGCTGCTTTTGATTTGTTTTTACATAAAGTTTGCCTGATTATATGCTTGATGAACTTAACCTTCTCTTCATTAATTTTAAAGCTACATCTATTCTATTTTGATTTGGATTACAAAGGCGAAAGTATGTGTGAGATTATAGTTCCAATAGTATATTGATCTATTTGGTTGGAAAGAAATGGAAAAAATTATAAGAACTCATGTGAATTCACAGAGAATGTTTAGAGTAGGACCAATTATAGCATTACTATTTGTTTATCAGGTTATTGAATTTTAAAAAATCTTCAATTTTCAGATTTATAGTTCCAATTATCATGTTATTGAATGTGGGGTGGTTTGGATGCACCATCTAATATACTTCAATGGAATGACTATATATCTCCTGATTTGAATAAGATGATTTATTTTGCTTATTAATTTTGTTGGTATACTTATGTACAAAATAAAAATATAGTATACTTATAAAATGACTTATTATGATATTTGTTTTCTTTGAAGGTTAAGATTTGGCTTATACTAAGGGTTGAGATTTGTGCTCAAATCAAAATGAGATGAGAGTTCGAGTAACTAAACTTGCATACGAATTATACGAGGAGAATCTATGGGTTTTAAAGGGAGAAGTTGAGAAGAAAAAGGAAAAGGCACTAAAGGTCACAGAAGAGAAGAAAATGGTTGCTAAGAAGGAATGGAAAGAATTCGATAAAGTTGAACTAGGAAGGAGACATATTTGATGATATTTTTTTACTTCTGCATTTTTTGGATACATTATATTAGGTAGTTATGATCAAGTTGGAGTTGTAATATGCTATGCAGTAAATGGCTACTTTTTGGTATGATTTATGATCAATATATAACTTTTTAAATGTGTACATTTAGATAATTTTATGGTTTGTTGATGCGCGCTTTCTTTGCATGCAAAATTAATCCCCAAGTATTAAGGATATCAATTGCAGCTTAAGCAAGCGACCAAGTGAATATCGAACCCAAAGGACGGCATGTTATCAATTTAATTATTTACTAATTAATTAAGACGAGTGTGACAATATAGTTTTTAGAATTTAACTATAATCTACTAAACAATTAATTAAAATAACAAATCAAATATCACTAGAAGAATACGAAAGTGGATCAAGTAGGAGAATATGTAGCTCTAGGATAATCCAATTTCACTCATTAATCTCCCTTTCATGTGTTGATGCCCGACTCTGTCTTGTGGAATATGGACGCATCACTAAACCATGCATATTTACTCTGTAGACACAAGTAAACAAGCATGTAACACGTGTGAATAACCTTGGAGCAAGAGATATAATTCCACCCCCTTTTCTAGGTACTATCAGTATCAATTATTTTCATGGTCAATTAGTACTCTAATCCGATATGATCTTCCTTTATAGGTACTATAAAATTATCCTCTTTATCCTACTTAATAACCCGAATTCAATTCAATTAATAAGTATTCATGATAGTTCTAATGAAACTTCGGAGTCCCATCACTTAGAATCATAACATGGAATTCTATTCAGCGGTGAACACACTCAATCTACAACCAAGATATATATTCAGACTCTATATACCAATTGAAGATGCCAAAATGACCGTGAATATGGATTAAAAAAGCATAATCATATATAAAATAAATCCACAAGTAGTGTTGTACGGAGTTTACACGAAAGTTCAATTAATTTATAAAAACCTTCACAGCTCTAGTTCTACCAAAAAGGCTCTAGCCCATAATGTTACGAAGAAAAATCATAGGTATTGGATAGATCTTACCCGGATGTCTGGAAAATACAAGATAAATTAGAAAACGATAAAAATCCTAAATTGGGGCGTCGTCGCGTCCTTCTCCATCTTGAATCCTCCTCTTAGTTCTCCTCTTGATTCCACAAATGAATCTTCAAAGTGATGGATGGATAGAGGAAAGGATGTGGATGATGGTTGGGGGGTGATAACCCCCTTGTGGGGTGTAGTATTGTTGTGGCCTCTTTCCAATTCAATATGATCTCTATTCTAATGAATAATGATGTGATCTACATCCCCTTTTATACTTGTGAGCTCTTCTTATGGACCTTATATGGACTTTTTCTTGGAAAACATGAAAATACATGCAATGGGATGTAAAACACGTGACACACACTGAGTGGTGTAAAAACACGCATAAATTCGGAAATTCTCGCTGGAAATTGCGCGACTTCACGATTTTGAGCATAACTTCCACTTCAAAACTCTAATTTGAGTGATTCTTACTCTCACGCGATTCTCTCTTTCTTGGCTTTATATCCATATAAATAACTCACAGAAACTCTAACATTTGAATGTGTAACAAGTCATGAAAAGTGGCACAGCCGTTCTGTTCAGCACAGCTTGCACGACGTCACCATTTCGAGCATAACTTTCTCATTTGGAATCTGATTGGGGTGTTCTTTATGCAAAAACAATCCTATTTCAGTGGCTTTTCAACCATATATCACACTTCCCGTTCAGAGCTCCACACATATACAAAAAATTACACAAATTGGACATGCGTTTTTCAGCATTCATACACAAATTGCACCTTTTCTCCAACTTTGCACTTTTGATCACTTTTTCCACCTAAAACATAATAAAACACCTCAAGTTCACCCTTTTCTCACAAATATTGAATATAAAATACTTGTACTAATATATAACAATAATTCTCATCAAAAAAGTATTAGATTGGACACTAAAGCACGCTTATTTTCACTCTCAATAATCCCCCAAACTTACCCGTTGCTCGTCCCGAGACAAAAAAAAAGAGAGTATGAAAATTAGCGGGTAAACAAGGACTATGACCAATACCCATAATGCAATTGTCCTCAACTTAGTTCATGCAACTCTCATTACATGCAATAATCAATTCATAGCATATAAGTTAAGACAATCACCACTAATTCGAATGCTCCATTGACATGTTCTCACCGGAAGTATATATCACTCACACTCAAGTGTAAAAGATGTACACTTATGGATTAAGGTGTTTACGCTCAAATTCAATTCAAGTGCATGCGTAACCATAAACTTGCCAGATGTCTCAAACTCTCCACCACTAAAAGTATGATTCAATAATGAGATCAAAAAGGACTTTTAATAGGATGTAATTTCTGCTCTTTGGTAAAGGTAGGAAATATATGGATAATGTGACTCAATTAGTGGAGAATTAAAACTGGAGATCTTTTGTACTGCAGATTTTTTTACACTTCAAGATTATCCAGCTTCATGCTCTTCTAATTTCTTTTATCTCCTTTCCTTCAAGCTCAACATACTTTTTCTTTCCTTCTTTTTTTTCTTGAGGTACCAGTTTCGGGCACTACCTCTAACATCTCGGGGTTCCAGTTTCGGGCACTACCCCTAAGCAACTTATTTTTAAGCTCATAATCACTTGTACAGCTCCAAATATTTTATTCCTTCCAAACTCCATCAAAATCAACTTCACACACTTTGACAGCATTTAATTCTCCACTAAATATAGGAATTTAAGGCTCAAATAGGATATCAAAGTGGCTATCTTCGTATGTTGCCAAAGAAATAAGGCTTTTGGGTTCAACGGGGCTAACTATGAATATATAATTATTTGGTAGGAAATTATATGGCAAAGTGACTCATAAATTCAAGGATGGCCTTAAATCATCTCTTATCATCTAACAAATATGTAGTTTTAAGTAAGACAAGAGGCAAGTTCTAGAATACATACACAAGAACGATACTCAATAGAAAAAATATCATGTGATTATGTAACATGATCAATGAGGCTCAAAATCTCACATGGGTTTTTTTACAAGTAACAGAGCACCTTTCATGGTAAGCAATATCCCACAAATACACATAGAATTTCATATCACTATATAATTCAAGTATAATTTCTCCATCAATTTCAAGAGCATATAAATTTCAGGCACAATTTAAAACAACATAAGCTCACATGGACTGCCAAAAATATAAATGCAATCCTTCCACTCTCATGAATTATAAGCACACAAAAAATTTAGAAAAAGGAAACGAGTACACCTAATTTCTCCATCAAAATGCACAAGCTCCTTGAGTCAAAGCCTCAGTGTACCTCTTGCCACTCCAGTTATCGTTTTCTATCATCAAAGCTCAAATACACTCATCATTATAGATTCTTTAATAATAAAATAGGAGAACTCTAAGAACGACTCAACTGACTATCTAATCGACTCCACACACTAGAAACACCACTGAACACTAGGCAAATTTCAAAAATCGACATGTCAAAACCAATTAAAGTTTCAACATACCGCAAAAAATTAACTCCCCTAGCAAATATTACAAAGAAAAGATTATACCCTTGGTGCTGCAATGAGGTAGTAACATCACACCCCCCAAATTAGTAAAAACGTAAGTTGAAACTAAGTTTGCAAAAAGATGTAATTGCCGATTAGTAAGCACCTTAAATATAAAAATATCTTACTCACATCAAAAGAAATAAAGCAATAAAATGGAAGGGACAAGCCCTCAATAGACGCTCATGTTTAACGTCGAAGAGTCACGAAGGTAGAGGACGGTCTTCTCGTATCCTCACCTTCAAATACTTTCTTCCCTCTTCTTGTCTACACTCAACACCTCACCTTTCTTGGTAACAAGTATACGATCCTTGGAATTTCCTTCCTCCCATAATTTTGTCTAGACACCTCCTTGTCAATCTTCCACTCAAATTCAGAATCATCTGTCCTTTTAAAATCAAGATTAAACAAGTTAGAAACCACATCTATGCTCTTGCATGATTGAGTCTCCATGGGCATCTTCGTTGCATGATCAAGAGAGAAAACCACATCTTCATTGTCCATCTGTAGTCTAAGCTTTTCTTATTGCTCTTTTGATGGTACTGGAGTGTTCTGAACAACAAGTGTAGCATTTGGTATCAAACCGGGCACTGAACTGTATTGCTCGGCCTTAGCTCTATCAAAAGGGACTGGTCGAGCAGATGGGTTTTCGTCGAGCAACCTGCCTGATCGTGAGCTCTCTTCCCCCTGCCGTTGTTCGACCTCCATTCGACCAGGGTGATCTGGTCGAGCGGGAGAGTGTAAGTCGAATGGATTGGCATAAAATAGAGCATCAGGATTCTATTTTTCCAAAACTCGTTCGACCACCATTTGACCATCAGGTCTGGTCGAACGACATAAGCTTGGTCGAATGGGAGTCCTGTCTTCTTTGTTTCGTCCGCCGACTTAATCGGACCTTCATACGATATCCCAGACCTCAATGTGATGACATTATTCTCCAACATTTGTGTCAATTGATTCACATTCACGGCCATCTGCCCCATAATCAAAGTTAGGTCCTTCAACTACTTAGATAAATCTGCATGATCAACATTCATGGTATCCTCAAGACGATCAATCCTTGCATCATTCTCAGCCATGTATCGATTGAAGGTATCTTCAACACTCTTCACTTCGTGTTGTTACATACTAGACCCCCTTAGTGTCAACTCTGTAATCTGCCTCTATTGGGACTCTAATAGCTTGTTGATGTTAGCTAAACTAGAGACGATCTCATTATCCCTATTCGGCTTCACCACTTGATGTTCAACCTGTGCCACATTGCCAAGTACATATGATCCTCTTACTCTTTCCATAGGCCAGTCACGTGAATTCATAGAGATGTCTTCAAACAACTTTTTTGCTTCAAGTGCTGTCTTAGATAACAGCTCTCCTCCTGATGATGCATCAATAAAAATACGCGACTCACAATTCAATCCATAGTAGAATAATTATGTACTAAGCTTTAGACATTCTATGCTGTGGGCACCTCTTGAGTATGTCTTTAAACCTGTCCCACGCCACATAAAATTTCTCACCCTGATACATAACAAATTGAGTGATCTCTTTCTTCATTCTTAAGATCCTTGAGGGTGGCATGTATCTCTCTAAGAACTTCTGCTGTAGTTGGTCCCATGTAGTGCAGTCTGTAGCATCAAGAGTCTCATACCAAGCTTATGCTCTATCAATCAAAGAGAACTTGAATAAGATGATCCGTCTAGCATTATCATGAGCTCCAACACCTTTTTGAGTGTTTGCATAACCAAAAAATTTTCGGAGATGCTGATATGGATTTTCAAAGCAACCTCCAAAAAAGAAATTCTTCTCTACCATGTTAATAAGAATGGGATGTATCTCAAAATAATCATCTCCCCCTTACTCCTATCAACCCCATGTTGCCAATCCCAAAGTTCATGAAAATTTTACGTATGGCAACATTATCCGGATTCTACCTTGCTCCAGCCATGTTTAGCTCAGTGTGTTATTCCTTCTTTTCATTCCTCTTCTTTTCCTAATGCACAAGTACCTCAGAAAAATTTAAGGTTAGATAGAATTAAATAATCACGAATAGAAGTTTTAATCAACTAGAAATAATAAACTAATAATAACAGCCATCCCCGGAAATGGTGCCAAGAACTTGATGCGCGTTTTCTTTGCATGCAAAATTAATCCCTAAGTATTAAGGATATCAGTTGCAACTTAAGCAAGCGACCAAGTGAATTATCGAATCTAAAAGACGGCGTATTATCAAATTAATTATTTATTAAATTAATTAAGTCAAGTGTGGAAATATAGTTTTTGAAATTTAATTATAATCTACTATACAATTAATTAAAACAACAAATAAAATAAAATATCACTAAAAGAATACGAAAGTGACTCAAGAGAGAGGATAGGTAGCCCTAGGATAATCCAGTTTCACTCATTAATTTTCCTTCCATGTGTTGATGTCTGACTCTGCCTTGTGGAATATGGATGCATCACTAAACCATGCATATCTACTCTATAGATATAAGTAAACATGCGTGTAACACGTGTGAATAATCTCGGGGCAAGAGATATAATTCTACCCCCCTTTTTAGGTACTATCGGTATCAATTATTTCCCTAGCCAATTGGTACTCTAACCTGATATGATCTCCCTTTATAGGTACTATAAAATTATCCTCTTTATCCTACTTAATAACCTGAATTCAATTCAATTAATAAATATTCATATATGATAGTTCTAATAAAGTTTCAGAGTCCCCTCACTTAGAATCATAACATGAAATCATGTTCAGCGGTGAACGCATTTAATCTACAACCAAAATATATATATTCAGACTCTATATACCAATTGAAGATGCACAAAACAACCATGAATATGGATTAAGAGAGCACAATCATATATAAAATAAATTCATAAGTAGTGTTGTACGAAGTTTACACATGAAAGTTCAATTAATTCGTAAAACCTTCATAACTCTAGTTCTACCAAAAAGGCTCTAGCCCATGATGTTATGAAGAACAATCATGGGGGTTGGATAGATCTTACCCGGATGTCCAGAAAATTACAAGATAAATTAGAAAATAAATAAAACCCTAGATGTGGGAGTCGTCGCGTCCTTCTCCATCTTGAATCCTCCTCTTGGATCTCCTCTTGATTCCACAGACGAATCTTCAAAGTGATGGATGGATGGAGGAAAGGATATGGATGATGGTTAGGGGGTGAACACCCCTTGTGGGGTGTAGTATGGATTTGTGGCTCTTCTCTCCCTCAATAATGATTAATGATGTGATCTACATCCCCTTTTATACTTGTATGCTCTCCTTATGGACCTTGGATGACCTTTTTCTTGGAAATCATGAAAATTCACGCAAACACAAACTAGGGGTGTAAAAACACGCACAAATTCGGAAATTTCTCAGAAATTCTCACTGGAAATGGTGAGTATTCCCGCATATCACGCGTATTCCCACACAAATGAATCTTCAAAGTGATGGATGGATGGAGGAAAGGATGTGGATGATGGTTGGGGGGTGATACCCCCCTTGTGGGGTGTAGTATTGTTGTGACCTCTCTCCAATTCAATATGATCTCTATTCTAATGAATAATGATGTGATATACATCCCGTTTTATACTTGTGAGCTCTTCTTATGGACCTTGGATGGACTTTTTCTTGAAAAATACGAAAATACATGCAATGGGATGTAAAACAAGCGACACACACTGAGTGGTGTAAAAACACGCATAAATTCAGAAATTCTCAGAAATTCTCGCTGGCAGCTCACGAATTTGAGCATAACTTCCCCTTCAAAACTCCAATTTGAGTGATTCCTGCTCTCACTCGATCCTCTCTTCCTTGGCTTTCTATCCATATAAATAACTCACAAAAACTCTAATATTTGAATGTGTAACAAATCATGCAAAGTGGCACAGCCGTTCTATTCGGCACAACTTGCCCAACGTCACCATTTCGAGAATAACTTTCTTATTTGGAATCTGATTGGGGTGTTCTTTATGCAAAAATGATCCTGGTTTCAGTTCTTTTCAACCATAAATCACACTATCCTTTCAAAGCTCTACATGAATACAAAAAAATTACACAAGTTGGACGTGCATTTTTCATCATTCATACACAAATTGCACATTTTCTCCAACTTTGCACTTTTGATTACTTTTTCCACCTAAAACATAATAAAACACCTCAAGTGCACATTTTCTCACATATATTGAATATAAGATACTTGTGATAATATATAACAACAATTCTCATAAAAAAGATGTTAGATTAGACACTAAAACATGTTTATTTTCACTCTCAATATTTGTATGTGAAGAAACTATCGTACTTTTTTGGTCCTTCATTTACTTGTATATGAATTTTAATTAGTGTGATTGTTCACTATAAAAGGGTATATTATTAATTAGTAAAGAGTATATTGTGTTAGCGTTTGGATCTTTTGGTTAACGTGAACCATTAGGGTTCCATGCGTTTCTAAATCAGCGGAAGCAAGAAATCATAGAAATGTATTACCTTTCAATAGGATATGTTGAAGAAGAAATATTCTCGCTGGCAGCCTGTGCAGCCTCACGACTTTGGGCATAACTTCCTCATCTGATCTCCAATTTGAGTGATTTACGTACCAACACGATCATCTCTTCGTGACTTTTCAAGGTGTATCACACGTACAATTTGGACTTATACACGATTTTAAAAAAATCATGGAAGTTGACGGAAAAAAATAGCAAATGACCTTTCGGTATTTTATTATATTCCTAAGCCAAGTCTTGACGTTGTGTAGGCAACGATCTACAAGATGATCTCAGTCTACAACCCTAATATATCTTTCACGTGTTTAGGCATGTCAAACTTATATCCGGATTGATGAGATTGGCTATTATATAGGCTACAATAGGGACCAGGAGGAGAAATTAGGGTTTGGGCCTACATTGGGCTTAAGCATCCAAGTTTAGCCCAAAACTTATACTTAAATCCAATAATAATAAATCAGTCCACTAAAGAAGTATTATTGCACTGTCACCCTAATCTCAGATTACGTTATGGGCTCCTTCTTATAATGAGCCTGTTAGTCTCCTCATATTTAAAATTCAATGCCCATTAATTAATTAATTTACTGACAACTCCATTAATTAACATATTTACCGAGAGTAGTACCACTTAACCTTATTATCATGCCGGAATAAATCCACATGCAGGGTTTACATGATAATCATTATGAGCTCCTCAAGGGGGACATCATCAACCAATTCTGTTAGGACACATATTCCTTCTACAATCAACAGCATACCATAGAGACAACACCATCTCCCAACTCACCGAGCATATTGATTTAACCATTAAACCTCATCAATTGATGAATCAAAAAAATAAATACTGACTTACATGTCGAGGTATTGTATAGGGATTTAGAGTACGAACATCCATAATAACAGAGATCAAGTTCTATTATATAGTCAGTATAAACCGAACAATCTCAACGCTGTCCTATTCAATACACAAAGTGCACTAGTGCAATTTTATAGTCAAGACAGACTAATGCCAAATCACACTACAACCATATCGATAGATAGTCCACGTCTATCTTGGTTGTGAACATCTGTTTATACTTTATAAGGAGTTATAATATGATCTTTCGTGTGACGCCGCACACCACATTATCTACAGTATAAAGTAAATGAACTTTTGCAACAACATAATTGCAAACATTTGATCACATGATTCTCATTTCGAATATTATCTAAACATTGTTTATACAAAAAGCTAGACTTTTAGTATACAATCCAATAATTTCCCATTTATACTAAAAGACTATGCTGCCATATCTGCTACCATACATCTAATTTCCTCTCCCACTACTTGACCATTAAAAGATCTTGTCTTGATGTCCTTGTAAAAGGATTTACTAGGTTATCGTCCGATGCAATCTAGGCGACAACAACCTTCCCCTCATTATACGATTTCTCGTATCAGGTAGTATTGGGTCTCAATGTATTTAAGTACTTTATGACCTCGTGACATAATAAATTGTGATAATCTTGGGCAAACTCAGAATCACATCTAAGTCCATTACAAAGTTTCTAGAACCACATAGATACTTTGGCTGCCACAAGGCTCCAATATTATCATCTTTCCATGGTGGAGTTCGAAATATATTTCTATATAACACTCCTCCATACTATGGATCTATTTCCAATTTAAACACATAACCTTGAGGTGGATTTACTGCCGTCCCCATGATTTAAAAAAATTGAATCTAAGTAACCGTCAAGAAATAATGAATTAGTCCGGTAAGCTTACATATAATTCCAGTCCTTCTCAGGCACTTCAAATATATCTTACCACAATTCAATATTCTTGTTTCGGGTTACCTGGATACTCACTGTCTATGTCATTGGTAATACAAATATCCAATCTCGTAGATAGCATTCCATAGATTAAGCTTCCTTATTGCCGAAGCATAGGGAACCACCTTTATCTATTTTATCTTCTTTTGTGTTTTAAGACAAAAATCCTTAGATAAAGTCACATGCTAAAACGAGTAAGGAGTGTATCATTTATACGAAGCTTGAGATAAGCACAACATCCTTTCTTGGGATAATTGTAAATATGATTGCAAGAATATATTTTGCTTCTCTTAAGTCCTCATTTCATACTGCTTTATTAGCCATACCCATACGCCCGACAATACTCTTTCATTGTCTCCAATAAGTAAGATATTATCTACGTACTTACAAGAAATACCACCATATTTCCGTCACTTTTTCAATACACAAGATCCATTCGAGCATTGATTAAATCAATACGACTGGATTTCCTTACCAAAACAGATGTAATTTCATGATCTAAAAGCTTGCTTTAGCCCATTGATGAACACTTTTAAGCTTACTTTTGAAATGCTCTTAGTTCTATGCAATGATTTACTCTAGTTGCTTCATTGTACACCCACTTTCATCCAATGGCTTTTACACCATTTGATAGTTCTACAAGCTCCCAAAGTTGATTTTGAATCCATAGATTCTATTTCAGAAATTGTTGCAACTTACTAAGCTTCTGCATTTCGATCTTGTAGTGCTTCATCGTGTCCATTGGCCGATTTCATGTTTACTAGGGACCAAGTATGACGACTCTCCCAAAACATAAATCTATCGTGTTGTAAAATAACCCTCCCACTGCGACGAGGCATCACAGGCAATTATGTATCAAATGTGACACGCGATCTAGTTTACTTGTGGTATATCCTCTTGTACAATTGGTACTAAAATTTGTGTCCCCCTTCTCACACTTTTAGAATATTTTATACATGGATTTGTAATTTATTACATAGTCCTTTCCAAAAATCTAGTGTTCATGTTAACAATAACCTTCTAATCTTTTGAACTTTTAAATAAATCACCCTTTATTTTTCTAGGATATCCCACAAACAGACAAACATCATACGACATGTTGTTTCTAGGGCTTACCCATAAAATAAATTTAGTAATTCCAAATAATTCATCATCTATCTAATATTTTTCATAAGAGTCCTATTCCTTCATTCGGTCACACCATTCCGCTGGGGTTTGCCCGGTGTAGACTACTTGGGATTCAATCCCAACCTCTGATAATTAGCTCCTACTATCCCAAGAGGTACTTGCCACCACGATTAAATTGTAATGACTTGATATATTTTCCATGACGCTTCACTGCATCAACCATGTACTTCTTGAATTAATCATAGTACTCAGACTTGCAGTGAATCAAATAAATATATCTTATTTCTAAAATAATCTTCGAATATTCATAAACACATATCGCCGGGATAATCTTAGGATCGCATAAATCAGAATGAACTATTTCCAACATTTCTTTTCATGGCTCTTTACCCCTTTGTCTTGTAGAGGCAATTTATCATTTCACTTCCAAGTAAGACTCACAAGTTCGATAGTTTCCACTTCTAATAAACCTTACGGTTCATCGGCTATCAAATTTTAAATCGTACTTAAGTAAAATGATCTAGTCTTAGATGACAAAGGTATGTTTAGTTCATCTCCGAAGGTTCCTTTCCCTTACTAAAATTAGAAGATACGTTATTAATTACTATTTGTTGCATCCGTGGGATAAACATGATTTAAGAGTATACAAATTATCACTAACGTACCATAACAGATTATAGCTCCATCCATTCATTTTAATGACCATGTCATTCAATTGAAATAAAGTATCCATCTGTAAAACATAGAAACTGAAATCAAATTCTTTTTATGAAAAACGTACGAAAAGATAATTCCTCAAAATCAAACGTTTATTCCTATCATAAGATAGATAAACAAATCTCACTGCAACAATCACTACTTTCATAGCATTACTCATGTATACAGTAATCTCATCCTCACTTAGTTGCAGACATATAATAATTCCATTATCTACACACAACGTGTCAGCAGATGCCATCACTAATCATGCTTAAACAACAAGTGAATAAGCTACTTAACTTGTTCATGTCTTGATGAAATTGGATTTTTTTTTTCGCCACACGTTTTGTCAGAAGTTTCCACCGCATAAAATCTCTTGTAAATCAATTGGAACTTGCTCAAAACAACTAGGCAAATTACGAAGAATAAATTGACCTAGGTTTCCCCTTCAATTTCTATTCCAAGTATTTCTAATTCATTCATCAAGTTTATCCATGTCCTCTTGCCTTTTTACCTTTCTCAAGTATCTAAAGAGTCGCATGAGACCATCATATTTCTATGAACCTCTCACTTCTTCACTAGAGACTTTAATAGACACTAGAGGGCATCCTTTGTGAGAACACACATTTTTATTTTCCTAAGCAGTAATAATTAAAACCAAGATTCTTATCAATCATTTATTTTGGACCAGTAAATATATTTTCTTTTATTTAACATTAAGTGAAATAAACTATTCGAAAATTCAGAGAATCAAATAAATAAATACGACGATCAAACACTTTGAATTTAAATTTTATATTGATTCCCTCAATAAACAATATAAAATAAATTCACCGACATCTCAAGCACCGTGAATTTGCATGCCACGTTGGTGTGGACGTATATAAACCCTAACATTCGCAAAAGAAGGCTTTACCCATTAATTTCATACGTCATAATTAACCTTATGACTCAATGATTAATAGTTGGTTGTCCTTTAGCCATGTAATTTAATAGCAGTGACTCCATTGGAGAGGATACATATTAATTGCACCTAAGTGTATACCATTATTTGATACTAAGTACAATACTCAAGCTTGTGTGCCTTACAGTTGGAGAAGTCCACACGCACTTGAATAATTTCCTAAAATCATCAATTATTATTTTGTACCAGTAATCCGCAAATAAAACTTATCCGTTAGGGATGAAGGCACTATAACCGACTCATAAGCTTATTTGCATCACATTACAAATAATAATTATTTAATAAAATTTATTCCAGTGATCCACAAATAGAACTCATCCGTTGGAGAAGAAGGCACTAAAACTGACTCATAAGCTTACTTGCATCACTTAATAAATCAATAATAGAGGCCGCGGGATTTATTGACCAATCCCTCTCCTACTTAGTTATTTAACAAGATGGTTTTTACATGCATACAATATAACAGATATAATTATGCAATTAAACATGCTATTATTACGGCAAATAAGACAGCAAATCAAATAGTACATGCAATCCAAATATATAATAATATTGACAAATAATACAATTATAACAATTATATAAGGAATAAAAATAATTACCAAATATAAAATTGACTAGGTCAACTCTCTAAACAAATAAACAAATGGCTTGCACAACAAGTAGGAAGATTTCTTATTCCCTAAGCAATTCAACCCACACGCACATCCAAAACAATCCTGCCACTTCATCCTTGCAAACGCCGGACGAAAGGCTGATCGCTGGAACCACGTTGCTGATTTAGCTTGAAACCACTGCCGTAAACCTGTAGCTGTACCGACGCCAATTCATGCCTGCCGGAACACTGCCCTTCGCCGAAAGCACCACCCTTCCAGCCACCTCACGGCCCGCCGAAAAACTGACTGCTGGAAGCCACACGAAGAAACTACCCTTCGTCGGAAAAACGTTCTACTTCGGAGGCACCGTCACAACAGACAACAATATTGCTATCTCTCCACCGTTGTGCTGTTGTATAATGCCACTGGCCAGCTTCCTTTCAAGCGACCACATACCTCGCCGGATAGAAGGACCAGCTGGTCAGACTGAAGCCCAGTCCGCTCCCCAGGCTCGCCGGAATCCTGTCGCCACCATGCTTCATCCCCAGTTCCACCGACTGCCGCCTGCCGTGGCTCACGCTAGATAGCCGCTAGTCGTCAATGATATACTGTCATCCGACTAGTACCATTGTGCTTCACACATTCGTGAATTAATACGGTAAAGTCACACAGCAACCGCCACTACCAAGCTTCCCGACGAACAGCGAAGAACCACCATCGTACGTGTCCAACCTTGCTATAGCGATCCGCCATCAGGCTGCTGCATACCCAGACGAAACTCCTCCAGACCCAGCCGAAAAACAAGTGGCACTCGATCAGAATCCTACCCAGACCCGCTCGGAACATGGCTTTGACTTGCCTGGAACAACAGTCAGATGTGGCCCAGCCTTCACCGCCCCACTCGACACAGCCGCCGATGTTGATCGCTCGCCTTCAGCGTCAGCGTCTGCCCACCAGCGATGCAGTCCCAGGCGGCTAGCACGCCTGAAAATGCATTGGCTCCGTTCAGCATCTTGACAGCGTCAGACTTACCCAGATCTCCACCTGACTCGCCAGCCGCCCCCTCTTGCCGTGCACCAACCCATCTGCGCGTCTGCCAGCAGGCTCCAGCGCCTTCACGCCATGAAGCGCCGCACTGTATATTGCCGAACAGGCAGCCAGCCAGCGCTTTTTCAGTCCATCGCGCAACGGGCAGAGCACCACCCATGATGGTCTCCATCGCTGATCATCATCAACTTTCCCGACAAGAGCAGTCATCAACGTTGGGACTTCTCACCCCGTCACGACTTCATCCTTTCACCACATCAACTCACCATCAACTATCAGCCACCGTCGCATTGCAACCGCAGCTCAATACCCAAATGAGCCATCGTGCAAGGATGTGTGTGTGGTGGTGTACAATTAGGGTAGGGCAGACGTGAAAACATCTTAAGAGTTTATACAGATTGCTCAAAGAATTCAAAACCCTTTCACCATTCAACAATAATTCACATTAAACCCTAACCTAATGTGTCACGTTTAGCCTTAGAACCTACTTTCTAATACCAATTGTTGTCATTTAGATTTTGGTTAACGTGAACCGTTAGGGTACCATGCCTTTTTAAATCAGCAGAAGCAAGAAATCATAGAAACGTATTACCTTTCACCAGGGTATGTTGAAGAAGAAAGATTCTCGTCGGCAGCCTGCGCAGCCTCACGACTTTGGGTATAACTTTCTCATCTGATCTCCGATTTGAGTGATTTATGCGCCAAAACGATCCTCTCTTCCGTGGCTTTCAAAACTGTATCACACGTATAGTTTGGAATTATACATGATTTTATAAAAATCGTGGAATTTGATGGAGAGAAACAGCAAACGACCTCCGGTCTTCAAGTGTATTCCTAAGCCACGTCTTGACGTTGTATGGGCAACGATCTACAAGACGATCTCAATCTAAAACCCTAATATGTCTTTTATGTGTTTAGGTGTGTCAAATTTATATTCGAATTGATAAGATTGGCTATTATACAGGCTACAATAGGGACTAGGAGGAGAAATTAGGGTTTGGGCCTACATTGGGCTTAAGCATCCAAGTTTAGCCCAAAACTTATACTTAGGTCCAATAATAATAAATCAGTCCACTAAAGAAGTATTATTACACTGCCACCCTAATCCCAGATTATGTTATGGGCTCCTTCTTATTATGAGCCCGTTAGTCTCCCCGTGTTTAAGATTCAATGCCCATTAATTAATTAAGTTACTTAATATATTTATCGAGAGTAGTACCACTTAATCTTATTATCATGCCAGAATAAATCCACCTACAGGGTTTACATGATAATCATTATGAGCTCCTCAAGGGACATCATCAACCAATTCCATTAGGACACATATTCCTTCTACAATCAACATCACACCATAGAGACAGCACCATCTCCCAACTCAACGAGCATATTAATTTAACCATTAAACCTCACCCATTGATGAATCAAAAAAAATAAATACTGGCTTACGTATCGAGGTTATTGTATAGGGATTAAGAGTACGAACATCCATAATAACAGAGATCAAGTTCTATTATATAGTCAGTATAACCGAACGATCTCAACGCGGTCCTATTCAATACACAAAATACAATAGTGCAATTTTATAGTTAAGACAGACTAATGTCAAATCACACTGCAACCATATCGATAGATAGTCCCCGTCTATCTCGATTGTGAACATCTGTTTATACTCACACCACATTATCTACAAAATAAAGTAAATGGACTTTTCCAACAATATTATTGCAAACATTTGATTCACATGATTCTCATTTTGAATATTATCTAAACATTGTTCATACTAAAAGCTAGACTTTTAGTATACAATCGAACAATTGTTGTGCTATAAAAGGTATATTATAAATTATATGAAGTTGCTATATCTAAATTATATATATATATATATATATATATATATATATATATATATATATATATATATATATATATATATATATATATATATATATATATATATAATTAGATTTGTAGATGCACAAATAGGATTATTAATAATAAATAATGATAATGATTTTCTAACCTGATGAGTTATATAGTCAGAGACGTGGCATGGGTAGTCATTAAAACTTGGGGAGCAAGTTGAGCTGTAAATTTTATTTGATTTAATAACTAATTATATTCCATATATATAAATAGACAAAGTCTCTTATGAGACGCTATTTATGTGAGATTATTTGTGAGACGTGTTAAAGTATGTCTATTATATAGATAAAGTATGTTTAACGGTTGTTAAAGTATGTTTTGTAGAGTACGATGGATGATGAATTAAAGTATAATTTTATAATCTTATAATATGATTCATTATTGACATACTTTAACTACAAATAAACATATTTTACCTATATGATAAGCATACTTTAATAATGGGTCAACCCGTTGAACTTAGTCGCATTTCTAGTGAAATGTCAAGAGTAAGTGTACTCTATCGCTGTTGTATCCGCGTGACCAAGTGCAAAATTTATAGTATTGTCGTCCCAAGGGAAAAGGTAAACTCAAGTTGTATCCGGATTTTCCATTGATTTATGTTTTGTAAGGATGATCAAGATAAGGTTTTGATTTAAGAACTATGATTACTCTATCAATTAACTAATGAACTAGACAAGCAACTAATTATAACAAATATCAATCAAATCAAGTAGCAAGATGAGATGGAATGGATGAAGTATATCTAAAAAGAGAGCAAGGCTAGCAACATCATGGTCAAGGTCTTATGTAGACTTCACACTTACTCAAGCATTGATGACTTTCAAGTTATGATACTAAGGGCAATCACAATTGTACCCCTAACCCCTATGGCCAAGGTGATTAGGTTCTCAACTCTTTTACAAGTTTAAATCTCCTAAGATTGTCTTACTCTCAATTCCCTCATGGGTACTATGATCATAAGTTGGTTCCCCTCACTAATTCATCACTAATGTTCTATCATGAGGTTCTAAGCACTTGGAGGGAATGGCTTTCCTCCCCTCATACTAACCAAGTCACCTAATACAATCAATGATTCAATTAAATCACCACACATAATATTGGAATGGCCATCCTAACACTATGCATAGAGAATTTAACCACACACATCATGCATCAAATGAGAATAAGAATTCATGATAGAAAGTAATCATAACAATCAATTCATCAAGCTTTAATAGTGCAAAAATCTACATATTTCCTAACCAATCATATTGCTAGCCTCACTTGAGGACTAGCCACAAATATTCATTGCAAATTGGCTACAATCCAATACAAGCTCCATATGAGCAATAAAATGAAGAAAGTAGCAAAATAAAAGAGATTGAGCTTCCCCTTGAAGGTAGACTCCTTCTTCCTTGATCATGCCAAATTCTTCAAACAAATCTGATTTTCTCTTCTTAGATGATGGAAGGGATGGATGTATGGATGGATTTATGAAGATCAAGGTGAATTGATGGATTAAGATGGTGTAGATGGCTTGTAGATCTAGTGTGTGAGGAAATATGGTGTGGATTGTGTGTAACTGCTCTCAATCTGATCTAATGTGTATCTCCCCCTCTAATTTCGCACAAATCATGGTTTTATATCACTTATGGACCTTCTAGAAGCTTCCGGAACTTTCTGAAAATTACACAGGATTTTGCACCTACACGGCCCGTGCTGCAGTACACGGCCCGTGTAGGGCACACCTACTTCGGCGTTTTGTGCGTGCTTCCGGACACGGCTCGAGCTGCAATACACGGCCTTGATCATGGCCGTGTAGCACGTTCTGACGACAATACACGGCTTCTTCTTACAGGGCCGAGCTCCGCACACGGGGCGTGTAGCAGCACACGGCTCGTGCACCGGCGCACGGTCAAATCCCTGGGCGAGCAGCGTGCTCTGATGACATTACACGGCCAGCTGCTACAGGGCCGTGTTCCGCGCACGGCCCGTGCAGCTGCCTGGCCTATTCTTCGTCTCCCTTTCGCTCCCGACCCCGTTTTTGTCCGTTCCATGACCTGTTTTACACATATTCAAGCTCATTTACACAATTCTATAAGTTCGTACCACTTTCCTCAAAACAACAATAACTCCACCAAACTTAACACAAATACGGATAAAAACATCCGAAAATAAACACATAAAGACACTAAAACTTAGGTGAAAATGACGACAATCAACCCCCCAAACTTAAAGTGTTGTTCGTCCTCGAACAACTAAAAATGATAAACAAGAGGAGAAATTTTCACCTAGAAAACATCTAACGAACATAAACCACAATGCATCACAAGTAATAAGGACTTCAAAATCAAGTTAAGTATCCCTACATAATCAAACTTATAACATGAAAAATTAACGAGTTCAATCTCAAGCATGACAAAAGAGTAATCAAATCCCTTTCAATCCAAGCCTTTCATAGGATATCAAATTCGCTCAACACTCTTTGAAGTAAGGTTTTGAACAACACTCATCAACCGGTTGTAACCGACTCACCATAGGCTTGCTCATGGACTATGTTCACAAGCCACCCTAGTTTCAATAAGTGATCAAAGAGGTCTTTATCTTTGGATGTAATGTTTAGGCTCTTTGGTAAGGTAGGAAACTTTGGATCATAGTGACTTTTCAAATGTGGTTGATCGAAGAGATGATTCCTTTCTTCAACATCCTCACTTTCAGGCTTCCTTTCTTTTCTACTTTAATCACAAGCACTAAGCATCATTATTCCTTGGATTTCTTGAGCCTCTTTTTGAATGGCATACTTCTTTTCTTTAACTTTTGTGTTCCTTGAGCATATTTTTCTATTTTGCTCCTTTTTCACTTTTGTTGAAGTTGCACTTGCTTTTCTTAAGCTCTTTCATCCTTTTTCTTGACTCAACCTTTCTTTCCATATACGTTTCTTTGCACATATTTCCACATATTCCCTTGTAAACCATCATCATCCTCAATTACCCACACATAGGTTATATATATAAGGTTTAAATGGGTTTTCAAGGCTTGTAATGTGTTTATATCACAAGAAATAGGCTTAAAGGTTCAAAGTGGCTTACTAGGGATAATGTTTTTGGTAAGGAAATTTTATGGGCCTGACTTTCTCAACAAGGATGGCCTAAGATCATTTCACAAATTTCAACCATTCGGGCTTCGTTCCTATAGTCCAAGAGCAAGTTCTAGTTTGTCTAAGTTCAACCGGTCCTCTCATCAAGAATTAACCATGGAGGCACGGTTGAGGCTCAACTCTCACAAGCTTTTGCTTGGACCAAAAGAAATCTAATTAACCTTCATACTTCTCAAAATTGAACAAATTATGTAATCCATGTCACAATTTCAACAAGTAGAAACCATTAACATGCTTGCCATCACCTATCACAAACAATGCATCCTAGCTCATACTCAAAAACATTACTCAACTCCTTCCCAAAACATACCACCAAAACCACACCTATACAAGAATTAAACTAACAACAAACATCACCTACTAATCAAGGGATCAACCAACAATACAAACATATAACAAGCATAAATCAAATCATCCATCAAAAGAAAATAAAACACCTCAAATCAAATCCATAACAATAAAGATCAATCACCCATCGCATCAAACAACGAAAAATCAAACTAAAATACCAAAAAGTAAATCGCATAAAACTGAAAATAAAAATCCCAAATTAAAACCTCCCAAAAACCAACAATTTAAGTACAATCCAATCAAATCCTAACAAATCAAATCAAATGTCTAAGCAATAATACCGAAATTCTAACTAATAGCTAGATGAATGGACAAAAGTGTCAAGCACTCAAAATACTCCCTCATTGTTCCGGAGGCGGAGGAGGTGGACGATAGGTGTTCCATGGGATGTAGGCTCAAGGGTTCGCAGGAAACTGGAAGTTGAACATCATGGTCAACATCTCCTCCATGTTGTTGGAGTGCGCCCTTGATTGTTCTTCATAGTACTCCCTCCTTCGTTGTCCAGCTCTTAACTCTTCAATGTGTCTTCCATGCTCTTGCTGGACTTCGCGAATCTCCCTGATCTGAGTCCCATATGTCTGCTGCACATGCCTCATGTCACGTACCTCATCCATCATATAGTTCCACCTTTCATCTCCTTGGCCCGGTGCGACTGGTGGCGGTGCTCCTTCTTCCTCAAACAGTGGTGGATCAGGGCCTTGCTCCTCAAACTCAATCTGCTCCGGTTGCTCTCCTTGCTCATCACCCTCCATGGGCACTTGCTCGGCCCTCAAATTGGCTAGCTCTTCATTTTCTTCAACTCTAACCTGCCTCAGAACCTGTTCCATTTCATCTCTGTTTCTTCTATAAAATGCCTTAACAACTCTGGAATGGTTCACGCTTCCCATAGCCAAATTTGCAAGCCTTCTCCTTGTATAAACTGTAGTGAGCTCCGGCATTGGCAACGGAAATGGAGCTCCCTTTTCATGCCTTAAACAGTATTGATTTCCTACCATAGTCAAAAATTCCATCCTCATCAGCTGTGAGTAATTCAACCCTTCACTAATCATACGATTCTCCATTCCTGCGAAGTTAACTCCCATTCCTTGAGCTATCATTGTAATCATCCCTCCTAGCATCAACCCTTGAGAACTCTGCCTTGTTTGCCTATTTTTATAGTACTCACGAGCAAGAATACTCGATCGTTGTAGTAGTATATCCCAAGAAAAATTATCAATCCAATAAGGAGTTATTTTCGGACTAGCAAAATACGTGAGCTCATGTTCATGCTGTTTTTATAAAGATGATCGGGGGTTTTGAGATTGATTAACAACTAAAACAAGTAACAAGTAAATAACAATATCAAATAAGTAGAATGACAAGAATAGAAAATGGGTGCTTAAGTTCAAGTATGGAAAAACATGGGATTAGAAACATCCAAGCACATTCAATTCATATTATCATGCAAACGGAATTCAATTCAATTGATGTAGACTAAGGGTGATCACGATTATATCCTAAGCTCCCTTTCGGGTTACAAAGGTTGTTGATCCATTTTAGACTCCCAAAAGCACTTAAGATCAAAGCCCAACATTAACCCCTTCCATCTAGGTACTAGTTAGATTAAACTCTCCCTTTTTGTGTACTAAGGCCAACGAATGGATTGGTTCCCCTCATTGAATTCAAATATCCTTTCGGTCAAACCCAAACTCAATGTCTAATCATGCCTTCCTAATACTATAGAGGGTCGTTTCCGTCTCACTCCAAGCAATACATACATGAACATCATGATAGCATTTAATTACCACAAATAATCCATTGATCAACAATCCATTAAATCAATAAACATTCATGAATAACAAACCATGCCATCACAACATCAAGACAATTAAATTCCATGAATAGAAATCAACATCAATTAAATCAAAAACCAATTTAATCCACATGATAATATAAATCTAATATGCTCTTCATATTCCTAATCCCACTAGAGGGATTAGCCTATCATAGTAAAAGTAACAAAACAATTAAATGATTCATTACAATTACCCATAGTCTAAGATCTAAAGAAATACAAAATGAATGGATTCTTCCCTCTCAATTTCTTGAAGAGAATCTTCTATTCTTCTTGATCTCCACCTCTAGCTCTTGATTCCTTGAGATCTCTCACACCCAATGGAAGGGATGAAGTTTTGATGAAGAATTAATGGAGATGATGAAGATGGATCAAAATGGATGAAGGTGGATGAAGATGATGGTGGGAAATGGAAGAAATGGTGTGTGAAGTATGTGTAGATGATAGGATTTCGGATTCCTCTGCCAATTGTTGAATAAAGGGGTATTTATACCCCTATGGATGCTTCTAGAAGGATCTGGAAATTTCTGCAGGAAAATACCCGGCACGAGTCGTGCTCTGCAACACGGCCACGAGGTGGCCGTGTTGTGTCTTCTGATGCTCCCGCACGGCCTCGCCTTACAGGGCCGTGTTACGAAACACGGCTCGTGTGCTGTAACACGAGTCGTGTGTTGTAACACGGGCACAGGTGTAGTCGTGTTGGCTCTTCTGATGTCGCCACACGGCCACCTTCTTACAGGGCCGTGTTGGCGACACGGCTCGTGCTCCCGACTCGACTCGTGCGACTGGACACGATCGGAAGTTGCCCGTGTTGAATGACTAGATGTCGCCACACGGCCAACTCTTACAGGGCCGTGTTGGCTACACGGCCCGTGTTGGTGCTGGCTCCTGCATTTCTTCACTATTTTGGCTCGTTCTCCCTCGTTTCAACTCCGAATTGAGATCCGCTTTTTCCTACACCTTCCTTATCATGTTTAGCATCCAATAAAAAGTGAAAATCTTACGTTTAAGTTCATTCACACACATTTCAATAAAAATACAAAACACAACCAAATAACATATAAAATACGGATAAAATAATACGAAAATACATATAAAAAGATACTAAAATATAGGTGAAAATAGCTCTAATCAACCCCCCAAACTTAAAGTGTTGCTCGTCCCCGAGCAACGAAAATGACAAATCAAAAGGAGAAATTTTCACCTAGAAAAGACTAAACGAATATAAGCAATAACACATCTTTAGCACTAATAACAACAAACTATGCTAAGTCATCCTACAACATTAAAATCATGACATGAGAAATTAACAAGTTCAATCAAAAGAGAATAAAGTGTAATATAGTTCCTTTTAAGTCCAAGCCTCGCAATGGATATTAATGTCTCTCAACACTCTTTTGAAATAGGGTAAATCATACTCATTAATCGATTGGCTCGACTCGCTATAAGCTTGCTCGCGGACTATATTCTCAAACCACCAAAGTTTCAATTAATGATCAAAAAGGTCTTTAATTAGGATGTAATGATAGGCTCTTTGGTATGGTAGGAAGTATATGGATAAGAGTGACTAACAAGTGTAAGTAATCGAAGAGATGATCAACTTCCTCAACTTCTCCACTTTTCTTTCTTCCTTTCTCAACTTTGGTACTCACAAGCACTACTCATCAACATTCCTTTGGATTGAGCTTCTTATGATGCATGCTTCCTTTCTTTGAATTTTTATTTCCTTGAGCATCTTGTTGTTGCTTTACTCATTTTTCTTGTTTTGAGGTTGCATGTTCATTCTTTCTTGTGCTCTTTTTCATCCTTTTTCTTGCTTGTTTACCATTTCCCTTTTTTTTCTTTTACTTCCTTATCAAACCTTTCTAGTTACCATCTCCTCAATCACCCACACAAATGGTATATATGTAAGGCTTAAGTGGGTAATCATGGCTTGTAATGTGCTATATTCACAATAAAAAGGCTTAAAAGCTCAAAATGGTTAACTAGGGATGATGTACATGGTAGGAAAATATATGGCAATGACTATGAATAACAAGGATGGCCTAAGATCATTTCACTAATCTCCACAAATCGGGCTCGTTCCTATAGTCCTTGAGCAAATTCTAGCTTATCAAACACAACCAATCCACTCATGAAGAAAAATACCATGTATGCACGGTTGAGGTTCAAATACTCACAAGCTTATGCATTGGACCTTAAGAAACTTATTACACCACATTCATCTCAAAATTGAACAAGTTAAATAAAACATGTCACAATTCGAAAGTGTAGAGATTCTTAATCATAACTTGTCATCACTTATCACCACAACATATCATCACTCACGTTCAAAAATGACTCACGACATCCCTAAACAAACCACCAAACATCCCAAGACAAGAATGAAAATACACACAACATACAAATAAGGACTCAACAATCAAGACACAACAAAAACACAAAACATGCAAAAACACAAAATACCATCATCCATAAGAAAATTAAGCACACATTCATCCCAACCTTTATTGAAAAGGAAATCCTAATTTACGAAAGTAAACCTCCCATAAACATAACAAATGAAGTAGCATGCTAGTCACAACAATCCAAATCAAACTCAATTCATTTCAAGTAGTAAAATGATAAGGTGTAGAGTACTCCCTCAATAGGCATTTGGTAAGGAAAGCGTTAGCTCCAAGCTCCATCATGCTTCCAATACCTCTCATTCATGCTCAAACACTCAACAAACACCATTATTTCAACAATTTCATTATAAATATGGACTATCATGCACTTCAACACCACCAATAATGCCAAAATCAACCCAAACTCATGAGAAAATTCTTTTTAAAATTTGTCCAATTTTACAAGAATCATACTCAAGTGGTGAGTCACACCACACACTCTCCCCCCAAACTTAAATCGAAACAAGAGTTGAGACTTAAGTTTGCAAAAAGTGGTGAGACTTACCCTTGTAGTTTCTATTGATGATCTCTTGTAGAGAAGTAACCGCATCCACACGACTCAAGCTATGTCCACCACGCACTAGCACCCCCCAAACTTAACTCGAGACAAGAGTTACGAATTAAGTTTGCAACAAGTTGTGGAACATGTCAACTTGAATCCATGAAGCATTTCTCTTTTCTTCAATGTGCATTTTTCTCCATGAGCACAATCAACCTAAAAGGCCAAAATAAACAAGCAACAAAAATAAAGCAATAAAGATAGTGATGGGGTGCCTCCCATCGAGCGCTAAGTTTAACGTCTTCAAGCTAGACGAATGTTTAGCTCATCTTTCACTTAAAGTATCCACAAAGAGGGTCTCCCTTTGTGATGGATCCACATAGTGCTTCACACGATGACCATTGACCAAGAACTCTCCACCGTTCTCATCTATAACCTTTAGAGCTCCCCCATCAAGTACTTTCTTTACCACATAAGGTCCTCTCCATTTGGACTTCAACTTGCCCGGGAAAAGTCTTAGTCGAGAATTGAATACCAACACCTTCTCACCCTTTTCAAAGCTCTTCTTCCTCAAACGAGCATCATGCCACCTCTTGGTTTTCTCCTTAAAAATTCTTGAATTTTCATAAGCGTTTTCTCTAAATTCCTCAAGCTCATTCAATTGTAAGAATCTTACCTTCTTCGAAGCTTTCATGTCAAAATTCAACTTCTTAATGGCCCAATAAGCTTTATGCTCTAACTCCACCGGAAGATGGCAAGACTTACCATAGACAATTTGAAAAGGAGACATACCAAGAGTGGTCTTGAATGCGGTTCGAAAGGCCCACAATGCATCATCAAGTTTATTTGACCAATCCTTTCTACTCACACTCACTGTTTTCTCCAAGACTTGTTTGATTTGTCGATTAGAAATTTCAGCTTGACCATTCGTTTGAGGGTGATACGGAGTAGACACTCGATGCTTCACTCCATAAGTCTTGAGAATGTTCTCCATGAGCTTATTTATGAAGTGACTACCCCCATCACTTACCAACACTCTAGGTACTCCAAATCTTGTGAAGATATGCTTCTTTAGAAACCCCATGACCACTCTAGCATCACTTGTTCTTGAAGGTATGGCCTCAACCCATTTCGATACATAGTCGACCGCCAATAAGATGTATAGGAATCCATTAGATTGAGGAAATGGTCCCATGAAATCGATGCCCCACACATCAAATATCTCCACTTCTTGAAAGCTCTTAAGGGGCATCTCATCCCACTTGGAGATTCCTCCCATCCTTTGACATCGATCACAACCCTCTACAAATTTCTTACAACTCTTGAACAAAAATGGCCAATACAACCCCGATTGTAAGACTTTTGCAGCGGTCTTTTGAGCTCCAAAATGGCCTCCACTAGGTGAAGAGTGGCAAAACTCCAACACACTATTCCATTCTTCCTCGGGCACACATCTTCGCACAAGAGAATCATTGCACATCTTGTACAAGAATGGATCATCCCACAAGTAACTTTTAACATCATGAAAGAACTTCTTGGATTGATACTTATTAAGCTCATAAGGCCTCCTTCCACTAGCCAAGTAATTCACATAGTCCGCATACCACGGACTTCCTTCTTCCTCCACTAAAGCCTCAATTTGATAGCAATCACACTCCAAGATTTCTTCATCGGGAAAAACCTCTTTGATTAACTCATAAGTACCTTCACAATGCTCCCTCGACTCTAACCTTGAAAGATGGTCGGCTATCACATTCTCCGTGCCCTTCTTATCTCTCACTTCAATATCAAATTCTTGAAGAAGTAGTACCCATCTTATCACCCTTGGCTTTGCATCCTTCTTTGCCATGAGATACTTGATAGCGGCATGGTCGGTGTATACAATGGTTTTCGTTCCTACCAAATAAGGACGAAACTTATCAAATGCGTATACTACCGCCAAGAACTCTTTTTCGGTAGTAGTGTAGTTCCTTTGAGCCGCATCAAATGTCTTGCTTGCATAGTAAATGGCTCGGAATTTTTTCTCTCTTAATTGCCCCAAAACCACTCCAAGAGCTACGTCACTTGCATCACACATCAATATAAATGGTTCCTTCCAATCAGGGGTGATCAAGATGGGTGATGAAATCAAAGCTTCCTTTAGCACCTGAAAAGCATTTAAACAATTATCATCAAACTTAAATGGCACATCTTTTTCAAGGAGATGAAATAGAGGTTTAGAAAATGAAGAAAAATCCTTGATGAATCTACGATAGAACCCGGCATGGCCAAGGAACGATCGTATTCCCTTCTCATTTGTTGGTGGTGGAAGCTTCTCTATAGCAACAACTTTGGCTCGGTCAACTTGCAATCCCTTTGAAGAGATGTGATGTCCAAGTACAATGCCATCATTTACCATGAAATGGCACTTCTCCCAATTCAACACTAAATTAGTGTCTTGACATCGCTTCAAAACAATAGCAAGGTTAGACAAACAATTATCAAAAGAAGAACCAAACACCGAAAAGTCATCCATGAAAACTTCCATTATATTCTCAATTAATCCTTCAAAGATTGCCATCATACACCTTTGAAAGGTGGCCGGTGCATTGCAAAGTCCAAATGGTAATCTTCGAAAAGCAAATATTCCATAAGGACAAGTGAAAGCGGTCTTTTCTTGGTCTTCGGGTGCTATGAGAATTTGGTTATACCCGGAATATCCATCAAGAAAGCAATAAAACTCATATCCGGCCAACCTATCCAACATTTGATCCAAGAAAGGTAAGGGGAAGTGATCTTTACGTGTGTTTTCATTAAGCTTTCTATAATCAACACACACACGCCATCCCGTCACCGTCCTAGTGGCTATGGTCTCATATTTATCGGTCTTCACTATAGTCATACCCCCTTTTTTAGATACTACATGCAACGGGCTCACATAGGGGCTATCACTAATAGGAAAAATCATATCGGAGTCTAACCACTTAAGAACCTCTTTCTTTACCACTTCTTGCATGATAGGATTAAGTCTTCTTTGGTTTTGAACACAAGCTTTCCCTTCATCCTCAAGTCTTATCTTATGCATGCAAATTGTTGGACTAATTCCCTTCAAATCATCAATACACCAACCAATAGCCGACTTATGCTCTTTAAGGACATTAAGCAATTTATCAAGTTGACTAGAAGTTAGAGATGATGATACAATTACCGGATATGTCTCACTTTCACCAAGGTAGGCATAAGTAAGATGATCGGGTAGAGGCTTCAACTCCACCTTCTTTTCCTTTTTCTCTTCGTGCTCGAGTGAATCTCTAAGTGGTAAGAACTTTTCATTTCCCCTTGATATGGCGGCTGCAACCTCTTGAGCTTCACTACAATCACCTAGATCAAGCAAACAATTAATCAATTCTTCATTTAAATCAAGAGAAGTAGTAGAAATATTAGAAAGAGATAGAGAATTGCTCAAGCATAGTTCAAGTGGATCCTTGGTTACAATGGAAGGCCAACTCTCCTCGACACTTCCCTTTACAACATCCACACTTTTACATTCTTCATCATTCATTGGATATTGCATGGCCTTGTGTAGAGAGAATACCACTTCCTCATCATTAACCCTCAACTTCAATTCTCCTTTGTAGACATCAATAAGAGCTCTCCCGGTAGCAAGAAACGGTCTCCCAAAAATCAATGGCACATTTTCATCCTCCTCCATATCTAGAACAACAAAATCCACCGGAAAGACGAACTTATCAACTTTCACCAACACATCTTCAACTACTCCTTTTGGATGTGTCATAGATCTATCCGCCAATTGAAGTGTGATGGAAGTTGGCTTTACTTCACCTAATCCAAGCTTCTTGAATATGGAGAGAGGCATTAGATTAATGCTTGCACCGAGGTCACAAAGAGCCTTGTTCTTCTTGTTTTTTCCAATTTCACATGGTATAATGAAACTACCCGGATCCTTCAATTTTTGTGGAAGTTTCCGTTGTAGAATGGCACTACACTCTTCGGTTAGATTAACTGTTTCATTGTCCACAAGACTTCTTTTCTTTCCCATGATGTCCTTCAAGAAACGAGCATAATGAGGCATTTGATCCAAAGCATCGGCGAAAGGGATATTGATTTGAATCTTCTTGAAGATTTCAAGAAACTTTTTGAACCTCTCATCCAAACCCTTCTTCAAGAACATTTGAGGAAAAGGAACCGGTACTTGAGTCTTGGGTATTCCCCAACTATCTCTTTCAACTTCAACTTCCTTTTCCCTTAACTCCTTTGCCTTCTTCCACTCTGGAATTCTCTCTATCTTCTCTTCATCTTTCTTTTGCTCAACAATTTCTTTTTTCTTGCTTACTTCCTCCATTTCAATCTCTTCTTGCACCTTGCTTTCCACTTCCCTTTCAATGATAATACTATCTTCTTTAGGCATAGGAGGTTCCTCATACTCTTTTCCACTTCTAAGAGTGATAGCTTTGCAATCTTCTTTAGGATTAGTTACCGTGGTAGATGGAAACTTTCCTTGTTGGTGTTGGGATCCCACGGAAGAAGCAATTTGACCCATTTGATACTCAAAAGCTCTCATCCTATTGTCGGATTTCTTTTCATTTTCCTCCAATCTAGCCTCCATCTTTGCATCTCTTTTTTCCATGTAAGCCCTTGTGTCTTTCATGAATGCCATCAATGTCTCTTCTAATGATGCTTTCCCCTCTCCATTAGGCGGCTTAGCACTCGGATCGAATCCCGGAGGATATGACACGGCGGCTTGTGGATTAGAGTAAGAAAGATTTTCATGCTTCCTCGGAGCTTGATAATTTCCACTTGATTGATTGAAATTGCTTCCCCGAGCTTGTCCTTGATATCCTCCTTGGTAATTACCTTGATTAGAAGGATAATTACCTTGGAAATTCCCTTGATGATGGAAATTCCCTTGGTAATTTCTCCTATCTAAATAGGCAACATCTTCTACACTTTGCATAACCTTGCTCTCATCATTCACCATAGAACTTGTGCTTCCCCCTTGGCTTACCCCTTGAGTGATCAAATTCAATTGCTTTGTTAAAGCTTGAATGCTCTCATTGAATTCTTTCATTCCCTCACTTTGGAACATGTCACTCTTCACTTTGTTCACACTCTCCACTTGAGCTACTTTTCCAAAGGCATAACCTCCCATTACTCGCTCGGAAGGCCATTGATAAGCATTCATTGCAATGTCTTCAAAAATATCCATGGCTTTCATAGCATCCACTCCAAATATAGACCCTCCGGATGAGGCATCTACATGCATCCGATTTTGTTGATTCAACCCTTGATAGAAGAAAGCCACTTGTTGATTCTCATGAAAATCATGTTGAGGACACTTTCGGAGCATCTCTTTGTAGCGTTCCCATGCTTCATAAAAATTTTCATCCGGAAGTTGCCTAAATTGAGTGATAAGGCTTTTCAATTGGAGCGTCTTTGAAGGAGGAAAGTACTTGTTTAGGAACCTTTGCTCAAGATCTTCCCATGTATTACAACTTCCCAAAGGAATTGTATTGTACCATGCTTTAGCCTTGTCTCTTAAAGAGAAAGAGAACAACCTCATTCGAATAGCATCCTCCGACACTCCCTTCATCTTGACGGTATTTGCAACCTCCAAGAAAGTAGATAGATGAGTGTTCGGGTCTTCAAGAGGACCTCCCCCAAACTGATTTGCTTTAACCATGTTGATCAATCCGGTCTTGATTTCATAATCATTGGCTTGAACCGGAGGAACCATATTGTGCACGGCCCTCGGTTGGAAGTAATCCCGAATTGCTCTAGGCCTTGGCAACTCTTGTTGTTGAAATATCCTTTGAGCTTCTTGATTTGCAAGCAATTGCATATACTCTTGATTTTGAGCAAAGAAATTCCACATTATCTCCGCTTGATTCTCTTGCACTCCTTCTTGTACCCCCCTTTGATCTTGTAAAGGATCTTGGGGTGGGTCATAATTAACATTGTCTCCCCGTTGATTCTCCATATTTTTTTCTTTTCTAGCTTTACGCCTCTCTCGCTTCCTTTGTCGTGCGGTCCTTTCAATCTCCAAATTCAAAGGAATGATCGATTGATTTCCCTTTGATCTTGTGATCATAAAACACCTACGAAAAGGCCAAGAGTGAGACCACAAACACAAATAATAAATAAAAGAAAATAAAAAGAATCCTTATCAAGAACAACTAAAACAATAACAAAGTACTCGACTAGTCCGTCAAACTCCCCTTTGGCAACGGCGCCATTTTCTTGTTTGCCTATTTTTATAGCACTCACGAGCAAGAATACTCGATCGTTGTAGTAGTATATCCCAAGAAAAATTATCAATCCAATAAGGAGTTATTTTCGGACTAGCAAAATACGTGAGCTCATGTTCATGCTGTTTTTATAAAGATGATCGGGGGTTTTGAGATTGATTAACAACTAAAACAAGTAACAAGTAAATAACAATATCAAATAAGTAGAATGACAAGAATAGAAAATGGGTGCTTAAGTTCAAGTATGGAAAAACATGGGATTAGAAACATCCAAGCACACTCAATTCATATTATCATGCAAACGGAATTCAATTCAATTGATGTAGACTAAGGGTGATCACGATTATATCCTAAGCTCCCTTTCGGGTTACAAAGGTTGTTGATCCATTTTAGACTCCCAAAAGCACTTAAGATCAAAGCCCAACATTAACCCCTTCCATCTAGGTACTAGTTAGATTAAACTCTCCCTTTTTGTGTACTAAGGCCAACGAATGGATTGGTTCCCCTCATTGAATTCAAATATCCTTTCGGTCAAACCCAAACTCAATGTCTAATCATGCCTTCCTAATACTATAGAGGGTCGTTTCCGTCTCACTCCAAGCAATACATACATGAACATCATGATAGCATTTAATTACCACAAATAATCCATTGATCAACAATCCATTAAATCAATAAACATTCATGAATAACAAACCATGCCATCACAACATCAAGACAATTAAATTCCATGAATAGAAATCAACATCAATTAAATCAAAAACCAATTTAATCCACATGATAATATAAATCTAATATGCTCTTCATATTCCTAATCCCACTAGAGGGATTAGCCTATCATAGTAAAAGTAACAAAACAATTAAATGATTCATTACAATTACCCATAGTCTAAGATCTAAAGAAATACAAAATGAATGGATTCTTCCCTCTCAATTTCTTGAAGAGAATCTTCTATTCTTCTTGATCTCCACCTCTAGCTCTTGATTCCTTGAGATCTCTCACACCCAATGGAAGGGATGAAGTTTTGATGAAGAATTAATGGAGATGATGAAGATGGATCAAAATGGATGAAGGTGGATGAAGATGATGGTGGGAAATGGAAGAAATGGTGTGTGAAGTATGTGTAGATGATAGGATTTCGGATTCCTCTGCCAATTGTTGAATAAAGGGGTATTTATACCCCTATGGATGCTTCTAGAAGGATCTGGAAATTTCTGCAGGAAAATACCCGGCACGAGTCGTGCTCTGCAACACGGCCACGAGGTGGCCGTGTTGTGTCTTCTGATGCTCCCGCACGGCCTCGCCTTACAGGGCCGTGTTACGAAACACGGCTCGTGTGCTGTAACACGAGTCGTGTGTTGTAACACGGGCACAGGTGTAGTCGTGTTGGCTCTTCTGATGTCGCCACACGGCCACCTTCTTACAGGGCCGTGTTGGCGACACGGCTCGTGCTCCCGACTCGACTCGTGCGACTGGACACGATCGGAAGTTGCCCGTGTTGAATGACTAGATGTCGCCACACGGCCAACTCTTACAGGGCCGTGTTGGCTACACGGCCTGTGTTGGTGCTGGCTCCTGCATTTCTTCACTATTTTGGCTCGTTCTCCCTCGTTTCAACTCCGAATTGAGATCCGCTTTTTCCTACACCTTCCTTATCATGTTTAGCATCCAATAAAAAGTGAAAATCTTACGTTTAAGTTCATTCACACACATTTCAATAAAAATACAAAACACAACCAAATAACATATAAAATACGGATAAAATAATACGAAAATACATATAAAAAGACACTAAAATATAGGTGAAAATAGCTCTAATCATGCCTCATTGCAACTCTCTCCGCATGTTGCACAAAGTGTGCTGCAACATTAAGCGGTAGCTCTTTATACATACAATACATGATGTAGAGCTGCTTTTCTCCAACTGAGCCTCCTTCAAACCTTTCCAGTATAGTGTTGGAGACGATCTTCTCCAAATACCTCATTACCGGATTCCGGATGGCTGTTCCCTTTGATGCACTAGGGACGTACCCTGCTCTCTCAGTTCCATCATTCACAAGGCTTGACCACCATTCCTGTTGATTGAAAGTTCCTCCGGCATAAAAGCTCCGATGGAATTCGCATGGCGGGCACCCAAAACACTCATTCAAAAATGCCAATGGAACCTTTTCCCTCAACACATTATCTAGCTGAAAAGTCACCCACAGTGGATACCCATTCCTATCTTTCTTCACTTGTAAAGTACTCATGAATTCCGTAGTGAGATGATAGTAGGTTGGCGGCCTCTTATAGAAGAAAGCTTCCATCTGAGAGAAGCGAAATAACTTCCTCAGATCTTCCTCTATACCTAATCCCCTCATCGTTTCCGTATCTTGGAAACGAGTAGCCTTGACTTTCGGGGCTAGCACTTGCCAGCGAATCACATACTTTCCCCAATAATCCTCGAACTCAACTCCAAATTCTTGTGGATGAATTCCTTCAATAAACAACTGGGCATCCAAGTTAGATAACTCCTCAGGGTCGGTTATCACAATGAAATCCTCGGTCCTTGGGCGAACTCTCCTCTCAGCCATCTACAATGTACAAGCAATATACAACTTATCAAATATATTCACACTTAACAACTTATCACCATTCATCTCAACTATCAACAATTATAACCAATTTCTACTCATGATCACACATATGAATCCTCACTTCAATCATCTTAAAATGCTATTCACATTTGACCATCAATTTCCAACAAATTCCTCTTTTAGACATTTCATCGAACACTTGGCATGCACAAAATGTAAACATCCTCTCAACATAAAATTTGCATATCCTCATGCCCAAATCCTCAATATCTAAAGTTAATCTCTTACAAATAAACATCATACTAATGTAATTCGTCAATTGGCACAACACAATTATTCAAATTCAACATTCTCACACAAATCCCCAAATTTCTCATGAACCCTAATTCACTTTATTCAAAAATTCTATTCAAAACATGTATGAACATCATCAATTAAGCATAAAATTCACATTAGAACAAAGCCCATATATCAATTTACTAAATTCATATCAAAATTCAAAAGTTTTGGTTCAAGAAGTCATACCTTTCAACAATTGAATGTGGAGAAGTGATTTGGTGTGCAAACTTGACAAACTTTACTCACAATCCTTCAAAAACCAACCTGGTGGAAGATTTGTGTACTTTGAGGAGTGAATTGGATGTGTACGGATGAAAGGGAGTGTGTAGAATGCTTACGGAAAAGCCCTTTTAAAAACCTGGTCGAACCCCTGCACGGCCCGTGTTACGCAGCACGGCCTCAAGTGAGGCCGTGCAGCGTGTTCTGATCCCCTTACACGGCCACCTGCTACAGGGCCGTGTGCGGAACACGGCCCGTGTACTGTTTCTCCTGCACGGCTCGAGCTGCGTAACTCGGCCATCATCCTGGCCGTGTAGCATGTTCTGATCCCGCTACACGGCCAACTGCTACAGGGCCGTGCACAGCGCACGGCCCGTGTAGCAGTTTGCCCTGTTCTTCATTTTTCTTGCTTCACTCCATCCTTGCCCTGTTTTTTTTTACTCTTCACATACCCTATTCATGCTTAAACACTACTCAATGTTATCCATGCTACACTCATAACCAATAATGGATTAGAATGTACTCAAAACACCACCAAACACACCAAAACTATCCTAACTCATGAGAAACATATTCAAAATTTTTCAAAAAAATGACCAATTTGTAATGATGATATATATACACAAGATAACACAATCAATTGAACAAAGTATAGATCACACCACGCACTCTCCCCCCAAACTTAAATCGAAACAAGTTACGAATTAAGTTTGCAAAAGTGGTGAGACATACCTTATTCGTTTTCTCAATGCTCTTCATGCTTCTCCACCTCTTATGCATACTTTAAGCTCCAATTGATCAAGTGTGACCACCACGCAACCTCCCCCCAAACTCAAATTAACACAAGTGTTAAAATTTAAGTTTGTAAAGAGTGGTGAGGCATACAATCATCATTTCACCTTTAGCATCCGTGTCTTTTCTCTTATGCGTTTCTCATGAGCTTAACCACCTTCATACCAAATCTACAAGAAAACTAAAAAAAATCTACACTAAACCAATACTCAAAAGAAGTTTAAGAAGAGAGAGTAACCACATACACCGTCTCCTTTTGAGAAGGAGATAGGTAATGCTTCACTCTATGACCATTTACCACAAATTCATTATTTGGACCCTTTAACCTCAATGTATGTCCATTCAACACTTCAAGCACTTCATAGGGTCCCATCCATTTTGATTTAAGCTTTCCGGGAAACAACTTGAGCCTCGAATTGAATACAAGCACTTTATCCCCGAGAGCAAACGTCTTCTCCTTGACCTTAGCATCATGCCATCTCTTCATATTTTCCTTATGGATAATTGAGTTTTCAAATGCTCTTCCTCTAAACTCCTCCAACTCAACTAACTTCAACAACCGTGCTTGACCACTTTCCCCCTCGTCCATATTAAGACGTTTGATAGCCCATAATGCACGGTGTTCAAGCTCCACGGGGAGATGACAAGCTTTACCATAGACCAATTGATACGGTGAGACACCAAGAATGGTCTTAAAAGCCGTCCGATAAGCCCATAAAGCGTCATCAAGCTTGTCCGACCAATCCTTCCTCCCTCCATTGATGGTCTTCTCCAAAACTAACTTGATTTGGCGGTTTGAGACCTCCGCCAAACCATTTGCTTGAGGGTGGTAAGGTGTAGCCACTCGATGTTTCACTCCATATCTTTTCAACAAACTCTCCATCAACTTGTTTACAAAGTGTGATCCTCCATCACTCACTAAAGCTCGTGGAACTCCAAACCTAGCAAAAATGTTCTTTTTCAAAAACCTTTGCACAATCAAAGCATCATTCGTCTTCGTGGGAATTGCCTCCACCCACTTGGACACATAATCCACAACTAACAAGATGTACACATATCCTTTAGACGAGGGAAATGGTCCCATAAAATCAATCCCCCATACATCAAAAATTTCTACATCAATCCTTAAGGTCATGGGCATTTCATCTCTCTTGCCAATTCCCCCTATCCTTTGGCATCTATCACACTTTGCAACAAACTTCTTTGCATCCTTAAACAATGTTGGCCAATAAAAGCCCGATTGTAAAACCTTAGCCCCCGTCTTTTGATGAGCAAAGTGACCTCCACACAAAGACGAGTGACACAGTTCAAGAATTCCCATAACTTCTTCTTCAGCTACGCATCTCCTTATTACTCCATCATTGCAAATTTTAAACAAATACGGCTCATCCCAAAAATACTTCTTAATTTCAACATGAAACCTCTTTTCTTTGTACTCATTAAGCAACGTGGGCTTGATTCCACACACAAAGAAATTAACGTAATCGGCGTACCAAGGTGGCACATTCACCATGCGAGTATTCACTTGCTTGACCTCTAGTAGTAAAATGTCCTCATCCGGGAACTCATCCCCAATAGGCTTCAAATCTTCATTTGCACCTCCATTTTCTAACCTAGACAAATGGTCCGCAATCACATTCTCCACGCCCTTTTTATCCTTGATGACCACATCAAATTCCTGCAAAAGCAACACCCAACGAATTAAACGAGGTTTAGCATCTGTCTTACTCATGAGGTATTTTATAGCCGCGTGATCCGTGTAGACAATCGTTTGTGTTCCAACCAAGTATGGTCGAAACTTCTCAAAAGCATACACTACGGCTAAAAATTCCTTCTCCGTTGTGGTGTAGTTAATTTGGCACGAATTCAATGTCTTTGAGGCGTAATAGATTGCTCTAAACTTCTTCTCTCTCATTTGCCCCAACACCACTCCAATGGATTGATCGCTAGCATCACAATGAAGTTCAAATGGTAAACTCCAATCCGGGGTAATGAGGATCGGAGATGAAGTGAGAGCATCCTTAAGCACCTGAAATGACACACAACACTCATCATCAAAGTTAAATGGACAATCTTTTTCAAGCAATTTACAAAGGGGTTTAGCAATTTTGGAAAAATCCTTAATGAAGCGTCTATAAAAGCCCGCATGTCCTAAGAACGATCTCACTCCCTTCTCACTAGTAGGAGGGGGTAGACGTTCTATGGCTATTACTTTAGCTCTATCCACTTTTAACCCATGCTTTGAAATATGATGTCCCAAGACTATCCCATCGGTCACCATAAAGTGGCATTTTTCCCAATTTAGCACAAGACTCGACTCTTCACACCTCTGCAACACAATCGTGAGATTAGTTAAACAAATATCATAAGAAGATCCATACACGGAAAAATCGTCCATAAACACCTCCATAATATTTTCAATTAAACCATCAAAGATTGCCATCATACAACGCTGGAAAGTGGCAGGGGCATTGCATAGACCAAATGGCATCATTCTAAATGCAAATGTACCATAGGGACAAGTGAACGTTGTCTTCTCTTGATCTTCCGGTGCAATCAATATTTGATTGTACCCGGAATAACCATCAAGAAAACAATAGTACTCATGCCCCGCAAGACGATCCAACATTTGATCTATGAATGGTAATGGGAAATGATCTTTACGAGTATTCTCATTCAACTTACGATAGTCAACACATACTCTCCAACCCGTGATAGTTCTAGTGGCAATTGTTTCATTTGTATCGGATCTAACAATTGTCATACCACCTTTCTTTGCCACTACATGTAGAGGACTTACATATTGACTATCACTAATTGGAAAGATTATTCCCGCATCAAGCCATTTTAACACCTCTTTCCTTACCACTTCTTGCATTATAGGATTTAATCTGCGTTGGTTTTGCACACAAGACTTTTCATCATCAATCAAATGGATCTTATGCATGCACATAGATGGACTAATACCTTTCAAATCTTTAATGCTCCAACCAATAGATGACTTATGATCTCTTAAGACTCGTAGCAATTTTTCTACTTCTAAATCATTAAGGGAAGAGGATACAATTACCGGATACGTTTCATCTTTATCCAAGTAAGCATACTTTAAGTGATCCGGCAATGGTTTCAACTCTACCTTCTTCTTCTCTTGCACTTCCAAAAATGGCTTTTCATCAAGTTTCTCTACCTTTACCTCCTTTGCTTCCTCTTTTGTGAGTGCCCTACAAGCATTTAAACCATGCAATTCATCAATTATTTTATCATTTTCTACACCAAAAGAAGATTTAGCTTTTATAGATTCAAGAAAATAAGAGTGGCTTATGATGATTTCCAAAGGGTCCTTGGAGGGAAGGTGATACATATGCTCTTCAACCATGTCGTCAATAACCTCCACTCTTCCACATTCCTCCCTAGGATACCTCATAGCCTCACTTAAAGAAAATATGACTTCATCCTCATTCACCCTCAACGTTAGCTCCCCTTTCTCCACATCTATCAATGCTTTCCCAGTGGCAAGAAATGGACGTCCAAGTATCAATGGGACACTATCATCTTCAGCCATATCTAGTACCACAAAATCAACGGGGAACACAAACTTGCCAACTTTGATCAAAACATCTTCCACTATTCCCTTGGGATGTGTCAACGACCGATCGGCTAATTGAAGTGTAACCGACGTCGGTTTGACCTCACCAATACCCAACTTTTTGAAGATTGATAAGGGCATTAAGTTAATGCTTGCCCCTAGATCACATAAAGCTTTGTAATTCCTTTGCTCTCCCATCTCACAAGGAATAGTGAAACTCCCCGGATCTTTCAATTTAGGGGAAAGTTTCTTTTGCAAGATTGCACTACATTCCTCCGTAAGGTTCACCGTTTCGAATTCTCCCAAGCTTCTTTTCTTTGACAAGATATCCTTCAAAAATTTGGCGTAGTTGGGCATTTGAAGTAAGACCTCTGCAAAAGGCATATTCACATGTATCTTCTTCAACATTTCAACAAACTTGGCAAATTTCTCTTCTAATCCCTTTTTCAAGCATCTTTGTGGAAACGGGATTGCCATGGGCAACTTAGGAATCCCCCATTCATCTCTTTCAAACTTTTCCTCTCTCTCTTTCCGTTTTGCTTCTCTACATCTTTCCCATTTCTTTGGAGACTTTACTTTTTCTTCTTCAAGTGTAGGGGTACTTTCACCTTTTTCAACAATACAACTTCTTTCTCTTTCCCTTCTTCACCCAAACTTTCCATAGGCTCAAGTTCACAATCCACCTCCTCTACTTCCATTGGCATTGAAGGCCCTTCGTATTTTGTTCCACTACGAAGTTCAATCACCTTACATTGTTCCTTCGGATTAGTAATGGTTGTGGATGGAAACTTCCCTTGGTGATGAACATTACCCCTTTCACTTGCAATTTGACTAATGTGAGTCTCAATTGCTTTGAATCGATTCTCATTTACCTCATCTCTTTGCTTCATAAACTCAAACATCTTAGTCATTTTATCCTCCAATGTAGACAATGTAGACTTTCCTTCTTCATTTGGAGCCTTCTCCCCCGGATGAATGCCCGGTGGCAATGTGAGTGCATTACTTTGATTCCCATACGACAAATTTTCATATCTCCGGGGTTGATTGAAATTCCCTTGAAAGTTACCTTGCCCCCAACCTCCTTGCCTTTGTGGATATCCTCCTCCATTATTCCCAAAATTCCCACCGTAATTTCCTTGGAAGTTCCTTCCTTGCATAAAGGCAACTTCCTCAAGTGTCATCTCCGATGGGCTCCAAGAATTAGGGGACATACCTTGTTGAGGTATAGAAGTAGGCATTTGACAACTTTGAGAAGATTGACCCATACTTGGTGTAGATACACCTTGTTGAAAATTAGGAAACACTTGTTGATTCATCAAAGGTAATGACATCACATGCAGAGGATTAGCTAGCACTTGTTGATTCACCATTGGTGTAGATGTTGGAGTCACTTGCATACTAGCATTCATCCTTTTTAGTATCTCAGTTATTGCTCTGTCGGTTACATCTTCATTAGGCACCTCCACCTTTTTCACTTGTTGCAAGCACACTTCTTCCATCTTAGCAATCTTCTCTTTTTCATATAAGCCCGCAACTCTATCCATGGCCCATTGTCCCGTATTCAAAGCTATTTCTTCACATATGGCAATTGCTCTTTCCGGAGTTTGCCCCAAAATCGAACCTCCCGATGAAGCATCAACAAGCATCCTTTCACTTCCATTCAAACCGGCATAGAAAAATCCTACTTGTTGATCTTCGGGAAATCCGTGTTGTGGGCATTTCCTTAGCATTTCTTTGAATCGGTCCCAAGCCTCACTAAAAGTTTCAAGAGGCATTTGCTTAAATTGCAATATTTGACCTTTTAGATGCAACATCTTCGATGGTGGGAAATACTTGCTCAAGAATCTTTGTGCCAACTCTCTCCATGTGTTGTAGGATCCCAGTGGTAAAGTATGATACCAAGCCTTAGCTCTATCTCGTAATGAAAACGAGAAGAGCTTCAATTTAATAATATCCTCACTTACCCCATTTATCTTGACCGTATTTGCTAACTCCGTAAATTGGGCTAAGTGAGCATTTGGATCCTCCATAGTACCACCACCAAATTGGTTTGCTTGCACCATGTTGATCAATCCCGTCTTGATCTCAAAATGATTAACATTCACCGGTGGTCCCACAACATAGTTTCCATATTGCGGTTGGAAGTGATCTCGGATGTTCATTCCCACTCCATTATTCCCATTTCTACGAGGTTGATTTTGCACTATCGGAGGATCATTCCTTGCTTCTTGTTGTGCCAACAAGTTTTAAATAATAGCTTGCAATTGTTGGTTTTGCAAGTGCATTTGTTGAGCATAAACTTGTGGCACATATTCTTGATTACCAAAACCTCCTCTAGCATTATCACCACCTTGAAAATTTCTCAAATTACCTTCTTCATCAACCATATTTGCATTATCCCTTACTTCTTCCATATTTTCTTCCGTTGGTTCCAACACTCCTCTTCTTTGTCTTCTTAAGGTAGCTTCTAATTCCAAATTCAAAGGTTCAATAGATTGAGACCTTGAACGAGTTTGCATGTACCTACAAGAATTCCAAAATTAGCTCTCCAAGTAACTAAGACAAGTAAACAACTATACAAATGAAATAAATATCCTTATCAAGACTAATCAACTTCAAACTCGTTACAACCACAAGTTTAACATTTCCCCGGCAAGCGGCGCCATGAACTTAGTCGCATTTCTAGTGAAATGTCAAGAGTAAGTGTACTCTATCGCTGTTGTATCCGCGTGACCAAGTGCAAAATTTATAGTATTGTCGTCCCAAGGGAAAAGGTAAACTCAAGTTGTATCCGGATTTTCCATTGATTTATGTTTTGTAAGGATGATCAAGATAAGGTTTTGATTTAAGAACTATGATTACTCTATCAATTAACTAATGAACTAGACAAGCAACTAATTATAACAAATATCAATCAAATCAAGTAGCAAGATGAGATGGAATGGATGAAGTATATCTAAAAAGAGAGCAAGGCTAGCAACATCATGGTCAAGGTCTTATGTAGACTTCACACTTACTCAAGCATTGATGACTTTCAAGTTATGATACTAAGGGCAATCACAATTGTACCTCTAACCCCTATGGCCAAGGTGATTAGGTTCTCAACTCTTTTACAAGTTTAAATCTCCTAAGATTGTCTTACTCTCAATTCCCTCATGGGTACTATGATCATAAGTTGGTTCCCCTCACTAATTCATCACTAATGTTCTATCATGAGGTTCTAAGCACTTGGAGGGAATGGCTTTCCTCCCCTCATACTAACCAAGCCACCTAATACAATCAATGATTCAATTAAATCACCACACATAATATTGGAATGGCCATCCTAACACTATGCATAGAGAATTTAACCACACACATCATGCATCAAATGAGAATAAGAATTCATGATAGAAAGTAATCATAACAATCAATTCATCAAGCTTTAATAGTGCAAAAATCTACATATTTCCTAACCAATCATATTGCTAGCCTCACTTGAGGACTAGCCACAAATATTCATTGCAAATTGGCTACAATCCAATACAAGCTCCATATGAGCAATAAAATGAAGAAAGTAGCAAAATAAAAGAGATTGAGCTTCCCCTTGAAAGTAGACTCCTTCTTCCTTGATCATGCCAAATTCTTCAAACAAATCTGATTTTCTCTTCTTAGATGATGGAAGGGATGGATGTATGGATGGATTTATGAAGATCAAGGTGAATTGATGGATTAAGATGGTGTAGATGGCTTGTAGATCTAGTGTGTGAGGAAATATGGTGTGGATTGTGTGTAACTGCTCTCAATCTGATCTAATGTGTATCTCCCCCTCTAATTTCGCACAAATCATGGTTTTATATCACTTATGGACCTTCTAGAAGCTTCCGGAACTTTCTGAAAATTACACAGGATTTTGCACCTACACGGCCCGTGCTGCAGTACACGGCCCGTGTAGGGCACACCTACTTCGGCGTTTTGTGCGTGCTTCCGGACACGGCTCGAGCTGCAATACACGGCCTTGATCATGGCCGTGTAGCACGTTCTGACGACAATACACGGCTTCTTCTTACAGGGCCGAGCTCCGCACACGGGGCGTGTAGCAGCACACGGCCCGTGCACCGGCGCACGGTCAAATCCCTGGGCGAGCAGCGTGCTCTGATGACATTACACGGCCAGCTGCTACAGGGCCGTGTTCCGCGCACGGCCCGTGCAGCTGCCTGGCCTATTCTTCGTCTCCCTTTCGCTCCCGACCCCGTTTTTGTCCGTTCCATGACCTGTTTTACACATATTCAAGCTCATTTACACAATTCTATAAGTTCGTACCACTTTTCTCAAAACAACAATAACTCCACCAAACTTAACACAAATACGGATAAAAACATCCGAAAATACACACATAAAGACACTAAAACTTAGGTGAAAATGACGACAATCACCCGTCTCACAACTGTCTCACAAAAAATCCATCTCACAAGAGAGTCTCTCATACAAATATTATATATATGGGTTAATTATGTCAAAAGTCCCAACCTTTTTTCCGATTGCGGATTAGTCCAAACTTTTAATATTTATAAATAAGTACTCGACCTTCATCCCGTTTTTCAAATCAAGACACCTGTAAAAAATGTGTCATTTTCTTTGACGTATCACATTCCAGCTATAAAAAAACGACATCATTTGAGGTTGTTTAATTGAAATTGAATTTAAATCTCAAATATCATTAATTTTGCAAATCCATAATGGACCGCATCTCCTCAATCTTCCCCGACTTGCCTTCATCTTTCAAGAAGATCATTGAAATGAAATTTTGTTGATTTACATAACATGTACTTGCTTTGATCCCCACGATGACCTCGATTAGCGCAGCCCCTTCACCATCACAAAATCGTAGAGAACGCGACCACCCTCGAATAGCCACAACCCCTTCACCATCATGAAATCGTGGCGAACACGGTTGTCTATGGCAGATATGATGTTGTTGGTGACCGAGGCGAGTAGGTAGGATTCCCCGAGGAGGAAGCGCAGGGTGGAGGGCATAGGGCGTGTGGCCGCGTCACACCTGCAATTGCTGGTGAAGATGGGCATTAGGAGTTGAAATGCCAAAATTGTCCCCATTAGGTATGGGTTCGTGAATTTTTGGGAGATTTCTAGAGCTTGAGAGAGAGACGATTGTGGTGGCGGAAGAGGGACGACGTCGTCGGATGTGGAGGATGTCGACTAGTATCTGAAGTTGGTATCTGTGATAACAATCTTAATAAGTTTTTTTCTAATTTTATTTCTTGTAATTTTTATAATGCTTGGTCTTTTAATAGCGATTCATGATTGTATATACAAGATGATGTGTAAGTATTGAGAAAGTTTCTTACAGATTTGGATTGAACATATTCTAAAATACAAAATACTAAACAAAATCTGTACTCCTCCAGCAATTGAAACTTGCTCCAGTAAAACCAAATAAAAAATTTTTAGTCTACTACCAAATTTATTGTTTGCTCCAAATTTTCAATTGAAACTTTCCAGCAATTAAAGTATGTTAAATTCTGATAATAGATTTGTATTTTATAATTATTCAGATATGTTGTTTAAGTCTACTATACATTTACAGATTTCGTATTAGGAAAGTATTATATTAAAATCAAACAATGTCGACGTTGTTTTTAATAGCTGGCATGTGATTTGGCAGAGTAAATGACACGTCATCGATCGGGTAGCCTCCTACTGCCCGGTGGCTTGATTTGAAAAACAAACTTAAGATTGAGTACTTATTTGTAAATATTGAAAAGTTTGGACTAATTCGCAATCAGTGAAAATATTAGGAGTAATTAACCCAATATATATATATATATATATATATATAAAATTTCTGCCACTGTTAATTTTGGGGAGATTACGAAAGGAAGAGGCCGATTAGAGAGGTGAGCATACACTACTAGAGAAGTTTTCTTTCCATATGTAAATTCGCACGCTACGCGTATATATTATATATATATATATATATTCTCATTCTTCTCAAACTCGCTCGCGCATATATAAATATATATATATTCACTATACCAAAATTGTGGATTAACAACGGTGGAATGACAAAGGATTAATGAGTACCCGTTGTTAAAAGTGCAAAAATGGGCTGAAAATGAATCCCCGTAGTTATAAGTTAAAAAAATGCGCATTAACAACGGGTAATTTCTTCCGTTGTTATAAGTACGTTGTTAATAGAATTTCCTGTATTTTTTCTTATTTTTTAAATTAAAAATTATCTTAGGTATAAAAGTTGAACTTAGATTTTTTTCAGGACTTCAAATTCTCCCCTTTCTGAAATTTCTTCCTTTGCCCTAGCGCGACGCCCGACGAAGAAATTGTTGATGGGTACCGATGGAGAAGTCGGCGGCCACCTAAGACGACCAACGAAGCTACCTGGGTTGCTTCCCGTGCTGAAACCCATTGAAAACCCCTCTTCATTCCCTCGCCAAAGACGACCCATGACATCTAATCGACCGACGGCCACCAGCTATGCTTCACCCCGCTTCATTCTGTCACACCCGCTTCATTCCGTCACAACTTGCTTCATTCCGTCACATCTAATCGAACAACGGCCAGCTGCAATTCGATTGTTCTGTGTAAGTCTTATTTTCAACATATTCTTCTTCTTCTTCTTGTTCTTGGGTTATTTCTTTCAATATTTTACATCTCCAGCGTCTTACTTCTTTTGCTTGGCCTCTATTTCAATTTGGGTGCTTCATAGGGCTTAGGACTTTTCTTGTTCTGCATTTGTTTTCTTACTGCTCCAAAGCTAAAGGTGAAATTCGTGAGATGTTCAAGCCTGGTGTGGTTGGGAAAAAAAAGGAAAATCGTTATGCTTATTTCTATAGTCAAACCCTTATTTCTAAAGTAGTGACATATTAAACTTTGAAAATTTTATATACCTGAGTAACTCAGTTACACCTTTTGGATTTGCAAGGTACTTTGTTGATTTTTCTTGTAATAGTAGCATATAATTTTGTGAATACTAAGTTACATTTTTCAATTAGTTGCTACAAGAATTGGATTATTAAATTTGTTCATGTCAGACCTTTTTAAAGCATTTTAATTGGTTTTACAGGGCTATTGCAAAACCAGTCCCCGTTAATTGGTTTCACTCGTTGTGCTTATTACTCCACCTCCCATTGATCTGGAAGGGTGTCAAAAATATGCAAGGTATACCTATTTTGGCTTTATTAATTTACTGTTAGGTGCTCTTAAAGATCACAATATCAACCAGTCAAACCAATTAATCTCTACAAGTTCTATGAGGGGGCTAAATCAAAGATGAAACTGGAAAATAAGTTGTCCATATCAGTTTTTTCTGCAAAATCAGTTAAATTGTCACACACACATATTTTTGAGAAACATTAGCTCTTCACATTTGCAAGATTCTCTGGCAAAGATTGGCAAACAGTTGTCATAAATTGTTCCATTATGATTATGCAGACAACAAAGATTTAATCTAATTAAAAAACAACAACAATCTTTAAATTTTGCAGAACAATATGCATTCATATCAAAAACCAAAAATATGAACCAGAATGAGGTTAAGAAAGTGTATTCCAGTTTATACAAATCACTAATTGATTTAGAGAATCACAATTTTCGTAGATTAAGTAAAAAATACTTTTAAGGAAAAAATTTCCCAGCTTTTCTCCTAGAAATAAATTTACTACATTTAAACCACTTGTAAATTTAACAACTTAATTCAATTGAATTTTTTTTTCTTGCACTAATGATGGGATGCTTCGTGATTTTAGGTTACGCTTTGATGATGTAAGAAACTTTTGGTGGATCATAAGCAAGAGAAATCAGAAGAGTTATTTAAAAGGTACCATTTGCTATCCCTTATTTCAATGATATGAATTTCATTTGAGGGAAATGCTAAATTTCATAATAAGGTTGTTTAGCTTAACTAAATATGCTTTAGAATAATGAGAAAGTGATTTTTTTTGCATGTATTCCATTAACTTATTAAAAAATACATGAACTTATCTTATATTCAATTATGATATTATGTAATTTACGCATGTGCCACAGAGTTGGAATACTTAGGTGTAACTTGTCAATGTGTTCTTCATGTTTATCGTTTGGCAAGTACCTTGCAATTATTGGTTGGACCTATTAAGGATAATTACATAGGTGTATTTCATTAAGAACTTTCAGTTCTAAAATTGATGGAAAGAGTAAATGCCTTCTTAATGTGTTCTTCATTTCTATTAGTTAGAATCATATTAACTCTTATATGTTTTTATTGTTTTACAGGTTTAGATATAAAATGAGAGGTCAGAAAAGGAATAAAGTAGATAAAAGACAACAAAACAAACCTACTGATGATACTTTAGTCATCGCTGATGGAAAAAGAAAGGGAGCTTTGAATGATGAAGAGAAAATTGAAGAAGTTGAGACTGGATCTCATAATACTCAACCAAATAGCAAGCGACACGTTGTTCGACGAGGAAAGACTGTGATGCACAAATTGACAATAAATAGGGCCAAGGGGGTCAAAAAATAGGTATTGTTCAACAATATAGGTAATCCTGTTGGGGAGAATGCTAAGGAAATGCAAAGCTATATTGGCGTGCAGACTCGCGAACAAGTTAGTATTAAATACAACACTTGGAGTGAAGTTCCAACGACTGTAAAAGACAGCCTATGAGATACTGTAAATGTAAGTTGCCTACAATCAATTTGTATGCCTTTTGATTAAAAATTACATTTCTTTTAATTTTTTGTACCGTCATTTAAATTATCCTAGCAGTCTTGACTTGGTTATTTTTACCTTTTTTTGAAATTCACATTCGTGGTTGATCCTAAATGGAGAAAAGGATGCCTAAAATCGGTTGCAGCGAAATGGAGACAATATAAGAACAAATTGACACAATATGTTACAAAAAATGCTGGATCTCCCGATTTGCACACCCCTCCCAAAGGAGATGATATTGACCCGACTGATTGGTCACATTTTGTAATTTCTCACTTATCAGATCAATTCAAGGTATGATTTATATTGATGTATTCATAATGTGGTGAAATATTATCTAATTTAATCTCCCTGTATAGAAAACTAGTAAAGACCATTCAAAGTTGAGAGTACTAAACAAGTATCCACACCATATGGCTCGAAAAGTTTATGCTAATCTTGCTGAGGAAAATGTAAGTAGACAATATTATATATATGTGAAGTATATCATTGTTATTATTGGTATACTTGCTAATGTTATTTTCATGAAGCCCTCGTTATTGACGGGAGATGATGAAGTTGACCGAGCCACTCTATGGTCTGAAGCGAGGAAAAGCAAAGATGGAACATACCACAGTGAAGATCTGAAGGCAACTGTTTCAAAAATTCTACGTAAAAATTTATTAAAATTAGCTCTTATTATATCTTCATGGTTTGTCTTGCGAAGATAACTCTTAGATAGTTTGTGATGCAAGTATCTATTGTTGTAATTTGGGTACTGTCTTCATTATATTGTAATAAATTGTATGAATTGCAGACCCAATTTGTAGAGGCAAAAAAATTCTTGATAATTAAGGAAGTGATCTCTATCAATCCTCTGATTCTTCTCTCGAACCAACGTGGACTTTGACTTTGACTGGTTGTGTTGACAGCGCTGACTGTGTTGACTGCGCTGACTTTGACTTTGTTGACTGGAGTGTACGCTGACTGTGTTGACAGCGTGTGTAGAGTCGGATCTTCAATTGAAGCTTGTCCGAGCTCGAATTTGGGACTTTGTAACGTTTATCCAGAGGCGTCGAGCCTTTGTTTGGATTAAACGTATTTAATGTGAAAACACTCGATCTGGGGGGCTCAGCACCTTAATCCCGGGTCGTTTGTCGTTCTTGTCTCGAAGAACACTGAAGAACTTAGTTTATGATGAACGCTCGATTTGGGGGGCTCCTCACCTTAATCCCGAATCGTTTGTCGTTCTTGACTTGAAGATGCTTGAAGTATTCAAGGGAGCACTGCTCGTATTCTTGATCTCTTCAGAGCTTTTGTCTTCAGATGCTTCAGTGTGTCTGTGAATGAAGGGAGGAGACCCCTTTATATAGGTGAGAGGTGAAGACCCCCTCATAAATGCCTTGCATTCTGATTGGTCCACTCTATTTGGGCCACATCCTGCGGGCTTGGGCCTCCACTTGTTTGGGCTGCAATCAGGCCTATTTTATTTGGGTCTGATTTAATTTGTCCGGTCTTGTTTGACTTAAGTCAGGCCTCATTTAATTTAAGCTCCATTTAATTTGTTGGGCTTGTTTGACTTAAGTCAGGCCTCATTTGACTTGGGCTTGCTTGACTTGGGTCAGACCTCATTTAATTTAAGCCCCATTTAATTTGTTGGGCTCAAATTATTTATTAATTTACTTTAGGAATTAATTTATTTAAATTCCAAAATAAATTAACATTTAATAAATAAAATCCACGTGTCGCCATTTAATTAGACCGTAAATTTTAACTGCTTACAAATGCCCCCTTGCGATTTGTTCACGGACGCCACGTCTTGATGTGAAGGAATCGCAAAAGTTCCTTTCTTTTCCTTTTTTTTTCAACCCTTGTAATGTGGGCTCTTATAATTGAGATATTACTTTTTTCAAGTAATAATTTTTTCTTGGCCCAACCTTTTATTTCTCAAGTGGCCCAATTCATCCTCTTAGGCCCAAATCAACTTCCTTCCCTGTTTAATTACAAGCAGATACGGGAGACATGAAATAAGAACAGATTTAATTCTTGCTCATCAAGATGCCATATTTTTGCTCAAAATAAAAGAGATCTCTTGAGATCTTGAGAGATTTCAATCATGCAAACTATGGAAAGATCTCTTGAGATCCTGAGAGATCACAATCATGCAAATTATTTCCATAATTTGGTGCAGCCCTTCCACTATATAAGAAGAACCTGGTGCATTTGATTTCTTCATCAATTGAACGTAACACAATTACAGCTCTAACTTCTTTTCTTTTCTTCAAAATTTTGAAGTGTAGCGTAATTTTTTCAAATCATTCAAACTATCTTGTCAAGACTCGAGTGAATTTGTATCCTTGCATCCAAGACACCAGAATCTACATTATATCAAAAGAGTAATCCCACTTTCCCTCGTTTCTTTATTTTATTGTGTAAGCAATTTAGTAATGACAACATCGCTTATGTGAAGCCCATATACTGTACCTTTATATACTTATTCTGCTTTTTATTACTATACGCTAGCTTTTTTTTTTACTAGTATGACTGCTATGTTTTTGTAATCTTTCTTGTCAACCTCGTTATTCTTCATTTTTCCAAAGGAATGGCAAGCGAGCCTCGTCTGTTAACGATTGCCCCCTTTACGGAATTCATTCTTTATCGGTTGCCCCTTTACGGAATTAAAGGATTATCCCTTGGTTGATCTCGGTTATCCCTTCAATCGATTGTCCCTCGGCTGCTCTTTAATGGATTGTCCCTCGGTTGCCTCTCGGTTGTCCCTTTAATGGATCATTACAACACATGCCTAAAGCATTTTTCAGTACATGCAAATAATTATTGGTATATTTTTCAAATTGATTCTATTTTTCTATATACTAATCTGAAATTTTGGGTTTTTTCTTTAGGCGAAAAAAGAAATGTCCAATTACTATAGGACCTTGGGTGCGTAGTGAATGGAAAAAGTTCAAATTTTTGATAAGGATGGATGAAAAGCATAGAGAAGAAAGAACCAATTTAAAGTAAATAACTGATGAAGTTTTAAAAAATTAGAAGAAAATGTGATTGATGAAGGTTGTTTTTCTAAAAAAACTAAAACAAAAAAGTGTGTGAGGGTGTAATATACTTTTAAGTAAAAAATAGAGAGGTTGGTCATTTGATTATTCTATGTAGTTTTATTATGCATATTTAATTTTGACAATACTACTATTTATAATCATCACCAATTTTTTATTTTACTAGTACTTTATGTTTATTCCAAAGATGATGCAAGAAATGCATGTGATGAGAGTGAAGAAAAGCGTATTTTAGTATCCTATTTAACACCTTTTTGATGGAAATTATTGTTATATATTAGCACAAGAGTCTTATATTCGATATATGTGAGAAAAAATGTGTTTGAGGTATTTTATTGTGTTTTAGGTGGAAAAAGGATCAAAAGTGCATAGTTGGAGAAAAGGTGCAACTTGTACAAGAATGTTGAAAAATGCATGTCCAACGTGTGTAATTTTTCTGTATTCATGTGCAGCTCAAAACTGCAAGTGTGATATTTGGTTGGAAAGCCACAGAAGAGAGAATCATTTTGTCGTAAGAAATACCTCAATCGGAGCTCTACTCAGCACGACTACCACTTTGCACAACTTGTTACACATTCAAATATTGAACTTTTTTTGTGTTCTTTATATAGATAGAAATCCAAGAAAGAGAGTATCGCGTGAGCGCAATAATCACTCAAATTAGAGTTTAGATGTGAAAGTTATACACGAAATGGTGAGACTGTGCAACGCCGCTCGATCAAGTCTTGTCCCACTCCACCAAGCTGCTCGACCAAGACTATTCTGGTCGAGCGAGGACACAAAATCATATTTTTAGTAATTCCAAACCTTCAGTGCGTGTACTTTCATATTTTCCAAGAAAAATCCGATCCAATTTCCATAAAGAGAGCTTACAAGCATAAAAGGGGATGCAGATCACACCAAATAAAGACCAAAACACAATCATCATACACCCCACAAGGGGGGATCACCCCCCAAGAATCATCCACATCATTTCCTCCATCCATTCATCACTATGAAGATTTGTCTGTGGAATCAAGAGGAGAACCGAGGAGGATTCAAGACGGAGAAGGACACGACGACTCCTGCATCTAGGGTTTTATTCGTTTCCTAATTTATCTTGTATTTTTCAGACATATGGGTAAGATCTATCCAACACCCATGATTGTTCTTCGTAATATCATGGGCCAGAACCGTTTTGGTAGATTTAGGTTTATGAAGGTTTTATGAATTAATTAACTCTCTTGTGTCTTCCGTACAACACTACTTGTGGATTTATTTTATATATGATTGTATGTTTTTAACTCATATTCATGGTCGTTTTGTGCATCATCAACTGTTATTTAGAGTCTGAATATATATCTTGGTTATTGATTGAGCGCGTTCACTGCTGAATAGGGTGTTTTATTTTATGATTCTAAGTGAGGGGACTATGAAGCTTCATTAGAACTATCATATATGAATGTTTATTAATTGAATTGAATTCGGGTTAGTAAGTAGGATAAAGAGGTAATTTTATAGTACCTATAAAGGGAGATCATATTGGGTTAGATTGTAGACGTGTGAAATAATTGATACTGATAGTATCTAGAAAGGGAGTGAAATTATATCTCTTGCTCCAAGATTATTCACATGTATACACGCATATTTACTTGGGTCTATATAGTAGATTTGCATGGTTTAGTGATGCGCCCATAGTCCACAAGGTAGAGTCATCCTGCACTTGAGAAGGAAGTTAAGTAGTAAAATTGGATTACCTTAGAGCTACCTATTCTCCATACTTGATCCACTTTCGTATTCTTCCAGTGTTATTTATTTTATTTGTTATTTTAATTAATTACTTAGTAGTTTATAATCAAACCTCAAACTTAATTATCTTTCATCTTAATTAATTTAATAAATAGTTAAATTGATAATACGCTGTCCTTTGGATTTGATATTTAACTTGGTCGCTTACTTAAACTGCAACTGATATTCTTAATACCTCGGGATTAATTTTATGTGTTGAGAAAACGCGCATTAAGTTTTATGCGCCATTGCCTGGGACGGCTATTATTATTAATTTATTATTTCTAGTTTGATTAAGACTGTTATTAGTGATTATTGATTTCTAACTAACCTTGAATTTTCTGAGGTACTTGTGCATTAGGAAAAGGAGAGGAAGGAAAGAAAGGAATAACACACTGAGCTAGACATGGCCGGAGCAAGGCAGAATCTGGAAAATGTTGTCATATGTAAAATTTTCACAAACAATAGGATTGGCAACATGGGGTTGATAGGAGCAAGGGGGGAAGATGATGATTTTGAGATACATCCCGCTCTTATCAACATGGTAGAGAAAAATTCCTTTTCTGAAGGTTGCTTTGAAGATCTATATCAGCATCTCAGCAGATTTCTTGGTTATGCAAACAGTCAGAAGGGTGCTGGAGCTAATGACAATGTTAGACGGATCACCTTATCCAAGTTCTCTTTGATTGATAGGGCAGAAGCTTGGTATGACACTCTTGATTCCACGGATTGCACTACATGGGATCAATTGCAGTAGAAATTCTTGGAAATATACATGCCACCCTCAAGGATCTTAAGAATGAAGCAAGACATCACCCAATTTTTTACGAATCAGGGTGAGAAATTTTGTGAGGCGTGGGATAGGTTCAAAGATATGCTCAGGCGGTGCCCACAGTATGGGATGCCTAAGGCTGAGTACATAAACATTTTCTACTATGGATTGCATTATGAGTCGCGTACTCTTATTGATGCATCATCAGGTGGAGCGCTATTATCTAAAACAGCAATTGAAGTAGAAAAATTGTTTGAAGACATCTCTATGAATTCACGTGACTGACCTACGGATAGAGTAAGATGCATATATTACTTGGTAAGGTGGCGTAGGTTGAACATCAAGTGGTGAAGCCAAATAGGAATGATGAGATCCTCTCTAGTCTAGCTAACATCAACAAGCTACTAGAGTCCCAGAAAAGGCAGATTATAGAGTTGACACAAAGGGGGCCTAGTATCCAGCAGCAAGAAGTGAAGAGTATTGAAGATACCTTCAATCGATACATTGCTAAGAATGATGCAAGAGTTGATCATCTTGAGGCTACTATGAATGCTAATCATGTAGATTTATCTAAGCAGTTGAAGGATTTTACTTTGATTATGGGGCAGATGGCCGATAATGTGAATCAATTGACACAAACTTCGGAAAAATGAATGTTCCCATCTAAAGGAATAACAAACTCGAAAGAGTACAACGCCATCACGTTAAGATCCAAAATGCAGTACGAAGGTCTGATGATGCCAATGGGAGAAAATGAAGAAAAAATAAGCTCGCTCGACCAAACTATTTAGTCGAGCAATGGTCGAGCAATGTCTCATGGAACATAGAAATGATACTCTATTTTCAGGTCCATAGCTCAACTAAAATCACCTTGCTCGACCAAACTACTCTGGTTGAGCGGTGGTCGAACAACCCACTATAACTCTGAAAAACGCTGATCAGCATACAAGTTCATTGCTCAACCAAAATAGTACCGCTCGACCAGAATTTCCTAATCGAGCTGAGGTCGAGCGACCTCTATCGGGACTGTACAGTGTAAATCCGTGATGAGGTACCTTGCTCGACCAAAATAACCTCGTTTGACCAAACCCTTCTGGTTGAGTTGAGGTCGAGCAAGATTGTTCGAGTCCCATTTCCGTACAGGACGATATACCTGTTGTTTAGAATACTCCAATACCATCACAAGAGCAGAATAATGAACTTATAGTGGAAAAGAATTGGGAAAGAGCAAAGTGACTGAAAGTCGAAAAGGACAAGCAGAAGGAGGCTGAAAGAGATGAGTGGGGAATCCCAAAGATAAAGATACCTCCTCTATGTCCGTTCTCTCTAGATAAGGTATTGAAGATGCCCATGGAGACTCAATCATGTAAGATCATAGATGTGATTTCTAACTTATTTAGTATTGATTTTACTAGGAAAGATGATTCTGAATTTGAATGAAAGATTGACAAGGAGGAGTCTAGACAACCATGTGAGGAAGGAAATTCCAATGATCATATACTTGTGACCAAGAAAGGTGAGGTGCTTAGTGTAGACAAGAAGAGGGAAAGAAAGTACTTGAAGGTGAGGATGCGAGAACACCGCCATCTGATCGAATAGTTCAAAAAGTGATATTTCGTCGTGACTCGTCGACGTTAAACATGAGTGCTTGTTGGGGGCTTATCCCTTTCATTTTATTGTTTTATTTCTTTCGTGTGAGTGAGGAGTTATTATATTTGAGTTGCTCACATTTCGGCAATTACATCTCTTTTCAAACTTAGTTTCGACTTACGTTTTTACTAAGTTTGGGGGGTGTGATGTACTTACCTCATCTTATGAGCACTAAGGGTATAATTTTTTCTTTCGTTGGTTTTTTGTTTGTTAGGAGGTTGATTTTTTTAGGCATATTAATATTTTAACCAGTGTTAGTATATCAATTTTTTTGCAACTTACCTAATGTTTAGTGTGTTGTTTTTGTGTGTTTTCTAGTGTTAGGTGTCGAGTTTTTAATTTTTCATCTTTTTATTTTTTCTTATGTCTCTTATTTTATTAGTGATGCGAGTGTGTTTGAGTTTTGATGATAGAAAAGGTAAAATAGTGGCAAGATGAGTTCTACGCTGAGGCTTGACTTGATCGAGTTGAACAACGTGAGGAGCTCGTGATCATTTTGAAGGATGAAAATCAAGTGCCCTCATTTTCTTGTTCTAATTTTTATATATGCTTTTAATTAGTAGGAGTGGAAGGATTGAGTTTATATTTTTTGTGATCCATATGAGCTTATATTTTTAAATTGAAATTCATATTCTTTGGAAATTGATGAAGTAAGTGTACTTGAGTTATAATGTGGTATGAAGTTCTATGTGTACTTGTAGGATATTATTTGCCATGAAGAGTGCTCTGTTACTTGTTAGAAACTCATATAAGATTTTGAACCTTGTTGATCATGTACATAATCACATGATATTTTCTTTTCTGGTGACTATCGTTCTTGTGTGTGTATTCTAAAACTTGCCTCTTGTCTTACTTGAAACTATATGTGTGTAAGATGATGAGAGATGATTTAAGGCCATCCTTAAATTTATGAGTCACTTAGCCAAATAATTCTCTAACGAATGATGTTTATCTATGGTTAGCCACGTTGGGCCTAAAAATCTCATTCTTTTGCAGCATACGAGAAAGAACCACTTTAAGCACCTGAATTTTTTTAGCCTAGATTTTTTCTAGATGAGAATTAATGGCTTTTGAAAGTGTGTTGATGGAGTTTTATAACAGTTTGGGAAGGAATGAAATTAGTGTTGAAATAGTGATTGAACTTGAAAATTCATCTAAGGTGGGAAGGAATGAAATTGGTGTTGAAATAGTAATTGAACTTGAAAATGCATCTAAGGAGAATCATGGAGTAGTGCTTAAATCTAGTACTCCATGAAATCAAATACCTTATGGTAGTGCTTAAATCTAGCACCCTATGGAGGATGCGTGAGGTAGTGCCTAAAACTTATACCTAAAAGGAAAAAAGTAAAAGGAAAAAAAATGTTGTGCTTGAAGAAAAAAAATGTGAAAGAGTTGAGAAGGATGTTTTGCTTAATTGAAATGAGTAAGAAGAATAAAAGATCATGATGGACTGCGACTTGATTGATCCGATTTTTGAGTCACTTATCCATATATTTCCTACTTTTACAAAAGAGCCAACATTACATCCAAATAAAAAGTCTTTTTTGATCCCATTGTTGAATCATACTTTTAGTGGTGGAGAGTTTGAGACTTTTGGCAAGCTTATGGTTACGCATGCAATTGAATTGAATCTGAGCATAAACACCTTAACCCATAAGTGTACATCTTTTACAATTGAGTGCGAGTGATATATACTTCCAAGTGAGAACAAGTGTATGCTATGAATTGATTATTACATGTAATGAGAGTTGCATAACCTAAGTTGAGGACAAGTGTATTTTGAAGGGGGTATTGGTCATAGTCCTTATTTCTCCACTAATTTTCTTACTCTCTTACTCTTTATTTTTATTTTGTTGCCTAGGGACGAGCAATGGGTAAGTTTGGAGGATTTATGAGAGTGAAAATAAGTGTGTTTTAGTGTCCTATTTAACACCTTTTAAGTAATAAAAAGCCTTAATTCATATTTTAAGTATAGATTAGAATATATTACTATATTAAGGAAACATATGTACAATTAAAATATTATTAATATATCATATTCAAAAAAGTATATACTTGTTATGTTTCTGAAGGCTTCATATGAGCTGACTTTAGTGACTTTATATTGAGCACGAAATATCTAAGAATGAAAATAATACAAGATATCACAAAATGTGCATAATTTAATAAGATACGACACATTAAAATTGAAATAATATGAGTATTTTTATACAAACATATTATCAATATTGGGAATGATTTCACATAAATGTTACAATTTTGAACCATTACAAAGATCTACAATGTTTTTGCAGACTCACAATACCTTTATGCAGATAATAAATACATAACTAAAATTCATTCACATATAATTAAGAAGAGAACTTACTTAAATATAGGTAATTTATGAAAAAGGTGAAAAATCTAAATGACACATGAGATTAACATCTAAAATAATAATTTGTTGCTACACCTATGGCAACAATAATGCCTTTGAAAAAGCCTGCATGGAGATTGATGACGTGCACTTCTCAATAATGCCTTTGGATAAAATATTTAATGTGTTAACAGGTCCTAGATAAAATATTTGTATTATACATAAAATTTTCAACCTTCTCAATCTTTCAACATACAAGATACCAATAGAGCATATGACAGATACAATGATAAAAAATTTTCTCATTATTCAACTTGCACTATCTTACAATCATATAAAATATAAAATAATAAATATTGATAACTCAACCTTCCCAATCTCAACAGTATCTTCTCATTTACCTCACTTGGAGTGAACTTAGATAAAAACCTAGCAATAGAAAACAAAGGATTTTGCACATTCAGAATTAAAAGACAAACATACCATGATCTTCCAACTCTTCTACTTGAAGAAAAACTAAAGTTCTTCCAAATATATTTTTTGATAGTACAGATAATGAAGTCAAAAACAAAATCAGAAACAGATTTAAATAAGCCTCTTATCCAGGCATTGACGCAAAGAATTCGAGGAAACCCTTATGCTAGATTTTTCCGAGCCATTGGCAACCAACTAACTATTAAAAACCTCAAGGTGACCAAAGAGTATACAATACACCTACAATGGATCAAGTCAGAGCTCTATGAATTAAAGGCAATATTCATCTAATTCCATTTAAAAAGGAGATATTGTTGTACATGTTTATTTTGGAAATCAGCATTGGATAAAACATTATTTAAGTTGTTATGATCCACTTCACTATCTTTTACCTTTTTTCAAGAGGAGAACCTGGTTGGCATCAAGATATTAAAAGACATAATTAAAACTTTGTGACAACTATCCAACTAAGAGAAATAGAACATCTTGAAGAAGGAATCTCCGAAATATGTTTTGAAAATGATGCTATTAAAAACAAAATATAAGGTAATATTTAAAAATTCACTTTCATTACTAAAATTATATCAACCAAAGTAATTACTTCAAAAAATATTATGATATACAGGAAATTCTCGAAGAAAGTGTCATGTTGAGAATACTACTGTTACGAGCTACAATTGAGACATGGAAGTAAAACGACCCTTCTTCGAGCAAGAAGACTATTATAACAATATGACATAGATACATAAAGTTGGAAACAACTAGGCTTAATTTTTTTTAAGGAATCAACAAGGGTTGATCAGAGCAGAGTAATAACAATGAATTATTGGCTCAATAAATGTAGGAGAAACTAGAGGAGACATAATTGGGTTAAGAATATTACTTCTACTGTCTTTTGTTGGAGGACCAAGGGACATGCACCGCCGTTATTTGAATGCAATGGCATTGGTTCAAAATATCAGAAAGCCTGATATCTACTAATGACATGTAATCCTGAGTGGAAGGAACTAAGAACTTCTACACCATGTCCACAAGACAATACAGGTCTTGCTGTAAGAGTCTTCAAAGGAAAGCTGATGGGGCCTTAAAGATCAAATATTGAAAAAGAAAATTTTTAAAAAATTTGCAGCATTTTTTTATGTCATTGAATTACAAAAACGAGGTCTTCCACTTGCTCATATGTTGATAATTTTGCAAATAGGGCATAAAATCAAGAATGCAGACCAGTACAACAAGTACGGGAGTGCAAAAAATCCACCAAATAAAGAAATCAATCTTCCATTGTGTGAGTCGGTGATAAAACACATGCTACACGATCCATGTGAAAAATATAACTTAAAATGTGGATGCATGGCTGACAATGCATGTAGGTTCAAATACCCAAGAACCTTCTGTCCAGCACAATGAATGGAAAAGATTCATACCCAATATATTGAAGAAGAAATGATGGGACCAAGGTACGCTACATTAAAAAAAATAACTAAATATATATTGGCAACTACTCAATGTAGGTATAAAAAAAATATCACATATGATAATAGATGGGTAGTTCCGTACAATTCATATTTATTGATAGTTGATATGTGTTCAATTTTGAAAGTTGTTAAATACCATTATAAATACATCTACAAAGGACATGATAGAGCAGCTGTCCACGTAACTCAAGATGATGAAAGCACCAATAAACGAGATTAAAGAATTTCAAGATGCAAGATGGGTATTTTTATAGGAAACTCTATGGAGAATTTACGAATTTCCATTGAATGAGATGACTCTTTCAGTAATAGCTATTCAACTACATCTGCTAAATCAATAGCCAGCTGCGTATTGGAAAAATAAAATATGAGGAACGTCGTTCAATATGATAGGGCAAGGAAGACCATGCTCACAAAATTCTTTAAGATGTGCCAAAAAAGATGAAGATGTGCAAAAAAAAAATGAAGATGCAAGGAAACTTTTGTACAGGGAAATTCTAATGCATTACGTGTGGAACAAACAATCACTCGTATGGACAAAACGAAGAAATGTTATCTCAAGGATAGCAAGCGCGAACCCATGCGAATGTGAGAGAGATTATGAACAAATATTGCTCCATCATAAGAGGGAACCAAAATCATTTGAGGACCTGTTGAGTGTAAACAGAACGCAATATTTGACATTCAAAGAATTGGCAACACAACAAGCAAGGTTCTTCTAATCAGATGAAAGCATTATTGAATGCTTAGATGAAGCAGCTGCATTCCAAATGCCTAGAGAATTCAAAAGATTATTCGCAATTTTTATCACACACTGCACGCCTACTGATGTGCGAAAGTTATGTGATATTTCCTTCAATTCCCTGACTAAAAACTACCAAAGGAAGAACCAAACTTCTATGGCCGTACTCTTGAATATATTAGATTCTTTCTTGAGGGAATGAGGGAAAGAGTTAACTTCATTTGACAAGCTAAAAATAAATTGAAATGACAAACAAGAGACTTATAGAGTAACGAAAGAAATTACAGAAGAACTGTCTGTTCAAAAACATGAAAAAGATTTGGAAAGTACTTATTCAATAAATGAACACTAAAAGAATGCATACAATGTCATACTTGAAAGAGTGTACAATGACAAGATCGAATTTTTTTTTCCGTAGATGAACTTGGAGGCACAAGAAAACATATCTTTATAGGGCATTGTTGGTAGAAATAAAGTCACGTGGGATGATAGCGCTCGCCACTAGAACGTCAGAGGTTAAAGTTTCTACATTTCAGGAGGCACAACGACACACTCAAGGTTCCATATTCTCTTATAGACTAATGAATCAACAATTTGTAATATTTCAAAGTAAAGTGGTCGAACTGAGATGATAAAAAGAGCATCATTGATAATATGGGTTGAAGCGCCAATGGCAAAAAGAACTACAATTGAAGCTAGTGACAGAATATTTCAGGATATAATGGATAGTACCCAATCATTTGGAGGCAATGTAGTACTATTCGGAGGGGATTTCAGTCAAGTGCTTCCAGTGATACCAACATTAACAAGAAAAGTATTGATGTGTTTTTTTTCTCAATCATTTGGTGCGGATTTTAGTATTATTTTTTCACTTCAACATTTTAATTGAATTCCAAATTATTCTATCAAAATTTTCCTTTCTGCACATCAATAATTTAGTTTTTGTATATAAAAATATATGTGAAGAAAAACAAAATAACGTGCAAAAATTAAATTATTGATGTGTAGAAAAGTAATTTAGTTGCACATTTGATAGGATTTTAGTAAAAAATTTGATGTGCAAAAAAAATAAAAATAAAAAAGTACTATGCATGAATGACAATTAAAAAAATATTGAACAGAAATATTCTTGACATATAATTAAAAAATATATAATATATACCAATTAGCAAGTTTTAATTATATTTACGCCGTAATATATATATATATATATATATATATATATATATATATATATATTAATAAAAAAATATATGGTATCGAAATTGATTATTATATGCATAAAATTAAATAAAAAAATATGAGTAGGTGAAGGAAGAAAAATTTATAACAAATAAGAAAATATGTATAAACAAAATTATAAATGAAATCTTCATTATGATGTGAGGTTAGTTTTGGTATATTATTAGAATTTTTGTATTAGTTAGTAATAAATTATTTTCATAGTGTCTAAGAGTAATAACATTTAAAAATGGTGTATTTAGTAGTAATAAATTCTTCAATAAATTCTTCAATTTACATTTATATGGAAGGAAGACATGATCTTATGAGTACATTACTCAAAGAAAAATAACAACAAACGAGAATGTTGATGATGAACTAAATGAAACCATGATTGGAAAGTTAACATAATAAAACACAGAGTTCATTAGTTATGATAATGCACCAATAATACAAGGAATCAATACCAAGAAACTTTGAACTCTTTATTACCAAATAGAATTCCACCTCATCATTTGTTACGAAAAGAAAAACTACCCCATAATGTTGTTGAAGAACTTGGATCCTGCAAATGGACTGTGAAATGGCAACCGTTTAATCTGCAAAATTTTTACAAAGCATTTGATAACCCACGCATACTGCTAAGCCCAACAAACAATGAGAGATATCCATTCAAGTTTATTAGAAAGCAATTTCCTGTCAGACTTTGTTTTGCAATGATAATAAACAAGGTTAACGGACAAACAATCCAAAATGTGGGAATGTGTCTAATACACCATGTATTCTCTCATGAACAATTTTATGTAGCATTTCTAGAGGCATATCCATGCAAAATACAAAAGTTTTGGTTGTATTAGATGATCATTGTAAGATATAGAACATTGTATACAAAAAAGTTTTAATGTGAACAAAAACAAATTACTTGATTTATTGTACGAACAAAAGTATAAAATGATTATTAAATAAAGAGTTCAACTAGAGTGCACTTGGTCCACAGCGACGATCATTACCGTTACATTAAATTTTAATTTAATTTCTATCATTAAATAAAATAAAATAATAAATTAAAAAAAAAACCTACTACACTCTATTTTAAACCTATAAAACCCTAGATGCACCAGTGCACTGGGTGCACCTCTAATTCACTATTAAATAGAATATTTACTTAAATTGTTCATTATTATGTTGGAAAAAAAGACCTTTTATAAGAAGAAAATTGCATAACAAAACATAAGAGCACAAAAATCACATTTCAAGCTACAATGTGCACGTGATGTGCAACGCACGTCCTGTAAACTAGTTATTTAAAGAGTCTCTTGGAGTTGCTTTAAATTTGAAGAGTGGAACTTAATATGAAAATTTAAAAATTAAAATAAAAAATTGGCAAAGACATGTGTGAGACAGTCTTACATAAGCCCTTTTGTAAAATGAATAAAAAAGTGATAACATCATTAATAAAAAGTGATATTTAATCGATAAAAGTGATAATAGTGCAGTTAACTACTCCCGCGTCCCAGTTTAATGCGAACAACTTAAAGTTTTTATAAGGTATTGTTCGCATTTCACTGGGATGGATTGAGTATTTCATTAACAATTTATAATATAAATAAAAAAGTTGTATAATTTTATGGCGAAAGTAATTAAACAATTACTTCCACCATAATAATTTATAATATAAATAAAAAAGTTGTATCTAATGGTGAAAATGATAATTAATACAAAAGCATAAAATTATTTTACCGTACCAAGGTCTCAAACAAGACTGCCCCACAAAATTTAATCCAATTTACACAAGTATTTGTCTATAGTTAATTGTTCCTCAAAATACAATACTCCATCCGTCCCGGGTATTTTTACCCATTTATACGAGCACGGAGATTAAGACGTGTTATTTTTTTAATATATAATGTAAGAAAAAGTAGGGATAAATTAATAATTTAAAAAGAAAAAGTAAATAAAATTGTTGGGAATAATGAATAAAGTATAAAAAAAGTAATTAAAATTGTTGGGATTGTAAAACGTAAGTAATAAAATATTATGTATTTTTATCATTAATGGAATGCGTAGACACCCCAAAATAAAAAGTGAATAAAAATACGTGGGACGGATTGAGTAATTTTTTATAAAATTTTATGAATTCAAGGCTTGAAAAATTGGCATACTATCAATTTGATGCCTAAATTTTTTTTATCGATTAAGAGCTTAAAATTTGTAAAATTATCAATTTAGTATTGAATTTTGACCTGATAAAATAAGAGACCAACTATAACAAATTCATACTTTAAATTAATAATTTTATATATTTTAAGCTCTTAATAAATAGAAAGCATATTTCAGCATCCAAATTTATACTTTACTTATTTTTTGGGTTTGAATCAATAAAATTATTTTTTAATTTAGCAAGTGCGTTTAAACGCGTGTGAAAATAAAATAGTGAAGCAATAAAATAGACGAGCGTCATAATACTCGTAAACGAGTCAAATCCACTTGCTTAGTATTTAATTCACAAAACGTTAATGGCGGAGACCCCACTCCCAAGCGTCGGTGGGCGGTTGTTTTCAAGAAACAATCACTGCTATTCAGTAGTCTACTGCTCTGCTCTCTCTGTCCTCATTAAAAATCCCTCTCTCATTCACACTTTAATTCAACTACCCCACCCCAGATCACTCCCATTTTCTCTCACATACTCTCGAACCCTTCATTCAGCAGAATCAACTTGGTTTGATTTCAGAAGATGAGAGAGGAAGAATCCCAGAGGCCCCAAACAAGTCACAGCAGCAGCAGCGGTACACTCGGGGCAACAAATTTTGGTATTAAGAAAGAAGGGTCTGGAATTGAGGGACTGTTTGGCAGGGGAAAGTACAAATTGTGGGCTTTAGCTGCTATTACTTTACTGGCACTTTGGTCCATGTTTACAGGCACTGTCACCCTAAAATGGTCTGATGTTAATCTCAAACACTCTTCACAGGATTTGGACCCCTCTATCCATGGTGATCTTGATGTTCTGGTACACTGATTTTTTCACTACTGTTCATGTTTTTCATGGTTTAGATTAATTGGGTATATCTTTACTGCTTGTGTGTCTGGTGGGGGTGGGGTTTGGGGAAGGGGTTTATTAATACTATTATTATTAAATGTTTATTTCTTTGCTTTTAAGTGTAAGACAGTGGTGTGAGATCTGATGTATAAGGAAGTTGAACATATGTAGATATGGGAGTGCAGTTTAGCTTCCTTTTTTTTTAAGGGGATGTGATTCAAGTAATTGTAGGTCCAAAATTTGATCTATTTGCTTGCTAACCAAATGAGAGCACATAAAAGTTTGAATTTTTAATGTGTGGATGTTCTCTGCTGTGAGAATTGTGATGTGATTTATGTGGGATTTAAGGTAGGCAGTTGTAATTAGAAGTGTTTGATGATTGATTGAATTATGTGGGTTCATTTGTTGAATGTTTGTGTAGGATGTAGATGAAAGGGAGAAGATGGTGAAGCAAATGTGGAATGTATACAAACACAGCAGTGTAGGTAGGCTTCCAAGTTTCTGGAGAGATGCATTTGGGGCTGCATTCCAGGATTTGAGCAGTGAGGTTGACAGTGTGCGCGAAGCCGCCCTTCTTGAGATCGCCAAGATGTCCTTCCGCTCCTCACACATTATTGATCCTCCTCCCGCTCAATCAAGTTCTAGGTGCGTTTAAGAGGATGCCGGTGGATAATTCCTTTTGGCATTCTGTTGTGTGTGCTGAGATATATGGATTTAACTTTCTATGTGGGTTATCAACATAAACACATTACAATGTTTTGCTCGAGATTAAAGAAAAGGCATTGTGATATTTATCAGTATGATTCTCTATGAAAGGATGGATGAGTTAAAAGTTCTTACAATCAAGGGCAGGGCATCTATTTATCGTGTTATAGATTCAAATGTCGTCATAATTTCATAGAACAAGCATTCAACCATGACAATTTTAGTTGATGTACAACAATAACTTCTAGGATTCATTAAATATTACAAGTGAAATGCATATATATAATTCATGAATGCAGCAGTTGATCTCACCTTTTCATTTCTCTTTTTTCATGTGACTTTTTGGATTGAGAAAATGAAATATCCATGTGATGAGCTCCTAAAAACGACTATTGTTTATCATTCTCTCTTCTATTTGCAGATCATCAGAAGCTCGACTCAGAATCAAACTGAGAAAGGCGAGAAAGCTGAAATGATGGAGCAACAGAAAGATGTTCCGATTTCAGAATTTCTCATTCCCTGGTCACATTCTCCAACTCTACTATTTTATTATACAGCATTTGCATCCTCGTTGCAAAGTAATGAGATGCAACCGTGTTCCATCGTGGCTCGGACAATATATAGTTGTAATGAATGATGATATTTCTTGTTATAAATTAGCTACTCTTGCTCTTCTATTTTAAATCTAGTTTGCAATTTTTGCTTGCATATTTAAGCTGAATGAGATTTCCTTATAGCTCTGATACCAATGGCTGAACATGAGATTCAACGGGTTGGACCTTGATTTGCTGTAGTTGTTCAAAAGAGGAAAATTGCCCACCATGATTTAGATATTATTAACTAGTTATGTTATACTATTCTCCATGGACCATCTGTGATTATTGAGTTTCTGATATCTGGATATTGGTATCAAAAGATTTTACCCTTCCCGATTGTTATGCCTAACCAATTACAAAAATTATCATACAATTTTAAGATGATATAATATGGAATACAACTGTAATTTGTATAAGAGGAAAGCATTTTGGTGATAAGATAACAGAGACGTATGAATTCCTGGTTGCATTTATTAACTCAACTGCGTTCCCACTTGTCTGTCTATGCTAAATACTGATTTGATCCTTTTTAGGAAAAATGATTTGGATTTTGAAGTTAAAAAACTTTTTAAAAAATAATTGATGAAAACTGATGGTGGTCCAATTAAAATATTTTATGAACAGTTGGTATAAATAAATAAATACTGTTAAAAACATTTTAAGAAAAAGTGAGGATTTTTAATTAAAATGATAACTAAAAATATGGGGGGTGGTAGAATTGTTGCTCTTAATTCTAAAGGATAGTCTTGGGTAGAAGTAGAACGTTGTTGAGATTATTTTATATTTTATAATTAATTATTACTACTTTTTAATAAAAATATGTTACTCCTAATTTTTTTTTTGAAATGTTATATTTTTTTACTTGTATTAAAGTTATTGATGAAATAGTTCACAACAATATTATTACTTTTCATTAAAAATATTATTACCTTTTTATCTGTATTATGAAAGCCATTTGATGAGAAAATTTCAGACAATTCTAAAATGATTACGTGGGAAGAAGAAATAATTTAATATTAAATGTTATACTTTAGTATAACTGTTTATACTCTTTATTATTTGAGAAAAAACTTAGTTTTTTTAATCAAACATTTTAGTATAACTGCTTATACTCTTGATTATTTGAGAAAAAAAAATTAATATTTTTAATTAAGTATTTATACTATTCATATTTTATTCGACCTTTTTAATAAAAAAAACATTCTTATTAATTAAAATGTATACTTTTTAGAATAAAATGATATATATCGTTATACTGACCAACTCTAAAAATTAAGACAAATTTTCTTGTGAAACGTTATATATGTGAGATGATTTGTGGCACGTGTTAAAGTATGTCTATTATATAAATAAAATAGAGTGTATATTGGGTGCACCCTGGTGCAAGGGTGCACACATATGTGTATGACTTTTTATTCTATTTTGTATACATTTTATTCTATTTTATATACGTGTTTTGTAATAATTATATACTTTTTTCACATTAAGTTTTTCATTAAGAAACTAACATCCATATGCGTATAACTTTTTATTCAATAGTGTATACATGTTTTTTAATAATTATATACTATTTTTTTACACTCAAATTTTCATTAAAAAACTAGCAATTAAATTGTACACATTTTTGCTCATAATTGTGAGTCCAACTTCAGTGCACCGGGTGCACCTGGATAATATAAATGGCTAGATCATAATCTTATTTAATTCTAACCACTAAATAAAATTAAATAATTAAAAATTAATACAATAACTACTCACCACACCCTACCATTTAACCCATTAATCCCTAAGTGCACCGGTGCACCCAGTGCACTACAGAATAATCTCATAATTGTATATGTTTTTTTTATATTTGTATATGGGTGCACCCTATCTTAGGGTGCACCCGGGTCCACACTATAATTAGCCAATAAAGTATGTTTGATAATTGTTAAAGTATGTTTTTCTAAATTATGGTAAATGAAGAATTAAAATATGATTTTAGAGTGCTATAATATGATTCATTATTAACATACTTTAATTACAAATAAACATATTTTACGTATATAATAAGCATATTTTAGTAATAGGTGGACCCATCTCACAACTTTAATATAAAATTAATATCCTTGATTTTTTAAATTAAAAATTAAAATTTTCAATCAATGAAAATAATACCTTTGAAATTTCAACATATTATTTAATAAAAAATAATGGCAAAAACTTGTGTGAGACATTCTCACGTAATGGCTTACACGAGATGGATAAAAAGGATAACATTAATCACTTTCGCTATAAAAACATTAATACTTTATTTATACTATAAATTGTTAATGAAATAGTTAACTGTATTATTATTACTTTTCATCGATTGAGTATTATTTTTCGTTAATAATATTATCACTTTTTATCCCTCCCACGTAAGAGCTTAAATGAGACGTTCTCACACAAGACCTATCCAATATAAATAGCGTTATTAATTATTTTTAAAATATTAAAACATAGTAGTAACTTTGAACACTTCTTATATAAAACCAAATCAAAACTAAATTGTTTTCGATTGAATTATGGCTAAATCGTGTGCTAATCGGCTTTAAAATTTGAGTTAGTCTTCCTGTGAACCGGATTTACGGTGTAAATCCTGTGAACCCTCTTAATTTAAACTCTAACAATATATAAGATATTATAAGATTGAAGGGGAATTATAGAGTTTACACTATGATCCGATTTACTAAAGTGTTTACTTTAAAATTAACTATTACATGCACATAGGGAACAGACAAAACTTGGTGAAAATATGTACATATTTTTTAGTGATACTTTATTCTTCTAGTGATCGACAGAGAAGAGTTATCAAGGAAAGGGCTTTACAGCAATGCTTATAGTCTCATTGCAATAGCTTTTTGCGCCAAAATAAACATAACTACAATAATTGAAAAGGCAAAGATAACCTCTATTGGCACCATGTTATTTGCATCTCACCATTTAATACTTAATCAGATTGCACTCTAATACGCCCCTCACATGCAGACGGGGAATTTTTGCCTCAAGCCTAGCATGTGAAATTTTCTCATAAATATGTGGCGATGAGATTTGAACCCTGGACCTTTTTTAACCATGGGCTCTGATACCATGTTAAACGACCACCTCATTTAAAAGCTTAAGCTGGTAGAGAGGAGAACCATTTAATACTTAATCAGGTTGCACTCTAACAATCAAAGGCATAAAAGAATGAGAACTGGGTATAAGATCATTAAACAAAGGTTTTTTACGTAAAGTTACATATTTCTATGCAATCGAATATACTACAAAAAAAATGTCAAATTCTTTTTTTATGCATCGGAATTCGATCCATAAATCGATTAATTAGAGGGAGGCCAGAACCCATTGTCCATTAGCGTGAAACCCAATTTTAAGTTAAAGTTTGGCGTTTTGTATGGACTGACCTCACAGTTGTTGGTCGCAACTGTGAGTTTAGAACCTGAGACCTGAAGGAGTTCTAATGACAAAAAAAATTTATTGAAAGATGCTAAAATATACTCCCTCCGTCCCAATTTAAAAGGACCATTTTTTTATTTTGGTCGTCCCACCCAGAGAGTCTCATTTCCTTCTTTATACAGATGGAACCCACACAACTCTTCTAATACAATTAAAATATGAAACTCACACTCTCACTAATACAACTACCCACTACACATTAAATAATAATACTACATAATCTAAATGAAAAAACAAATGGTCCTTTTATATCGGAACGGAGGGAGAAGTTGAAATTCCCAATTTCAATGAATATTTTAATTACTATTTATATTGAAAAAGTGACTGTTGAAATGCCATTTTTCCATTTTGATTTCCAGCAAATAAATACTTCCAATGGTAATTCCTATTGGACTTTTTTGTGTTCGACAAAATCCATAGCCGAATTGCAATAGTTAATTTTTTTTTTTTGGATTTCTGAATAATATACAACGTATATTCCTTAAATAATCACTTTCTGAGTTTTGAAAAAACAAATATATAAATTTCCATGAGATATCTATACATTTCAAAAATCCAAAGGAGAAATATCTATTAAAATTGTTTCCCAAATGTAAAATTTTCATAATGAAATAAATTTGATATTTTCTTTTATTGATTAAATTAGCAAATATGTATTATCTTAAAATAAATAACGGCAAAATCTCTATTAAAATTGTTTCCTAAATGTAAAATTTTCATAATTAAATTAATTTGATATTTTCTTTTATTTATTAAGTTAGCAAATAAGTATTACCTTAAAATAAATAGTACAATAAAAAATTGATGATGAAATCTTTTGTTACATGTATTATATCCCACACCACGAATGAACCTTGACCCAAACGCCTCAAAAGGCTTCGGCACCAAGAAAGAGCATATGGGGCAGAGGATAAACTCGGTCCAATTGATGGTCTGACCATAAACAAAGCTCCACGAGCCACGAACAAGCATGAGCCCAAAACAAGTTAAAGATATACGTGACTGGTTTCATATCATAAGCTCATTATATAGCTTTGGCTGAACTGACCTTATAATAAGCTCGGTCCGGTGGAGGATATGGTCGGTCATCCCTTCAAAGGATAGCTAGACCAAAAAGCAATCCAAGACAAGGTAATAAAATGGATGGAACAAATCACTAGAGCTGTCAATTTGGTCAACCCGCCCAACCCAATAATCTACCACCCATTCCTATCTCCACCAAAAAAAAAAAAATTTTTAATAAAAAATTTAGATTTTAATATTAAAATAATTAAAATATTATCATCCATCTTAACTCTACTCCTACCCCTACCCCTATCCCTATCCCTATCCCTATCCCCCGTCTACCCCAAAAATTTTTTTATTTATTAAAATTTAGATTTTAATATTAAAATAATTAAAATATTATCACACATTCTACCCCTACCCCCCACCCACCCCACCTACCCTCCATCCCAACACCCCTCACCCACCACCAAAATTTTTTTTATAAAAATTTAAATTTTAATATTAAAATAATAAAAATATTATCATTCATCCTACCCCTACCCCCACCCACCCCCGTCCCCCCAAAAATTTTTTTTTTATAAAAATTTAGATTTTAATTAATATTAAAATAATAAAAATATTACACAACCTACTCCTATCCCCACAACCCACCCACCCTTCCCAAATTTTTTTAAAATTAATTTAAAAATTTTTATAAAAAAATTTTGGGAAGGGGTGGATGGATGGGTGGGGATTGGCTATTGTGGTAATATTTTTATTATTAAATATTATAATTTAAATTGATATAAAAAAATTTTGGGAAGGGGGTGGGTGAGTGTGGGGTAGGGGTGGGTGAGATAGCGTGGTAATCATTTTATTATTAAAATATTAAAATTTAAATTTAAATTAAAAAAACTTTTTTTTGGAAGGGGTGGGGGTGGGGTGGGGTGGGGGTGGGGTAGGTGAGTGGGGTATGCTGGTAATACTTTTTATTATTTAAATATTAAAATTAATAAAAGTTTTAATATTAAAATAATAAAAAAAAATTGGAGGGGAGAGGGTGGGGTAGAGTGGGTGGTAAGTGAAATATCCGTAAAAAATTACTAATAAAAAAATAAAATAATTGGATCATCCCGTGGGTCGACCCACCAATGACCCACCCCAACCCGCAAGTGACATGACCCGCGAGTGACCTAACCTGCAAGTGATCCGACCCGAGTGTGACCCAACCCGTTTGAGCCCGCATAAGAGCTGGTTATGATGAATTTAGGTTAAACTGACTCACCAATCTATTCTGACAGCTCTACAAATCACTTTTTATTTATATGCCGAAAGGACAATATACAATGAGCATGCCTTACTCTCTTAATCGATGAGAATGCACTCAAGGACGAGGAACACCTACACATTTTACTTTTGGGCAACCATAGTCTCCTCTCTAGGAACAAATCAGATTTCCTCCACAATAATTGTCTTCATCCGATTGGCCAAGATATAGGGCTAGGAAGGAGCATGTGAGAGGAACAAGAGAGAACATATAAATAGCCTTTAATTTGTATGATTAGGCAGGTTTTTATTACTTCATCTTCACCGAAGGGAGAGAGAAGAGTTTTGAGTGCATATGCAAAAGGAAAATGCAAAGTATAATAAGGAGATTGTATGTTTCTTTCATCTTCATGGATCCTGTTTGATCTGCTTGTTCTTGTGTGATTTAACTTTGCTACTCCAAGCATAAGCCCAACCCATTAATAGACCATCAAGAAACAACCATCAAAGTATTTAACAAACATGATCTAACATTTAGAATAATTCTTTTCACTAAGCCAAAAATTGTTCACTGCATACATGAAAATTGTGAAAAGAACTAACTCTTTGGATATTATTATCCTAATGAATCACCCATCGAGGTTCAAGTAGTAGTATGGCTTTGATTGGGAAGAATGTGGGGGTCATCTAAACATTTCATAATGAACAAGCTTTATGTAAAGAAATTTACAGCAATTCACCTAGTTGTATTTGATTGACATGTTGAGCTATTGTTCTTATATCATTAAGTTACTGAAAAACTAGAATGCTAGCTCTCGTTATATGGAAAATAATCAATGGTGGGGGCGGATTTAGGGTGGGCTGCCCCAAGTTCAGGACTGTCCATCAAGTCCATCATATTATATGTAAATAATTTGTTATTTTAAATTTTATCCAATCAAAAAATATTTAAAGTCTACTCAAAAGAAGTCCCAATTCATCTTCGTTCAACATTAATTAGAGTTTTGGACACAGAATCCTTCCTTTGTTATTATTAAATAAACTTAGCCCTGATTAAAAATATATTATCACTTATTATCCGTTTCATATAAGATCTTACGTGAAATGGTTTTACACAATACTTGCCATAAATTAATTTAATAAGTTTAATATTTTTGTGATATAATTATTTCATTAAAATTAAAATATATTTAAAAAAAATCAATTAAAATAACGTGAGACGATCAAAAAATGATAAATTTTGTATTGAAAAGTAATACTCCCTCCGTCCCATAATACATTTCACACTTTCTATATTTGGACGTCCCACAATACTTTTCACACCTCATTTTTAGTAAAAAAAGATTACCATTCTATCCTTCAATTACCCAATATTTTCAAATGGCCCAACTGCATTAGGCCCACAATTTAGTTTAATTGTTTTGATTTGGGCCAACTAATTACAATCTCAATCCACTAATCTTAACCCAACTACTCCTAACCCTAATCACCCCCACACGGCTGTCAAACTCATTTCTCACCTTCATTTCAGATCTGTTCGTATCCATTCCTCCATCTCTCTCTCGCCTCTTCTTCCCGTGAACAAACCCTAGTGCTTCTCATGCAGATCTGAACCTCATCGACTCAACCCTAACCCTAACCCCATTCTTTGCTCCCATCTTCCTTCGATCTACCTTTTTCTTGTGTAAATCTTACCATCTCTTGAACATACGATGTTGAATTCGAATCCACATCCTTTTCTGTTCGATCTAAACTTTTCTCCACCAAATAACGTTCCGGCGCCTGAAATCGAAGAAGTGCGGTCTGGATCTAAGAAGAGGCGAAGCGAGTTGGAGGTTGGGGTTCAGTGTGTGCCCTCGGTTGAAAACAGCCACAACTTCGCAAGAAACATCGCCGGAACCCCCCCCTTCGTGGTGGTTCCCGACTCTTTGGCGATGGATTCTGTTCTGGACTCACTCTTTCCCGAGTCTGAGGAATCCAACGAAGTGGCTGAGGACTCCGAGGTTGAAGATGAGGATTTAGAGTTTAGCCCACGTCCCTCTCTTTTCCGGAGATACCCCACCGGTTGTGATTTCGGCCATGTTAAAAGGGTCAAGGAGTCCAACGATGGAGTTGCTGGAACTGTTCAGTCACCTCTTGTCCAGAATGAATGGTCAGATGAATTTAAAAAATTCATCTACGAGATGATTTGTCTCTTCCTTCCTGAATATCGGTAGATTCCTATCCCTTGCGATTTACTTTGCCCTGTGAGGCTTTTATGTGGCCTGTGAGGCGTTTATGTGGCCCTGTGAGGCATGTTTGTAGCCATGTGGGATATTTGGTGTCGGATGATGCTTAATTGGTACTTTACTTTGCCCTGTGAGGCATGTTGGTGGCCGTGTGAGATTTTTGTTGCCTGATGATGCATATGTTTGACTTTACTTTGCCCTGTGAGGCATGTGTGTGGATGTGTGAGATAGTTGGTGTTTGTGCATGCATCATACATACTTTACGTTGCCCTGTGAGGCATGTTTGTGGGTGTGTGAGATATTTGGTTCCTGATCATGCCTAATTTGGACAGCTTCTGTTATAAAGTGAGGCAGTTGTTGGGTAATGATGCTCACTTTGTTTTTTACTTGGCCTTGTGAGGCATCTATGTAGCCCAGTGAGGCATTTGATGGCTGATTATGGTGGATTTGGTCCTTACTTTGCCCTGTGAGGCTTTCATGCTTGGTTATAAAACTATTATGATGATATTAAAGTCTAACTTGGGGTTAAATGTAGGATTAAAATCGCCCGGTGACGAATATTTTCCGAGGGCAGAGGCTGTTGCCCAGTGATGATCATGTTTGGTGACTCTGTTCCTGTGATTTCTGTACGTTGAGTCACCAATAGGTTTTTTTTGCCTATTTAGGAGACTATGAACCCAATGACGATGTTATTCCGAGGGTTAAGTTCCCATTGAAGCCATGTTAAACCTCTGTTGAGATTAAAAGCTTAATCAAACTCCATTCTTGTCCCTCATATTAGGTGTTCAGAGTCACCATTTGGTTTCTTACCTATTTTGGAGACTACAGATATTTTTTTGATATCAAATTTGTCACCAATAGGTACTGGAGACCTTTTAGGAGACCGTGCTCGGTGATGAAATTTTTTCTGAGAGCATGTTGAACAAAAAAAAATCATACCATTACTATAGAATGCTTGTTTACAACTTAAACAAAACATAAACATCAAAAGGACTTTATACAGTCCATTGTTTACGTTGTAAACAACAAAAAAAGGCCATACAATAACTATAGGAAGTTTGTTTACAGCTTAAAAACACATAAACATCAAAAGGACATTACACAGTCCATTGTTTATGCTGTAAACAACAAAAAGGGCATTTCTTAGAGCCTAAACAACCCAAAAATAGATAATCCAGACCTGATGATCAAACACCTATATATTGCATAAGTTCTGCAATATCATAAACCAGCTTGTACCTTGATTCCTCTTCAAGTAGCTTCATTATGCAGCCCAGTACCAATTCCCCATCAATCTCAAGATTGATTGCCAGAGTTCCCTCTCCTATCATCTTAGCTTTTCCCATGTGTGGCACTTTGTAATTGTTACCTCCTTCCACCTTCATTATTTCAATTAAGCATGCTTGTAGACTAAGAAACACATTGTTGAGTGTACCTGGAGTTAGGTTTTCAAAGGATATCCTCACATTATTGATTAGTTCATCCACATTGTAGCTTGCTGTTTCCCACTGAATTGACTGTAGAGCTCTAAACCACTCTAAGTCATTGATATTGGTGTCCGAAGAGTTTGGAGGCTGATTATTTAGTCTGATGTTGAATCCATCAGATCTTGCAGCCACTCCAAACTCCACATCACTATTAGTTATGTGTGGTTTTGCATTATCCTGTTGGATAAGTATATCCTTACTCATAAATGTTGGCCATTTAGCCTTTATGGCTGGAATAATCTGTGAAAATGTTTCAATATGCATATAAAAACTTTTGTATGCATAAACTAAAGCATATGTCCTGAAAATATGATTCAAACTATAAATGAGGTCAAATAGAAAGTCATAGTTACCTGGTTGATTATGCAGTCTCTTATCACTTCTTTGTTGACGGTCTCACATGGTTTGGTAACCATTGTCCCCCTTGCCCTATTCTTTGACCTCCTTTTTGCTGGCTCAGTCCTTGAGAAAGGAAAGATGCCTATTTTACCATCAAAAAGCACTTCTCCCTCACTTCCAAATATAGGCCTAGAAACCGCACACATGAACATTACTTTGGTAATAAAATTCTTTGACTTGCATGTTCTATGGGGCTCTTCCTCCCCTGGAATGATGTAGTACCTCTCATTGACCCTTGTCATGTAAAACTATTTTTCATCAATATGCACCACATTGTGCATTTCATCAAACATGAGTTTGTCTGCACTCATATCATGATGAATCTGATGCAAACAGTAATTGAGCCTTTGAAGCTTGTTCTCCAGAGTTAGCTCAGGCTTGATTGAGTTTGTATGAGCTTTGATGTCTCCCAATTTTATCCACCTACCAACTGTGGATTTGCTCACCTTTAGCTGCCCTGCAAGCCCTCTTATTGTACCTCGGTTTTCAAAAGCTATCCCCTTCATTTGCTCAGTGTCTAGTTTAACTCTCTTGGTCTTTGAAAAACCTTTTTTGTTGGAAATGAAGGTGATTGGGTCTCCTGCTTCAATCTGCCTTTTTGCATCTGCCCATATGTTGAATATGGTTCTTCTAGTAACTCCGAAAATCTGTGCTGCCTCCATTGCTTTCCCAAAGTTGATATTTCCATCAGTGCTATGCCTTAAAAGATACTGACCAATCAGATTTTTGGAGTGTGGAGAGAGGTTTGGCTTTGAAGTTGCCATTAAATGTTAACTAAGTGCATTAATGTTTGATAACTTGTCCCACCATATTTATTGTGAAGATATTGGTGGGAAAGTTTCAGAATTAGAGGGAAAAAATGAGGTTTACTGAAATTTTTGGTGGGAACTCACAGAAATAGGACAGTTTTGGTGGGAAGACATCTTTGTTAACATGTCTTTGGAGGGAAACAAATCTCAATGATGAATTTATAATCTGAGGGCATTTTTTTTAATGAATAATGCTCTTAACATATTTTTTTATGCCTCATATTCAATAATTTTTGTTATATAAACATGATTTCACTATATGGTTGTATTTTCAGAAATCTATGAACAGGGAAGCATGAGTTTTCTTAACTTATGTAATGGAGAAGAATATGTAATTTTATTTCTGTTTTATTTTTTCTTTTTAATTTCTGTAAGTTATGCACTGTAATTTTAATTGGAGTGTAACAAATTCCTGTATTTTCTAGAAGAAGTGTAGCAATTTTATGTAATTTTAGTAGATTTATGTAATGTTTCTGTAATTTTTTTAAGGTGCTGTAATTTTTTAAATTACTGTATTTTTTTATTTAATTTCTGGACTTTCAGAATTTTTTATTATTTCAATTTTTTTTTTATTTTTTGGGTGATTAGGGATTGGATTAACTTTAATGATAAAGTTAATCCAAACCTCTAAACCCAGCTGCATGGACAAAATTACCCCTTCAAAAGTGAGTTGACAAAGTCAAAAAGCAACTTTTCTTAAACAACGTGGAACAGTAAACGTGGAATATTTTCTGGAATATTTTCTGGGACGGAGGGAGTATATATTTTAAAATAAACAATCAAATCATTACATCAATCACCTTACAATTATTGTACATAAATATTTACACATAAATTGAATCATATCCCAATGTGTAGCATATATTTGAAGAGTAGCAAATAATTACAATATGGAAATTTTGTAGAAATTAATTATGGAATTTTCACCATTTATAATTAATACATAAATACATGAATTAATGAAATAATATTTTAAAAATTATACAAAAGTTAAACACACACAAAAATTTTATAATTTTAAAATACATCATAATTATTTCAAAATTAAACTCTACCCAATATAAAATATTTACTCAATATAATATAAAATATATTATATAAAATTTAAAATAAATGAATTAATATAAAATACTTTATAATTTACTCACTCCTTCCCGACACAAGACGTGTGTTTTTTTTTGCACGTAGATTAAAAGATATAATATTTAATGAGTAATTGAGGTGAAAGAAATAATATTTTAATGTACAGTGTGTAGGTGTATTAGTGTGATGTGTGGGTGATTTGCCATAATATAGTGGGCATGACCAATTAAAGAAATTATCGAACCACAGGGAGGAAGGTACTAGGGTCTAAGCGATCTCGTGTTTGTCATAGTTTTATAGAGATGATCAAGAAGGGAAGATAATCAATAAATGACAATAAAATAAATGGATAGATGAATGGGAGATGGATGAATGAGCCAAGTAGATAGAGATGAGACTAGCAATACTTAAAGCATGAAAAATCTAGGTATCATGCAATGAATTCATATGTGTCATGGGTAAGAGACTAAGGGCCAACACTAAGATCACCTAAACTCCCTCTCGGAATGAATAGGATATGGAATGACATTCATTGGATTGGTTCTCACTCAAACAATTCCAACTAGGTACTAAGCTTGAAATGAGAGTCCCTTCACATAATCTATTGACTTCTCAATCTAATAAATGATATGTTCTATCAAAGGGTTCTAAACTATGAAGGACTTCTCAATCTCTTCACAATCTATAATGCACATGAAGTGTTTGATGAAATGATTCACTTAATTATCCTAAATATGCAATTGACTTCTCAATCTAATCACATGCTTAAAACAATTAAACACACAAATCATCATAAACCTCAAGATCTAAAGCATCAATGATAGAAAATCAATTAACCCAATCAACATAATCATTCAATTATAAAATACCAAAAATTATCCAACACAATTCATATTGCTAATCTCACAAGGGAGATTAGCCTCTCATATCCATAAGAAAATTAACATAGACATTAAATTCCTTACAAAACATGATAAACAATTGGTTTCAATACAAAGTTTAGATGAAAACTCCCTTGGATGTCTCCAATGGTGATCTTCTTCTTCCCCTTGCAATTCACCTCTCTTCCTTGCTTCTCTAGCTACTTGGATGAAGGATTTGATGGTTGGATCAAGGTAGATCCAAAGGATGAAGAATGGATGAAGGTGAAGGAGAAGAATGGAGGAAATGGTGTGTGAGGTGTGTGTGGAAGGGGTGGAAATCGGATCTCCCTATAAAATCTGAATGGAGGGGTATTTATACCCTTTTGGGCCTTCTAGAAGGATTCTGATTTTTTTCTGATTCCAGACACGACACGAGTCGTGTGGCGCAACACGGCCATGAGGTGCCCGTGTTGCGTGAACTGATGCTCCCGCACGGCCATCGCTTACAGGCCCGTGTTGGCTACACGGGTCGTGTGCTGCAACACGAGTCGAGCTCCGCAACACGGCCAAGTGGTGGTCGTGTTGGATGAATAGATGTTGCCGCACGACCATTCTGGACAGGCCCATGTTAGCTACACGAGTCGTGTACTGCGACACGGCTCGTGCCACCGACACGGCCAGTCGTGTTGCTGCTGCCCTGATTCCTTCACTGTTTTGGCTCGTTCTCCCTCGTTTCAACTCCAAATTGAGTTCCGCTTTTTCCTACATCTTCCTTATCATATTTAGCATCAAATAAAAAGTGAAAATAGTATGTTTAAGCTCATTCACACACATTTTCATGAAAACACAAAACACAACCAAATAACACATAAAATACGGATAAAAATATACGAAAACACATATAAAAAGACACTAAAATCTAGGTGAAAATATCACTCATCAGTGGGTCCAATGGAGATATATTAATTGTTTTGTGTGAGTCTCATTTACTAAAAATAGAAATGCATCTCATGTGTTGGGACGGACGAAAATAGTAAAATGCACTCCTTATTGTGGGACGGAGAGAGTATTATTTACCTAAAAAAATAATTTTACTTTTTAAAGTTAATAAAGTTAGTCCAACACCAAAACTTCATATCTATATCTATAATGTCATGTCAGTAAAAACTACCATTTGAAGAATAAAGAATAAATAATGATTTCAAAATTAAATTATTAAGGGATTAAAATAAATAAATATATAATATTAAATTAATAAAAATTGTAAAAAATATATTTTTTCTATTTTACTAATACGATTTATTAAAAAGATACAATCAACTGTAGAATTTGAAAAAAATTATTATAAATTATTATTATTATATATATATATATATATATATATATATATATATATATATATATATATATATATATATAAGAAATAATTACTACTTAATATATACATAGAAACCATAATTATAATAAGATACATCCTTTAAAAAATTATTTAAAAATACAAAACGATAAGATGAATTATTATAGTGTAATAATTTCACGCTCCAATTCATTATATTGATTTAGATTTTATTCATAATTCTTTGATAATATTAACCTTCACAAGAGATGCATGAACAATAAAATAAAAAATATTACCAATCATGTATTTCCATCATAAAGGTTTTATTTAAAATAATTATAAAAATATCATTTAAAATTACATAAAAAGCTTTAACGCAACGCATCCGCCTCTAGTACGTCATTGCGGACTTAACCTAAAAAGGGTTTGGAATTGAAGGAGTGTGAGCGAACCACATCTTAGTGGGAAATAATATTCGTCAAGTATTAAATATTTACACGCAAGAAACGAAATACTTACATACTTGAATATCTCATGAAAGCATAACTTTTTGGAATCCCATAACGATTCCACATGAACATTAATAAATTAGTAAGATATCGCTACTCATTACCCTTGAAATATCACAATCAATTCATACATATTCATATAACATAACTTACGAGCAGTTCGCCTCTAGTACGTCGTTGCGGACTTAACCTAAAAAGGGTTTGGAATTGAAGGAGTGTGAGCGAACCACATCTTAGTAGGAAATAATATTCGTCAAGTATTAAATATTTATACGCAAGAAACGAAATACTTACATACTTGAATATCTCATGAAAGCATAACTTTTTGAAATCCCATAACGATTCCACATGAAAATCAATAAATTAGTAAGATATCGCTACTCATTACCCTTGAAATATCACAATCAATTCACACATATTCATATAACGTAACTTACGAGCAGTATAAATAAATGACAAACAAATTCCCTGTCTTGCAAAGTTATTGGAATTTTTTTTCTTTCTCTTCATTCTTCCTCTCTCCTCCCCACCTTGTGTGTTAAAGAAATAGGGGGAAGAAGATTATATACATACACATATATAATTAACTTGGTGGCCAAGCACATATCTTTGAGAGCCAAGCATTCTTTATTCAATTTTAATATTATTATATTATATTATTATTAATTAATGTGTAGTACTTAATAATTAAGATATAATACATTAAAAATATACCTAATATAGTTTTATTTGAAAGTAAAATTTACAAAAGTTATAGATTATGAAATATTGTGGTGTTATATTCTATCATCCTAAAAATAATTTCGTCCTCGAAATTCACATGCTTATATTCTAAAAGTTCCTCATCATTAAACTGAAGCTACAATTAAATAAATACTTTGTACCTCAATTAAGCAGATGTTGCATACAAAGTGAATGCATAGCGAGTATCATTAAAAGATCATTTTATTTTGAAAATACAGGTCCACTTAATTGTAAACATGTGAATAATTTATTTTTAAAATTTAAGTACACAAAAACATAGACTATATAATTTATTTTGAAAATATGGGTCCACAAAAATATAGATCCATAAATAATTTATTTTAAAAAATACGAGTCCACGGATTAGTACGTAGACTCACTTATAATTTATTTTAAAAATACGAGTCCACAAAAAGGTAGACTCGCTCAGATATCATTCTGTCACGCCCCAATTTTAATAAGATGAGATTTTGTTCGTAATTCTTTGATAATATTAACATTCGCGAGAGGCATGAACAACAAAATAAAAAAAATATTTGTTTTTGCATTATAAAGCTTTTATTTTAAAATAATTACAAAAATATCATTTAAAATTAGATAAAAAGCTTTTAAGCAACGCATCCGCCACAAGTACGTCGTCTGAGACCTAACCTAAAAGTGTTTGGAGTGGAAGAGTTTGAGCGAACTACAAACACATAGACTTGTATACTCCCCCGTCCCTCACTAAGAGGGTCTTTTACTTTTTGACACGTGGATTAAGGATTATTATTATTTAATGTGTAGTGGGTAGTTATATTAGTGGGAGTGTGGCTCCCATGTGTATAAAAATGCAATGAGGACTCTTTGGGTGGGACGCCCAAAATAGAAAAAGACTCAATTTAAAGGGGACGGAGGGAGTATAATTTATTTTCTATGAGTACAAAAATGTAGACCCTTAAATAATTTATTTTAAAAAATACGAGTCCACAGAAACATATATCCATAAATTTTAAAAAATACGAGTCCACAGAAACGTAGACCCGCTCTGATACCATTCTATCATGCCCAATTTTAATAATATGAGTTTTGGTCGTAATTTTTTATTTTTTATAATATTAACCTTCAAGAGAGGAGTGAACAATAAAATAAAAAAATATTACAAATTATATATTTTCATTATAAAGCTTTTATTTTAAAATAATAAATAATTACAAAAATATTATTTTAAATTACACTAAAAGCTTTTATGCAACGCATCCACCACATTACGTCGTCGCAGACTTAACCTGAAAAGGGTTTGAAATGGAAGGGGGTGAGCGAATCACAGCTCGGTGAAAAATAATATTCCTCAAGTATTAAATACATGCACGCAAGAAACGAAATTCTCACATACTTGAACATCTCATGAAAACAAAATTTTTTGAAATCCCTTAACAATTCCACATGAACATTAGTAAATTAGTAAGACATCGTGACTCCTTATCTGTAAAATATCACAATAAATCCATACATATTCATATAACATAACTAACGAGCAATATAAATAAATCACAAACAAATTATCCACCTTGCAAGTGCATTGGAAACATTTCTTTTTTCTCGCTATATTTTTCCTCTCTCCTCCCCACGTTGTGCGTGTAAAGAAATAGGGGGAAGAAGATTATATATACACATAATCAACTTGGAGGACAAGCAAATATCCTTGGGAGCCAAGTGTATTTTATTCAATTTTAATATTATTATTGGCTAATTATACTGTGCACCAGGGTGCACCTCAAGATAGGGTGCACCAGGGTGCACCTCAAGATAGGGTGCACCCACTTTCAAAAACGTATACAAATATAAGCAAAAAACATATACAATTATGAACAAAAATGTATACAATTTAATTGTTAGTTTTTTTAATGAAAAATTGAGTGTAAAAAAATACAATTATTAAAAAATATGTATACACTATTGAATAAAAAATTATACGCATATGGATGCTAGTTTTTTTTAATAAAAAACTTAGTGTGAAAAAAATATACAATTATTAAAAAACACGTATACAAAAGTGTACCCTTGCACTAGGGTGCACCTAATATCAACTCATTATTATTAGGGAGAGTATAGTGCGAGATCTTCTCACGTGTCACATTCCATAAAATGGATAATCCATTCAAATTGATGTATATATATATATATATATATATATATATATATATATATATATATATATATATATATATATATATAAAGCGGTGAAAAAAGAATATAAAATCGCATATTTAATATGTACATGCATACTATGACCTATATTTGTTGAGAAGATTAAAATATCTTATTTTATTAATTATTAATAGTAATATCTATTATACATATATAAATATATATTATATTTTTATCTATTTATATAATATTAATTTTTTATAATTTGAAATTACATATATCTATCATCCAGGACTCACACACGTATTATGCAGACTACCATTCGTGGGGAATGAGGTCTTGTTCCTGATGAGATGTCGCCGAAGCATGGCAATAAGAAGAGGAATAAATGATTTATCTCTTTTGGAATACGCAGGGGATTGGCAATGTTGCTACACTTGCCATATTGAAGGCTCTTTGCCAATTGCATCAACCTCACTGGTAATTAGTTATTGCTCAGCCTTAAGTCGATTTTCTAATATTTGTAAGTACTACTGGATGAGTTTGGGTCTTACTTTTGTAACTCTTAATGATAGAAGTCCTATGAAACCAAACTTGTGAGCTTTTTGTCATGGTTCCCATGTGACAAATGTGAGAGTGGTTTTCTTTTCTAATCAGATTATTATCTTGGATTATATGTTTAATGGTGCTTTTTATTGCATTGGTGTTATGCATGCTAGCAATTTATACATTACTCATCGTGATATCTGGTTGGACATTGTTGCTTATCTGGTTAATTTCATGATTATCATTGGTGATTTTAATAAAATTATTGGGGATAGTGAGAAGAATGTTCCTTCTAGATATTCTGCTTTAGGCTCTCTAGAGTTTAGGGAGTTTCTTAATACGAGTGGTTGCATGATGTGGATATTTATGGCGCTAAATACACTTGGATTCGTCGGTCATCTAGACACTCTCTCAGAGTTTCCAGAATTAATCAAGCTATTATCTCGGATGGTGTCCTGGATTCTTGAGATAGTATTTCTTTGACATCTCTCCCTAGACACTAGTCATATCACAGTCCTATTCTTTTGTCTCTTACTATAGAAGGGGTGGGCATTCACAGGCACTTTCATTTTTAGAAGATGTGGTTGACGAACACTGGTTTTTTTGTTGCTTGTGAGACCTCTTGGGCTGCTCTTATTTGGGTTCCGAATCCCATACACTATCTATGTTGGAAGTTTCGTCGTCTTAAAATTGGCATCAAAACTTGGAACAAGAATTCTTTTGGTGACGTTTGGACTGGGGTGGATGATGCCATGAAGGATCTTCAGGAGGTTCAGGTTCGTATTGACATGGAAGGTGAAACTATTGAACTTTTCTGTGAGGAAGCTCACATTCTCTTGGAGATGAAGTTACTGTAAAAGTACCAGTTTCTATCATAGAAAAATAAGGGTGGGTGACTCAAGGATGGTGATCGTAATATGAGCTTTTTTCATAAAGCTCATAGGCTCAAAAAAGTCAGGAGTGATATTACCTCTCTTTACATTAATGGCTAGCTGTGTACTGACTATGGAGTCATATCTCAACACATTGTTGATTACTATACTCAGCTCTTCAGCTCTCCTAGTGATTCTCTGGATTTTTCTACTTTGGATTTTATACATGCTTTTATGATTGCTGAGGAGAATCTTACTCTTACCAAAACACCTAATGATGAGGAGATTTAAGTAGTTGTGTTTCATCTGTCGCCGAATAGTTCGCCTGGTTCGAATGGCTTCAGTGGTGCTTTTTTCCATAAAGCTTGCCATATTATCATGCATGATCTTTGTGTGGCGGTCAGGTTTTTTTAGACTGGGGTTGTTCCTAAAGTGGTTAATGCTAATTCCGTCACTTTAATTCCTAAAACTGATGGTGCTAATAGAGTTGAGGATTTTCGGCCTAATATTGATATGTGTAATTTCTTTTTAAAAATCCTTACTAAAATTCTTGCTTCTCGTTTGGGCCCTATTTTGCGTAAGCATCTTGGGAAGCATCAGTTTGGTTTTATTCCCAAACGAAAGATTCAACATTGTATTGCTCTTGCTTTGGAGAGTTTCAACTCTCTTGATCTTTCTACTTCTGGCAGTGTGACATTTAAAATTGATATCAGGAAAGCTTTTAACACTATCAGGTGGGATTTCTTGATTGAGGCTTTAACTCGCATGGGATTTTCTGAGAGATTTATGGGCCTTTTGAGAGGTATTTTTACTACGTTTTTATAAAATAAGTATATCTTCATATAAAATTTATTTGAATTGGAATTTTTATATAATACAATCCCTCAATCCATGCTAGTATGTTCCATTTTAGCATTAATAATATCTTATTTTCTAATTTTAAATAGTCATTATTATAATTATTTAATTATTCTAATGGGTGGTTGAAATTTGTTTGAGAAATAGACGGTCAGAATTTGGACTAAATTATTTTCTTATTTGAATAAGTCAAAATCCTAAACAACCCTAAACCCTTTGGAAACGTTAAATTATTTCCTAATTTGAAAAAGTTATAATTACAATTATTTAATTATTTTAATGGGTGGTTGAGATTTGTTTTAAAAATAGATGGTTAAAATTGGTGGTAAAGATTTGTTTAAAAAATAGACGGTTAAGATTGGATTTATTATAATTATTTAATTATTTTCTAATTTGAAAAAAATCATAATTATAATTATTTAATTTAATTATTTAAATGGGTGGCTGAAATTTGTTTGAGAATAGTTAGACATGGCTAAGATTGGATTTATTATAATTATTTAATTATTTTCTAATTCAAAAAGTCATAATTATAATTATTTTATTTAATTATTTCAATGGGTGACTGAGATTTATTTGAGAAATGGATGGTCAGGATTGGATTTATTTTTGGTTGAGAGATTTGTTTGAAAAATAGATGCTTAGAATTGATTTATATTTAATATTATTAATTTTTTAACAAATAATATCTTTTTTCCTAATTTGAAAAAGTCATAATTATAATTATTTAATTATTTAATGGGAGCTCGACTTAAAAATGCTTAAACCCGAGCGATTTAGCACCTGTACTTTTTTCACACTATATTTTTCATAAAAAAAACTAGCATTCATATATATATAACTTTTTATTCAATAGTGTATTCATGTTTTTTAATAATTGTATATTTTTTTACACTCAATTTTTCATTAAAAAATCTAACAATTAAATTGCATACATCTTTGTTTATAATTGTATATATTTTTGTTTATATGTGTATACGTTTTTTAAAGTTGGTGCACCCTATCTTAGAGTGCACGTGCACAGTATAATTAGCCACCGGATTATAGGCCGTTCTTGTAAGAACTTTGACTTAAGCATGCTTAAATCCTGATAGTTTAGCACATGAATCACATATTATAGGCCGTTCACAGAAAAACTTGACTGTAGAACGCTTAATTCGGGCGTTTAGAACCTGAATCCAGATGTATTCTGTTCTTGAGTTGATTCTTGTTGAAGAATTAGAAGAACTATTCAGACAACTCTGAAGTCTTTGATATTCGTAGAGAATCGCTCTCGGTGTGTCTGGAATGAATGGAGGAGGACTACTTATATAAATGAAGGGTGAGAAAGCCTCATATATAACTCGCAATTTGATTAATCAATGGATGATTTGACCTAATTCTGCGCACTTTCCATCTTACAATTTGATTGGTCAATATTTGATTTGATATCTATTCTGTAGGCTTTGTTTGACTTGGGTCAGACAACATTGGAATTGAGTTTATTTGACTTGGGTCAGACCTCATTTAATTTGTTGGGCTAAATTAATTATCAATTATTTAACAATTTATTTTAGGAATTAATTTATTAAATAGCCCAAATAAAATATAATAAATTAAAATTGATATTTTATCATGAAAATACATGTTGTCATTTAATTAAACTGTGAATTTTATTTGCTTACAAATATATTTAATATTATTCAATTTTTAATAAATAATATCTTATTTCCTGATTTGAAAATATTGAAAAAGTAATAATTATAATTATTTAATTATTTTAATAGGTGACGGAGATATACTTGGAAATTTTGAATATATACAAATTCAAATAATAAAATATTTAATATTATTAAAGTTTTAATAAATAAAATCTTATTTTTTTAATTTGAAAAGGTCATTATAATTATTTAATTATTTTAATGGGTGGCTGAAATTTGTTCATAATTATAATTATTTAATTATTTCAATGGGTGACTGAGATTATTTTGAGAAATAGATGGTTAAAATTTTATTAAATTATTTTCAAATTTAAAAATATCATAATTGTAATTACTTAATTATTTTAATGAGTAATTGAGATTTGTTTTAAAAATAGATGACAGAATTTGATTTATTCTACTTTTATATATAAATATTAAGACTTATAAAAAGTGAAAAATAATAGATGTAAAATGTAGTAGATTGTATTGCGTGGATTACGTGGATGTCAATCGGGAATTTGATTTAGCTAGTAATCTTATTTAATTAACCAAGGCCTTGTTTTTCCTTAATTATTCTTTTTAAATCTTAATTTTTATTTTATATATTAATGAACAACATATCATCCGTCTCCCATAAGAAGATTCGTGAGACATTCTCACTTAAAATCTATACTAATAATTATATGACTGACAAGTAAAAATGAAAAAAATTCAACTATTACTTCTAGAGAACGTTTGTTTGGGGTGATTAAACTTTAACACACTAATTAATCTACTTAATAATTAGTTATACATATTTTAGGCCCCAAATTTATAGAAAAAATAATTCATAATTTACCCATTTTTCAGGTCTTGGATTTTGTTATCTCTTAGTACATATCTTCAACCCAACGATGTGGCATAGAAAATATTACACTAAAATGATACAGGAAATTCAGAATGCTTTTTGATTAAAAGATGTTACCAATTTTCATTTATATATATTACAAAATAGTTCAAATATTATCATTTTTATCATCAATCAGAATATATATCTGACAGGAAACTTATTCGTTGGAACTAGGGAAGTTCACGGTGCGATTTTACGGTTATTTTGATTTTACGGTTATTATGTTAAAATCTAAATTGCATTGCTATATAAGGTTCAGTTTGACAATTAATCTTAAATTGCGATTGTCGAGCAGAATTTATTATGCAATTTTAGGCGATTTTTTACGGTTTGGCGGTTTAAAAATTAACATACTTAACATAACTATAGAACACATAGGATATATAAAAAAAATACATAAATGTTTAATTTAAAATGTTTCTTTACCTTTAAAAATAAAATATTATAATATTTATTTGATTTGATAATAAGATCTTATATGAAATCATCATTCATACTCGATAAACAATCGAATACGTGTATATATATACCTTCACTTCCATTTCCGCGCGTGCATAGTCAACACCCTAATGGAAATGGAGTTTCGCAACCCAATAACCACCTTTATTCCTATTACGTGTCTACTGCTTCTCAGCCTCCATTCCCTGACGAGGTACGCCTATAATCTTATCTTAAACATCGCATGTTTTTTCGACCATCCACGTAGATCCACACACACATATAAAATTATAGGCAATAATTTATCTTCGTCGTATAATATTGTTATTCATGTTTTATTTATTTATTTATTTTTTTTTTATCAAAGTTATTCATCAAACACTCATATACCTTACTCATTCATTCGTTTCTAGAGGGAATCGAACATGGGTATCTAAGTGATTCGTGTTTTATTTAAGTGTTATTTTATAATTTAGGTAATATTTTACTTTGGGTGTCATAAATTTATATTTTGCATTGTTTATAATTTACCTTAAGAATATAGTATTAATTCGTAGGTATAAATGTCTTTAGAATATAAGACATTCGTTGACGGATATATGCAAGAGGACATCCATATATATCATTTGGTAGTTAAAAGGATAATTATGGTGAATGATCATACTTTAATATATCATTAATCATGAGTTCTATTGTGATGATATAAAATTTGCATGTGAGATAGATAAAAAGTGATAACATTTCAATAGAAGTAATAATTAATTGATGAAAAATAATAATGGTATATTAAATTATTTCATGAATATTTTATAATAAAAATAAAAAGTGATTATATTTTATAAGAAAAATAATACTCAATTCGTCCCAAGAATATATTCGCACTTTTCATTTTGATCCGTCCCAAGTATACATTCATCCCCGAAAAATAGAACAATACACAATATCAATAACCTTACAATACTACAATATTACAAAAATGATACATTCTTTTTACACATAATTTAGTCAAAGTCAACTATATCATACACTTTATTATACTCAATTACTCAAAATACTCATTCTCTTTTTTACATCACACCACCAAAAAGTTACTTTTCTTAAACTCCATGCCCAAGAATAATGTATTCTTGGGACGGAGGGAGTAATATTTTTAATAAAAAATACTAATTAATTAAAAGTCTCGCACACAACATGTCACATTTATGAGGAGATAGAGTTGTACATTTTCTCAATAAACCAAATTAAATTTTCGTCCATTATTCATTTCCGTAGCCTGATTAGTTGGACTGAGAAGGACATCACAAAACTATGGAAAATGATTTTTCTTTTTTTAAACAATATAATTATATTATTATTATTATTTGAACTTCTGTTAAATGATTTGTTTTGTGTTTTAATAAACACTAGCGTTTGAACGTATTCTAACGTTATTTAAACTAAAGAAGGATAATCTTAAATTATGCCTTTTAGATAAATTATTTTATCACTACGTTTTTATAAAATAAGTATATCTTCATATAAAATTTATCTGAATTGTAATTTTTATATAATACAATCCCTCAATCCATGCTAGTATGTTTCATTTTAGCATTAATAATATCTTATTTTCTAATTTTAAATAGTCATTATTATAATTATTTAATTATTCTAATGAGTGGTTGAAATTTGTTTGAGAAATAGACGGTCAGAATTTGGACTAAATTATTTTCTTATTTGAATAAGTCAAAATCCTAAACAACCCTAAACCCTTTGGAAACGTTAAATTATTTCCTAATTTGAAAAAATTATAATTACAATTATTTAATTATTTTAATGGGTGGTTGAGATTTGTTTTAAAAATAGATGGTTAAAATTGGTGGTAAAGATTTGTTTAAAAAATAGACGGTTAAGATTGAATTTATTATAATTATTTAATTTTTTCCTACTTTTAAAAAAATCATAATTATAATTATTTAATTTAATTATTTAAATGGGTGGCTGAGATTTGTTTGAGAATAGTTAGACATGGCTAGGATTGAATTTATTATAATTATTTAAATATTTTCTAATTCGAAAAGTCATAATTATAATTATTTAATTTAATTATTTCAATGGGTGACTGAGATTTATTTGAGAAATGGATGGTCAGGATTGGATTTATTTTTGGTTGAGATTTGTTTGAAAAATAGATGCTTAGGATTGATTTATATTTCATATTATTAATTTTTTAACAAATAATATCTTTTTTCCTAATTTGAAAAAGTCATAATTATAATTATTTAATTATTTAATGGGTGCTCGACTTAAAAATGCTTAAATCCGAGCGATTTAGCGCCTGTACTTTTTCACACTAAATTTTTCATAAAAAAAACTAGCATTCATATATATATAACTTTTTATTTAATAGTGTATTCATGTTTTTTAATAATTGTATATTTTTTTACACTCAATTTTTCATTAAAAAATCTAACAATTAAATTGCATACATCTTTGTTTATAATTGTATATGTTTTTGTTTATATGTGTATACGTTTTTTAAAGTGGGTGCACCCTATCTTAGAGTGAACGTGCACAGTATAATTAGCCACCGGATTATAGGCCGTTCTTGTAATAACTTTGACTTAAGCACGCTTAAATCTTGATAGTTTAGCACATGAATCACATATTATAGGCCGTTTATAGAAAAACTTGACTGTAGAACGCTTAATTCGGGTTGTTTAGAACCTAAATCCAGATGTATTCTGTTCTTGAGTTGATTCTTGTTGAAGAATTCGAAGAACTATTCAGACAACTCTGAAGTCTTTGATCTTCGTAGAGAATCGCTATCGGTGTGTCTGGAATGAATGGAGGAGGGCTACTTATATAAGTGAAGGGTGAGAAAGTCTCATATATAACTCGCAATTTGATTGGTCAATGAATGATTTGACCTAATTCTGTGCACTTTCCATCCTTACAATTTGATTGGTCAATATTTTAATAAATAAAATCTTATTTTTTAATTTGAAAAGGTCATTATAATTATTTAATTATATTAATGGGTGGCTGAAATTTTTTCATAATTATAATTATTTAATTATTTCAATGGGTGACTGAGATTATTTTGAGAAATAGATGGTTAAAATTTTATTAAATTATTTTCAAATTTAAAAATATCACAATTGTAATTACTTAATTATTTTAATGAGTAATTGAGATTTGTTTTAAAAATAGATGACAGAATTTGATTTATTCTATTTTTATATATAAATATTAAGACTCCTATAAAAAGTGAAAAATAATAGATGTAAAATGTAGTAGATTGTATTGTGTGGATTGCGTGGATGTCAATCGGGAATTTGATTTAGCTAGTACTCTTATTTAATTAACCAAGGCCTTGTTTTTCCTTAATTATTTTTTAAATCTTAATTTTTATTTTATATATTAATGAACAACATATCTCAGTCTCCCATAAGAAGATTCGTGAGACATTCTCACTTAAAATCTATACTAATAATTATATGACTGACAAGTAAAAATGAAGAAAATTCAACTATTACTTCTACAGAACGTTTGTTTGGGGTGATTAAACCTTAACACACTAATTAATCTACTTAATAATTAGTTATACATATTTTAGGCCACAAATTGATAGAAAAAATAATTAATAATTTACCCATTTTTCAGGTTTTGGATTTTGTTATCTCTTAGTACATATCTTCAACCCAACGATGTGGCATAGAAAATATTATACTAAAATGATACAGGAAATTCGGAATGCTTTTTGATTAAAAGATGTTACCAATTTTCATTTATATATATTACAAAATAGTTCAAATATTATCATTTTTATCATCAATCAGAATATATATCTCACAGGAAACTTATTCGTTGGAACTAGGGAAGTTCACGGTGCGATTTTACGGTTATTTTGTCAAAATTTAAATTGCATTGCTATATAAGGTTCAGTTTGACAATTAATCTTAAATTGCAATTTGTCGAATAGAATTTATTATGTGATTTAGGCGGTTTTTTACGGTTTGGCGGTTTAAAAATTAACATACTTAACATAACTATAGAATACATACGGAAATATAAAAAAAATATACATAAATGCTTAATTTATAGTGTTTTTTTACCTTTAAAAATAAAATATTGTAACATTTATTTAATTGATAATAAGATCTTATATGAAATCATCATTCATACTCGATAAACAATCGAATATTTGTATATATATAATTAAATATATTTATAGTATTTAATAAAGTGCGGTGCGGTGCAATTTTAAATGGAAATTGAAATTGCACAATCCAAACGGAGTGATTTTCTCCAATAAAATTAATCGCTATTTAAATAAAAAAAATTACTAAGTTCGATTGGTTTTGGCGGTTTTAAAAAGAATTTGCCCACCCCTAATTGGAACCATATATACCACACAAATTTTTGTCCTTAAATGTGTGCATTTTTCATAATGCAAGAAATTATTCATTTGTAATACAAGTCAAAATAAAATATTGTCAGTACTTGATATGTGTAGATGTTAAACATGGTTCAGTATTTCACAATTGGTGATGAATTGAAGAAAGATAGATATTGACAAGTACACAGAGGAGCAAGATATATTTTAAAGAAGAAATATTTGAGTGGGTATACTGGAAATTAATATGGAGAGAAAGGGGCATCCATTGCTGAGAGGAGGGAAGTTGAGTGTGAAGAACAAGTACAAGCATGGATTCTCTTCTTCTCAGATGAACTCTCTTACTGATGTGTGTGGAGCTCTCATACCTTCACTTCCATTTCCGCGCGTGCATCATCAACACCCTAATGGAAATGGAGTTTCGCAACCCAATAACAACCTTTATTCCTATTACGTGTCTACTGCTTCTCAGCCTCCATTCCCTGACGAGGTACGCCTATAATCTTATCTCAAACATCGCATGTTTTTTCGACCATCCACGTAGATCCACACACACATATAAAATTATAGGCAATAATTTATCTTCGTCGTATAATATTGTGATTCATGTTTTATTTATTTATTTATTTATTTATTTTTATCGAAGTTATTCACCAAACACTCATATACCCTCCTCACTCATTCGTTTCGAAAGGAAATCGAACATGGGTATCTAAGTTATTCATGTTTTATTTAAGTGTTATTTTATAATTTAGGTAATATTTTACTTTGGGTGTCATAAATTTATATTTTGCATTGTTTATAATTTACCTTAAGAATATAGTATTAATTCGTAGGTATAAATGTCTTTAGAATATAAGACATTCGTAGACGGATATATGCAAGAGGATATCCATATATGTCATTTGGTAGTTAAAAGGATAATTATGATGAATGATCATACTTTAATATATTATTAATCATGAGTTCTATTGTGATGGTATCAAATTTGTATGTGAGATAGATAAAAAGTGATAACATTTCAATAGAAGTAATAATTAATTGATGAAAAATAATAATGGAACTATTTCATGAATATTTTATAATAAAAATAAAAAGTGATTATATTTTATAAGAAAAATAATACTCCATTCGTCCCAAGAATACATTCGCACTTTCCATTTTGGTCCGTCCCGAGAATACATTCATCCCCGAAAAATAGAAACAATACACAATATCAATAACATTACAATACTACAATATTACAAAAATGACACATTCTTTTTACACACAATTTAGTCAAAGTCAACTATATCATACACTTTATTATACTCAATTACCCAAAATACTCATTCTCTTTCTTACATCACACTACCAAAAAGTTACTTTTCTTAAACTCCGTGCCCAAGAATACGCGAATGTATTCTTGGGACGGAGGGAGTAATATTTTTAATAAAAAATACTAATTAATTAAAAGTCTCGCACACAACATGTCATATTTATGAGGAGATAGAGTTGTACATTTTCTCAATAAACCAAATTAAATTTTCATCCATTATTCATTTCCGTAACCTGATTAGTTGGACTGAGAAGGACATCACAAAACTATGGAAGATGATTTTTCTTTTTTTAAACAATATAATTATATTATTATTATTATTTGAACTTCTGTTAAATGATTTATTTTGTGTTTTAATAAACACTAGCGTTTGAACGTATTCTAAGTTATTTAAACTACAGAAGGAGAAGTTTAAATTATGTCTTTTAGATAAATTATTCTATCGCTACGTTTTTATAAAATAAGTATATTTTTGTATAAAATTTATCTGAATTAGAATTTTTATATAATACAATCCCTCAATTCATACTAGTAAGTTTCATTTTAGCAGTAAGAAGATTAAGAAAAAGTGTATTTTAAATATATAATGAAATATAGTAATGGTAAATATTGAGCGTTTTTATAAAATAATTATATTTTTTAACATAATAAATAATTATGTTTATTAATTATGTAAGATACTTGCTTATTTCGTAATACTCGTACTCATGTATGAATAAATAATTTCAAACCCTTTTATCAATACTCGTTGATTACACATACCCATTTAAAATTATTAAGATGTTAGGACTAATAATATTAATTCAAAATTATTAATAATGAAGAAAATAATTTAATAATGAATTAATTGTTACGTACTCGTATCAATTTAAATATAAATACTTATATTCGTACCCGTTTCATTAAAATAATATATTATGATACTCATACCCGTCCAAAACTCGTTTATCAATACTCGTTGATTAAACATATCCATTTAAAATTATTTTTTTGAACATAATAAATAATTATGTTTATTAATTATGTAAGATACTTTCTTATTTCATAATACTCGTACCCATGTATAAATAAATATTATTTTTAAAATTAATATTTTAAAAATACATTACAATATTTGTATCAGTTCCAAAGCCTTTTATCAATACCCGTAAATTACTCATACCCATTTAATACTATTTTTTAAAGTATTCTTTTATTGATTAAAATTAAAATTTTAAATCAACTTATACTATTACTAATTAAATATAAAATAAATATATAAAATATTTCCTAATATATAAAATATATTATGATACTCATACCCGTCCCAAACCCATTTATTAATACCCGTTGATTATAAATACCAATTTAAAATTATTAAGATGTTTAGACCAATAATATTAATTCAAAATTATTAATAATGAAGAAAATAATTTAATAATGAATTAATTGTTACGTACTCGTATCCATTTAAATATAAAATACTTATATTCGTATCTGTTTCATTAAAAAAATATATTATGATACTCATACGCGTCCCAAACCCATTTATCAATACCCGTTGATTACATATGCCCATTAATTTTTTTTAACATATTTAATAATTATGTTTATTAATTATGTAAGATACTTGCTTATTTTGTAATATTCGTACCCGTGTATAAATAAATAAAATTAAAAAATTAATATTTTAAAAATTCATTACAATATTTGTATCAGTCCCATTTAAAACTATTTTTTAAGTACTTTTTTATCGATTAAAATTAATATTTTAAATCAACTTATATTATTACTAATTAAATATAATATAAATATAATATAATTCTATCACAAAAATATGATAGAAAACTTTACAATTTTTGATTAAATATATAAAATATTTCTTTAATATATAAGATATATTATGATATTAATACCCGTCCCGTATAGCAAAGTGAAAAGTCAAAATTGAGTCAATTTTTAATCTACACTTAAAAACACTTTATAGTTTCAAAAAATTCCTAAAGAAAATTTTAATAAGATAGAAACTTAAAATAAAAAAACAATAATAAATTATAAAAAATTAATGGGCATGATCTATCTTATAATTGTGATGAATGAATGAGATTGAATAATGTGATGAATGGATGAGATTAAAAAAGAATTAGTAATTAAAATCAATGATGTTTATTAAAAATTGGTCCAATTTTGATTTTTTCACTTTACTATTATATTACTTTAGAAAATTATTAATAATGAAAAAAATATGCGATGAAAAAAAAATAAAGAAAATAATTTAATAATGAATTAATTTTTAAAACTCAAAACTACTTTATAGTTTCAAAAAATTCGTAAAGGAAATTTTAATAAAATGGAAACTTAAAATAAAATAATATTCAACACACATATAAGGAATCATTTTAAATAATGTATCATCTTAAATTAAATAAAGTATCATTATTATGATAAAAAAAATTAATGACCAAGATCTATCTTATAATTATGATGAATGGATGAGATTGAATAATGGAATGAATGGATAATATTAAAAAAAAATTAGTAATCAAAATCAATGGCGTATATTAAAAATTGATCCAATTTTATCTTTTGCACTTTGCTATTATATTATTTTAGATTAGATTTAGATTGGTGACAAATAGAAAATCTCACTAGTTATTATTAATGAATAAATCACTCATCGTATTCAGAAATTATAATCTTTCATTCTGAAATAATGATTACGTTAGCTTTTCATATGACGATTAAAAAATGGGAGCGATTATTTGCACCTCAAGAATTACTGAACGTACCCCAAAATATTTAAATTGACATAATTAGCCTTATAAAATTTATATCTATCTGATTGTTGCAACCTAACAAACATCTAACAAACTGTTTGGTTGCAATAATCGAACAGAACAAAGAATTCATCTATTATCTGTTCGTTTGCAGCAATCGAACAGAACAAAGAATTCATTCATCTTATGTGTTCGGTTGCAGCAACCGAACAAAACAAGATTTGTGATTTTTTTAATTCATATCTATATTACCGAATAGATAAGATAATAGATAAATTTCATGACATCATCAATCTTTAAAAAAAGATGGTGATTCATCTCCCAATGAAAGTAAGCAAGTTTCTGTTAATTCTATATTCTATCTATGTAAGTAGCAGTGGACCAGTGGTTTGATAGAATCTAGAATCAACAGAAACTTGTTTACTTTAACTGAGAAAGGAATCACCATCTATGTTTAAAGATCGATGATATCTATAAAACTTATATGTTATCTTATCTATTCAGTAATGTAGATATAAATTAAAAAAATTACAAATTTTATTCTATTCGATTGTTACAACCGAATAGATAAGATAAATTAATTATTTGTTCGGTTCGGTTGCTTCAACCAAACATATAAGATATATGAATTCTTTATTCTGTTCGATTGCTGCAACCGAACAGATAAGATGGACAACTGTTTGGTTATTGCAATCAAACGGATATAAATTTTATAAGGATAATTATGTCAATTTAAATATTTTTGGGGTACGTACAGTAATTTTGGGGTGCAAATAGCTGACCCTTAAAAAATATACTCCATATTTTAATATGTAGTAAAGTGAGAGAAATAATATTTAAAGTAAAGTTGATAGTTGTATTAATATTGTGTGTGGTTTAGTGTGTGGCCCCATAAACGTATTAATTATTTTTTTTGATCTCATTTACTAAAAAGATAAACATAACTACTGAAGTGTAATGCCCAAAATAAAAATAATTAATTATTATTGAACGGAGGGAGTATTTTAATGAACAACAATAGTAGGTGATTAGCCATTTTATAGTAGGGATGACCAATTAAAATAATTTATCGAACCACAGGGATGTAGGTACTAGTGCTTAAGCGATCTCACGTTTCTTGTAATTTTATAGAGACGAATCATCAATAGTTTGGATGTTTAAACAAGAAAATAACAATAACCAAAGTAAGCAAGCAATGATTAGCAAACAAGGTAGATGGATGAAAAATGGTTTTTCAAATTAAGTAAAAGTGAGATTAATAAAAATCGAGAAGTGGAAATTCTAGGATACATGCATCAAATTCATATGAATCATGGGTATAAGATTAAGGGTCAACACTAAGTTCACCTAAACTTCCTCTCGAGATGGATATGATATGAATATCGAATAGCTCAACTGATTGGTTCTCACTCAAATAATTCCAACTAGGTACTAAACTTGAAATGAGAGTCCCTTCACACAATTAATCAACCTATCGATCAAACCAATCACATGTTCTATCAAAGAGTTCTAAATTCCAAAGAACTTCTCAATCTCTTTACAATTTATAATGCATATGAAGTGTTTGATGAAATAATTCACTCAATTATCCTAAGCACATAATTGATTTCTCAATCCAATCACATATTTAGAACAACTAAACACACAAATCATTATAAACCTCAAGATCTCAAACATCAATGATAGAAAATCTATTTACCCAATCAACATATGAATTCAAATACACAAATTCCAAAATTATCCAACAACTCTCATGTTGCTAATCTCACAAGGGAGATTAGCCTATCATATTCATAAGAACATTAACATAGACATTAAAATCCTTACAAAAAATGATAAACAATAATGTTTTACTACAAAGTATGGATGGAAACTCACTTGAAGTGCTTCAATGGTGATCTTCTTCCTTCCCTTGCAATTCTCCTATCTTCCTTGCTTCTCTAACTACTTGGATGAAGGATTTGATGGTGAGATGATGGTAGATGGTGTAGATGAAGAATGGATGAAGATGATAGTATGAATTGGAGGAAATAGTGTGTGATGTGTGTGCAGGAGTGAAACCCATGAAAATATCCCTTGAAATATTGAAGTATTGGGTATTTATACCTCTTGGGAAGCTTCTAGAAGAATTTTGATTTTTTTTCTGAGTTTTTGCACCTACTCGACTCGTGTGCTGCAACACGCCTCGAGTCGTGTCGGGTTTCTGGGTCAATGTGAACTTACAACGGCACACAAGTTATGTGCCGTAACACGGCCAAGGGATGGTCGTGTTGTGCATTCTGATGTCGTCGCACGACCATCTCTTACAGGCCCGTTTGCAGTATACGACTCGTGTAGAACGACACGGCTCGTGTACTTGAAACAGTTGACCGTATTCTTGCTGCCCTATTTTCTTCTTTCTTCTTTCGTCTCCCTTCTCTATTTTCGCTCCGATTTCACCTGTTTTACATACGATTAAGTTCATTCTCACACATTTCCATAAAAACACAAAACACAACCGAATAACACATGAAATACGGATAAAATACTACGAAAACGGATATAAAAAATACTAAAATTTAGGTAAAAATATCACTCATCAGTAGGATACCACTTTTCACTAATGGAAATAATTGTGTGTTAGTATTATCGAAATTACTTTTAAGTGTATGAAAAATTATTTTTTAGAACAATATATTACTCTTTTAAATAGAAAAAATATTACTTCTCTAATACTATGATTTATTATATTTTTATTAATATGAGTAATATTTTTCATTAAAAAGATTAATAGTTAATTTCCCTATAGTATAATTTTTTATGTATTAAAATTTAACTTTTTAAAATCAGAGTGCAATGTAAACAAAAGAGATTCTCTCCTTCATGAAAAATGTTATGAATTATTAAACACATAGTTTACTATGTAAATTTACTTTTATCATAACATTATTTTGTAAACAAAAGAGATTATCTCCTTCATTATACTGAAAAAAACTATTTTTTAACAACGTAATATTCCATTGCTAAAAATTTTAATTCCATTGTTAAATTGGCTTACTAAGGGATTAGAAACGAAATTCGTTGGTAAAATTCTATTGTTAAAGTGGTGGTTGGTAAATTTTTAGCAACGAAAAATTAATTCCGTTGGTAAATAATTCCGTTGGTAATCCGTTGCTAATAATTCCGTTGGTAATTTATATAATGATTCCCTTGGTGTTCCGTTGATAATTAACAACTTATTGAATTCCGTTGCTAAAATAGAGAATAATTCTGTTGGCATTCCGTTGCTAAAATAAAAATATCATTTTTGTTGCTAATCCATTGCTAATTACCAACGATTGAATTCCGTTGCTAAATTCGGTTGTTAAAAAATATTTTTTTTGTAGTGTTAAAAATGTTACGAATTATTAAACGAATAGTTTACTATGTAAATTTACTTTTATCATAACATTATTTTTAACTAAACATGGTTGTCAATTTTACCTGTTGGGTTGGGTTACCCATGGTACCAGATCAATGGATAAGGTTAGAGTAAGCTAAATTGGGTAACGAATCAAGTAATAACCAAATCTGATAAAAAAATACTCCATCCGTCCCAGGTTAAGAGGGCCATTTTTCCATTTTGGTCGTCCCACCCAAAGAGTCCCCTTTCCTTTTTTATACACATGGGACCCACACACTCCCTCTAATACAATTAAATGTTGGGATCCACACTCCTACTAATACAACTACCCACTACACATTAAATAATAATACTCCTTAATATACGTGCCAAAAAGCATTTGGCCCTCTTAAGGAGGGACGGAGGGAGTATGTGGATAAGAGTAGGGTACAAATTCTTCTTTTATACCCTATTACCCGACTAATACCTGAATTGATTACTTGTTATATATATATATATATATATATATATATATATATATATATATATATATATATATATATATATAATTAATATATAATGTTACTAATACATTTCTTCTCATATTATTTAATTAATTATGATAATTTTGTTGTTGCATTTGAATTAAATATTAATCTTTTTTATGAGATTTATTTTCATGCTGTTAGATTTATTTATTTATATTTTATTTTAAATATTTTTGTGTTTATTGTGAGAAAAAAAGAAAATGATTTGTGGACGATATAGGTCAGGTTGGATAGCGTTGGACATATTCAAGGTATTACTCCGTATTATACTTATAGGGTCTTTTGCTTTTTGACACGTGGAAATATTATTATTTAATGTGTAGTGGGTACGTAGCTGTATTAGTGAGAGTATGAATCTCATATTTTAATTGTATTAGTGGTGTGTGTGGGTCCCATGTATATAAAAAAAGAAAGTTCGAATAGAACGACCAAAATAATAAAAAATACCATCTTTAAAAGGGATGGAGGGAGTATACATATCAATTATCTTTTGTTGGTACCATATACCTGCAAATTATCAATATACCCGATATATATAACCGCATCGTATTCGATGTTCAAATTTAAGGTAGTAGAATGGTAAGAATAGGATAATTATAGTATGAGGTTTTGCTCTATCCATACTCTACCGTTACCTCCATTTACATTCCTAAATTAAAGAGAAACATTTGTGAAATCACTACTCATTAATCATAATATTATTTTTTATTAAAGAAAAATATTTATCAATCATAATATTATTTTTTATTAAAGAAAAATATTTTTGTGAAAGGCACGTGATTAGTGAGAGGGCTATTCACCATGATACTAGGGTTGTCAAGTTTACCCGCAGGGTCGGGTTAACCGCAGGTACCCGGATAATTGGATACGGATAGGGTAGGTAAAATCGGGTAGAGGATCGGGTAATACCCGTACAAAAAAAAATCAGCGGGTAAGGGTAGAGTACGGGTTTCCCTTTTATACCCGCGTACGCGATCCGATACCCAACTCGATTACCTGTTACTCCCTCCGTCCGCTTCTAAGGTATCCATTTTACTAATTTTGGCGTCTGCTTCAAAGGTATCCGTTTCCCTTATTTAGTAAAAAATTACACAATATGGCTCATCACTTCCCTCTAATACAACTACCCACTTTACATATAATAATAATACTCCTTAATCCATGTGCAAAAAGCAAATGGATACCTTAAAAACGGACGGAGGGAGTATATAATATATATATATATATATATATATATATATATATATTAATATTAATATATTATATTATATTATATTATATTATATTATATTATATTATATTATATTATATTATATTATATTATACTCCATCCGTCCCACAAGGAGTGCATTTTACTATTTTCGTCCGTCCCAACACAAGAGGTGCATTTCCCTTTTTAATAAAAGAAACCCACACAAATTAACTTTTTCTCTCTCCATAACCCCACACTTCACACTAATACACCTACTTAAAATATTATTTCTCTCACCTTAACTACCCCCAACTACTCATTATATATTATATCGCTTAATCTACGTGCAAAAAAATTCCGCCACTCTTATTTTGGGACGAAGGGAGTATATTACTAAGGAGATCATAGTTTTCGATATACTTTCAAGTATTGGATTACGATATTTCTTCCCATATTATTATATTAACTATGTTGATTTTTTGTTGTTACACTTTGGATTAAATATTATTCTCTGTTATGAACTTTATTTTCGTGCTTTACTAGGCTTTATTTTGATGTTTTCGTGTCGATTTTGAGGGAAAAAAATTGATACGGGAAGGTGTGGGTCGATACGGGTAGGGTTGGTCAGGTTCAAGTTATTGTGGGCATCCATATTATACCCGTTTAAAATATCCATTCATCATTTCTTGCGGGTATCCGTATATCCACGAGTTATTTATTTATTCGATGAATAAACCCGCATTCTACCCGATGCTACAATTAAAAATAATAAGATAGGATATGAATAAGATAATTGAGTAGCGGGTAGTATGTGAATTTGTTCAACCCGTACCCTACCCGTTTACATCCCTACATGACACATCAAGGTATGCGGATTATTACAACGAATGCTCAGTGCGTCAGATCGCAAACAATTGACCACCATTTATTTGAATACGGCTTATCTGCTTATTAACTTTTTCTTTAATGAAAATATTTATCTAAATCGAATTCAGACATAAACTTTATTTTTACCTTTTTTAAAAAAATATATGAAAATTTATTTTTTAGAAATATAACTATTAATCTTCTGAGTGAAAAAAAAACTTTTTAAATTCTTGTACATCCTGATATATTAATTACGTTTTAGTACAGAAAAATTACTCTTTCAAAAGATGAATTATTACTCATCTTGATAAAAAATACTATTACTATTCAAAAAGTAATTATTTATATACTAAAGAGTAATTTTGTATATACAAGATTCACGTATATATGAAAATATATGATTTAACACCAGACTTACTCTATTTGTAAAGGCAAGACTTGGTGAGACCATCTCACAGATCCCTGTATATGAGACGAATTATTCATTAACCCAATTAAATAATTTTAAAGATCTTGTTAAGTTTTTATAAAATTAGAAAATTAAAAAATTATCTAGAGTAAAATTAATTGGGTTTAAATAAATTTAAAGGTCTTGTTTGGTTGATATCAAATTTAAAAATTAATTATGAAAGAAAAATTAATTAGGCCTTATATGTATGTATATATTTTTTTATGTTTTTATTGTTTAATTTATATATTTATTATTTAAAAATGTAATTGTTATGGGTATTATATCCCCCATGCTTAGTAGGCCCAAAGCCTAATAACCCCTAAATACTTAAAGAGGGAGGCTCAGTCATAAAGAGGCCCAGTTCGGGAAGGGGTGGCAAATGGACAACTAAGGCAGTCCAAAGAAACTATCTCTAGCCCAAAGGCCCCGTTTAGGAAAAGACGGAGGAGGAACCCAATAAAGGGATAGAAGGCCGAAACCTCCTCGGCAGAGGAGCTCGGCGGCACCCCTTCCTCTACCCAGGAGTTCGGATGAGCAGCACAGCGTCGGGAGCCGACCCATCCGAGGACCAAGTGGATAGCAAGAACTGTGGTACAAAGTGTAGACACCATTATCAAGACTGACAATCGCAGTAGGCTAGAAGACAAGGCTAACGGTAAGAAATGATACCTTGGACATCAATCTTAACTAGAAGACATCAAGTAACTGGTGCGTGCCCTTTCAATGTCCAATAGGTTGCCAGCAAAGGACAAAGGGCGGTCTGTAACACCCTGCAAAGACAACCCATGTCACCCAGCCTCTTCCGATCCCTAGGTGGGTCGGCGTACCAAGCAACTTCATTAATGATGGCTTGTCTTCATCCAGGTGGCACAAGGCGATTGACTCCGGATTAGGGTTTGCAAACAATATAAATAGTTTCTCTCACAGGAGAGAAACAGGTCACTCATTTTCATACTTAACATTACACTTGTGTTTGGTGGTGATCGTTCTTAGCCTAGTTAAATATTTCATTCCATCTTTAATCTCTTAGTTAACTAGCTAAAGAACACGCCATCAACAGTAATAATTTAAAATTTATTATTCATTTAATTTATTTTTTAATTTAAATATTATAAATTTTATAAAATGTGATAATATTTTTAGAGAAGTATTAATATATATTTTTTTAATTAAAAAAAATACTGATCAAATAAAAGAGATAGCTTTTCATTTGAATTTTGTAATGAATAGTTCATGCATAATGTTAAAAATTTATGTGAGTCCATCTTACGAATGACTTCCGTGAGAAGGATAAGAAGTGATAATCTTAATCCAAAGCGTAGCATGCTTCTAAAGTACTCAAATAAAGGTTTGGTAGAGCCTCAAAATATCTACAATCTGAAGATCGGAAGAAATAAAACATGTGTGAAGTTTGTCAGATGACATAAGCTCAAGGATGAAGTGATACTATATATCTATGTGTTTTGATCTTTTGTGAGCACTTGCATTTTGATTGAAAAAAATTATACTTTAGTTATCTGAAACAAGGATAAACATGATAGCTAAAAGGATGAAATTCCCATAGTTTGGAGAAGTAGAAAATATATCTCATATGGTGATTTTCCATCAAGAACTTTTATAGGGAGACGATTTATAATGTAGAAAGCACTACTGAAAGCACCAATTCAGAACTTCATTGGTGCGTGAGAATGGAATATCATAGCTAAGCTAGTTTAAGTGACATGTCTATGTTTTCTTTCCACACAACCATTTTAGGCTGGTATGTAGGGACATGAAAGAATATGTTGTATCCGAAATCCAAAAAAAGTTTCTCTTTAAGTAAACTGATTTTCAGCAAGTATACTAAATTAATGCTAAATCTCATAAAAATCATATTTTTGTCTTTTAATGAGTAAAACCAAGTAAATTTGGAATGATCATCACCAAGATATCATGATAATGCAACAAATTTAGAATCACAATATATACCCATATAATTGGACTAAACAAGAAAAGTCAACTACTAGTAGAATATTTTACAATCCCTAAATTATTTTTAAAAATCTATTATTGATATATTTGATACAATTATCCGCCTAAATTTCTCAAATACATGGGCATGTACCAAGTCACCCCTACAACATTTTCTTAAATCTGTCTGGTATATAGTATGTATTTTATATTTTCACATTTCCCATGTTTTGAGTTTGATGGACAGGCAGCAGAGCTGATAGTGAAGAGGGGTGTACCAAAGGCTGTTATGGTAGTGAGTTTAGTGTTGAAACTCCTATCGACTAGAATAGGCACACTTGTGCTCTGTGGGCGCTCCTGTTTGGACTGGAAATTTCCTTTTATTCACAAGTTTTCAGAATTATCCATTAAGAAGAGAGAAGCTATCCTCCAAAAATGGTCCATAGGAACCTTTGTCTTCCCCATGAGAACGGTTTTCTTTTTGCTAAAAGTCGCCTGTTACTACACCTTCTTTTCTTTGGTAACTCTCTCCCCTCTACTCACAACTAAAAATTTAAAATTTAATTACTACTTACTCCTTTATTTACTCTTCACACTTATAGGAGACGACAAAGTTTCTTGTGAGACGCTACTTATGTGAGACCGTTTGTGAGACGTGTTAAAGTATGCCTATTATATACATAAAGTATATTTAATAATTGTTAAAGTATGTTTTGTAAATTATGATAAATGATGAATTAAAGTATGATTTTAGGATGTTATAATATGATTCATTATTGACATACTTTAACTACAAATAATAAATAAGCATACTTTACTTATATGATAAGCATACTTTAATAATGGGTCAACCCGTCTCACAATAAACTCGTCTCACAAGAGAGTCTCTCATAGGAGACATGGAGTTTAGAATGTGTTTTTTAAATGACCAATCTTTTTTAATAATAAATAATGGATTATATGTGTCATTCACGATATTTATGAAATTATATAATGTTTTGAGAGAGATGAATTAACGTTTTTTTCCCCCTCACCTGGAAAATAATCCAAATACTTTCATCTTTTATTTTTCAAGAGGTTTTTTCTTTGCACACTTGATCCAAGTTAATAAATTTGTAAATTTAGTCCCAAACGATTTCTTTTTTGCACTCTTGTTTTCATATGTTTATAAAAAAAAAAAAAAACTTTGAAAAAATTATGTTGGGAGTAAATGTGCAAAACAAACAAAATCTTTTAGGATTAAATTTAAAATTTTATAAACTTATGGGGAAAATGTCACATTTGGTCCCATAAGAAATCATTCAATTCAATTTTAATCTCGTAGAAATTCACTGGTCCCATAACTATCGGTTTTGGTCCCATAAGAATTTTATAATCATAATTTTTCGAAAATTTTCATCTCAAATTAACTTATATTATTATAAACTACCAGATTTATATATTTTTTTTGTCTTTTAACACAGACATAGTCCATTACGACAATCCCCTTTGTTTTCTCTCTCAATAAACATTGTATTAGTTTTCTTTGGGGATTATTTTTGCAAATTATGGAATCAAATCTATAAGTTGCCATTTTTGTTTTGCTAACGGTTCAGAATATTTCGTTAACTATTAACCGATTTTGATGAAAAATTCCTATGGAACTAAATCTACCAGTTTTGAGACCTTGGCATTGAGCAATTCTTACGGGACCAAAAGTGTAATTTTCCCTAAACTAATGAGATCAGTTGTGGAAGGATAAATTTCTTTGGGACTAAAAGAGAAAATATCGGGAACATTTTATTTTCAAAACTTCTATTGATTTTTGGAATGTAATTAAACAAATAAACGAAAGAGTGTTTATAGACAGGCGAAACCTCAAGAAATCCAGCATGGGAAGCAATCGAGTACTACATCGAAGAAGTCGACGATCCACAGCAATCCCAAAACGAGGAGAGGCCTCTTGACAAGGGAATAATCGAAACAGATGATCACCTCAAACTCGAACAGTCCCTGACTCAGAGAGGATTGCAAGCGTCGAAAGAGCCAAAAGACAACACAATCAACATTAAATGTGATGTAGTAATTGTGGGGTCGGGTTGCGGAGGCGGAGTCGCAGCAGCTAATCTCGCAAGCGCCGGACTCAAAGTGGTAGTCATCGAGAGAGGGCATTACTTCGTATCAAGTGATTACACCGGCCTAGAAGGGCCTTCCATGAACGAGCTGTATGCATCTGGAGGAATATTTTCCACTCTTGATGGCAAATTTATCCTCTTAGCAGGGTCAACAGTTGGGGGTGGTTCAGCTGTCAATTGGTCAGCTTCCATCAAAACACCCAACCACGTGTTGGAAGAATGGTCCACTAAGTACAAGATTCCAATTTTTGGAGGTGCAGAATACCAATCCGCCATGGACAACGTGTGGACAAGATTAGGTGTGACAGAGGAGTGCGTGCAAGAAGGGTTCCAGAACCAAGTGCTGCGAAGAGGTTGTCAAAATATTGGAGTCGAAGTGGAGGGAGTTGCAAGGAATACAACGGAGAGACACTACTGTGGGTCTTGTGGCTACGGGTGTAGATTAGGAGAGAAGAAAGGAACAGATACGACATGGCTCGTGGATGCAGTGAACGACGGGGCGGTAATCCTAACAGGATGCAGAGCTGAGAAGTTCGTGTTGGAAAATGACTGTGAGACGGATAGAAAGAGATGCAGGGGAGTTATTGCAACCATCGAAGGTAAAAACATCAATACCAAGATTGCAATCGAGGCCAAGGCCTCGATTGCAGCCTGTGGTGCTCTCTACACACCTCCTCTATTAGTTTCCAGTGGGCTAAGAAACAAGAATGTCGGTAAAAACCTCCATCTCCATCCTGTTTTATTTGCATGGGGATACTTCCCTGAAAACTCATCTCAACTCAAAGGCAAGAGCTTCGAGGGAGGCATCATAACATCCATCAACAAAGTGATTACTACAGAAGCCAATTTCAGGACAATCATAGAAACAGCTGGATTCGGGCCAGCATCGTATGCAGTGTTCTTACCATGGCTCAATGGTGAGGACATGAAAGATCGGATGGCCAAGTACTCAAGAACAGCTCTGCTTTTCACGTTGGTTCGCGACGTTGGTTCTGGTGAAGTGCACGAAGAAGGAAAAGTTTCGTACAATTTGCATGAACTAGACAAACATAACCTCACTGTTGGGCTGCGACGAACTCTGAAAATCCTGATAGCAGCCGGGGCAGCAGAGGTGGGGACCTGTCAGAGCAACGGGCAGAGACTAGAGTGTGCCGGAATCAAGGATGAGGACGTGGAAGAGTTTCTATCAATGGTTGGAGCTGCGGGGGGGCCGGCCTCCGGTGAAAAGTATTGGAATACGTATGCATCGGCGCATCAGATGAGTAGCTGCAGGATGGGGGCTGACGAGAAAGAGGGTGCATTGGATCAAAATGGAGAAAGCTGGGAAGCTAAGGGGCTGTTTGTGTGCGATGGGAGTGTACTGCCTACTTCTATTGGTGTTAATCCCATGATTACCATTCAATCAACTGCTTACTGCATCTCCAAAAGGATTGCACATCTTATTAACAGTTCCTAATTACTCCTACTACTTTTCCACTCTGCTAAATAGACTATCTTAAATTTGTATCTTAATGGCCATTGACTTTGGGTGACCAAAATTTATAAAATATCAAACCAGCTTGGTTAATTGAAAATTATTTTATGTTTTCGATTGTAAATCTGTATTTTGCATATGCTATCAAACCAATTTGAGATTTCGAACAGCTTGACTATCAGTTGCCCGGTGAAGAAGACGTCGATAGCATTCTTAAAACAGCTCTTCCACAAGCACATTTTTAAGTGATGGTATTTAGGATTTGGGGAATATGGTTTATGGAATGTGGTTATTTAGTGAGAGGTTCGAAGGTTTAATTAGTTGGTGAAATATAGTTAATAGGATGTAACGTGGAGGAGAAACAGAGTAGTAAGAAGCAGGGGAATTTGATAGAGGAAATTTGGTAATGATTTTTCAATTCATTTGCTTACATATATATAGAGGGGATGAAGCTTCTATTAGTGTAGATGATACTAGAGATCACGTGTAGTGTGTTCTCTTTATTTATATTTATCTCTTTCCATATTTGTAGTCATAAAGTGTAAATATATTATATGGTGTATCAATTCAATCTTCTCAATTGAGGATTACTCAACTCTTACATAATCAGCCTAACCATTGTGAAACCCTATTCTGCGTCATCATCCTTCTCCACTCATCCCCATGGCTTCTTCTTCTTTCTCCTCTGATAATTCCTTGCCCCTCTCTATAATGGTTCATATGGTAACCATCAAACTTAATTCCTCTAACTATCTATTGTGGAACACACAAATCATGCCGCTCCTTACTAGCCAAAAGCTACTCTCCTACGTCGACGGATCCTCCTCTCCTCCGGCGCGTACAATTATGTCTTTTGATGGACAGAAGAAAGAAAATCCAGCCTTCATAGAATGGACTGAACGAGATCAACTCCTAAAGCTATTTCTTGTTTCCACGCCTTCGGAGGAAGCAATCTCTCAAGTTATTGGTTGTGACTCTGCCCGCGACGTTTAGATCGGTCACTCTAATGCATATCGTCAAAGCTCTAAGACTCGTAAATTGAGTTTCAAGGATGAATTATTGTCGACCAAGCGAGGGACACGCTCTGTGGCTGAATATGGTCACTTCTTCAAGTCGATTTGTGACCAACTAGCAACAATCGGAAGGCAAGTTGATGAATCTAATAAAGTGCATTGGTTTCTTCGTGGATTAGGAAGTTCCTTTTCTAATTTCACAGCCGCATAAATGGCTCAAGACCCCCTTCCCACCTTTTCCGATCTTCTCTCTAGAGCAACAAGCCATGAATTATTCATCAAGGGTCTTGATGAATCGATACCAGCACCTGTCGCCTTTGTAGCAAATACTCGAGGCCGTGGCAGATTGCACCGTGGTCGTGGTGGCTGGTCCTTCCGGGGTCGAGGACATGATTCCTCCACCGGTAACAATCATAGTCGTCGTAACTATATTCCTCGATGCTACTTCTACAGAAGCGAGGATCATGATGTGTTCAATTGCCCACATCGTTTTGATCGTAACTATACTCGATCATCCCATAATAACACTGCTGCCTTGGCTGAAGCTTTCAATGCTAAATGCAATATCTCAGAGCTGACATCATCTGATTGGTACCTTGATACTGGTGCTTTGACACATATGACACCAGATACTTCTTCACTTGATATTGCTTCCACATATTCGGGATCTGGCCACGTTGTTGTTGGTACACATCTATCTATATCTCATATTGGAATGTTTAATGTTTCTAATCATATTCATTTACGGGATGTTTTGGTTGTTCCTGGACTCACTAAAATTTATTATCTATCAGTAAACTCACAAATGATTTTCCTGTGCATGTTATTTTTTTGATAATTAGCTCCGCGTTCAGAATCACATCACAGGTCAAGTGCTTGCCACAGGGCATTATGATGGAGGCCTTTACGTGCTTGACTCAAGCCTGCAAGCCCTTGCTGCCGTTATTCGCACCAAGACATTGTATAGTTCTTTTGAAGTTTGGCTCTCACGTTTAGGGCATGTCGTCCCTTTTAATATTTCTTTACTACAAGCACATGGATTTCTGTCAATTAATTCATTAATACCTTCTCCCTCTTTATGTTCTTCATGTGAGTTGGCGAAAAGTAAGAAATACCTTTTGATAATAATGTGAAACACTCTGCGCATGTTTTGGATTTAATATACTGCGTCTTTGGGGCCGGCACCCGTTAAATCTGCTTCTGGTTTTGCTTATTATGCAATTTTTGTTGATGATCATTCGAGATTTACGTGGCTATATCATCTATGTACAAAATCAGAATTCTTTGATGTCTTTGTACGTTTTCAATCATTTGTTGAGACACAGTTTTCTTGCAAAATTAAGGTTATGCAAACTGACGGTGGTACGGAGTTTACTAATTTGAGGTTAAAATCTCATTTTAAATCTTGTGGAATTCATCACATTTTGTCTTGTCCATATACTCCTGAACAGAATGGCAAGGCTGAATGAAAACATCGCCACATAGCTGAAACAGGCTTGCCAATGCTTTTTCACTCTTCAGTTCCAATGGAATATTGGGTGCAATTCTTTCAGTTCTGCAGTTTATATAATTAACAGGCTTCTGACACCTCTACTTCACAATCGGTCACCTTTTCAAATTTTTGGATGTCGAGTTTTCCTTGCCTACAGGATTACGCCTCAAACACATTCTAACCCAGAAGTATCCCTTGTGTGTTTCTCGGTTACAGTACTCAGTTCAAGGCATATCATTGTCTCAATACAACTACTGGATGGATATACACTACTCGTCATGCAAGGTTTAATGAAGCCCACTTTCCATTTAAGTCAAGTGCATCCTTTGAGCCTACCTCAAATCTGGAGATAATTTCTTTCATTGATCCTTATAGTGTGCCGCCATTTGTACATGATGATGCGTCCTCTACTCACGGTGATGTATCTCAACCTGTGTCTCGACGGCCTTGTATTCTATGTCCGCATGGTGCTAGTAATTTTCCGTCTACTATTGTCACACCTAATGTCATCAATGAGTCACCTGTTGTCAATGAGACTTCTCCTGTTGTTGACGTAGAAAATCACTACCATGATCAAGTGTCGTCTCCACCTGTCTCTCTACCTGTTCAGCCCAAAACTCATAGCATGCATACTCATTCTCAATCGGGAATATTTAAACAAAAATATCCTGCAGACTTAGCTCTTCGGTCTTCCAGCTCACTCTATGTTGCTCTCACATCTAATACTGAACCTAGTGGAATCAAGTCCGCACTAAAAAGTCCTCAATGGGTTGCTACAATGGATGAAGAGATGTCTGCTCTTCGCCGAACTAATACATGGGAGCTTGTTCCTCGCCTCCCGAACACCAATGTCGTTGGTTCTAAGTGGGTGTATCGGACAAAGTATTATGCCGACGGCTCTGTTGAACGTCATAAAGCTTGCTTGGTTGCTCAGGGTTTCATAAAACTTTCTGGGTTTGATTTTTCACATGCTTTTAGTCCAGTTGTTAAAGCTTCTACTGTTCGCATCGTGCTTGCTCTTGCAGTTATGAATGGCTGGATGCTTCATCAATTAGATGTTAAAAAACGCATTTCTTAATGGTTATCTATCTAATCCGGTCTATATGGAGCAACCTCCTGGTTACATTGATCCCTTGCATTCGTCGCACTGTGTTGTTTGAAACGAGCATTATATGGCCTTTGCCAGGCGCCACTTGCTTGGTACCAATGTTTCAGCTTGTTTCTCTTGAAGCTTGGCTTCTTATGCAGTACTGCCGGCACATCTCTCTTTATATGCTCTAGAGGTTCATGTCTTCTTTATTTATTAGTCTATATGGATAATATCATCCTCACTGGTAATGATTCTGCTACTCTCACACGTTTACTTTCTCGTACTTGCTCTGAATTTGCAATAAATGACCTCGGGCCCTTGAATTATTCCCTAGGGATTGAGATTTCATATTGTTGAAAGTGGAATTTATGTATTTTATGTGTGCACATTAAACCATTTTGCTTAGGAAAGTTATTTTTTGCATGGAATTGTGTACGTTTAGGTATTTACACAATTTTGAGGCTACTAAGGTATTTTTGTGAGTTTTGAAAGCAGAAAACATGGGAAAACAGAGCAGGATCAGAAGCGAAGCGGAGCAGAGTTGGAATGGACCAGCTCAGGAGCAACTCGAGTAGCTGCTCAGGTCGAGCTGGTGCCGCTCGGCCGGCCAACTGAGCTGAGTGGGGTCCAGGTGGGTCCCCCTTGACGTGGCAAGCCAGCCTGGTCTAGCTTGGATGCCGCTCGGCTAGGTCAAGGCCCAGCTCGAGCCAAGCTGGGTGCCGGTCGGCCCAATTTTGAGCCCAGTCGAGGTCTGTTTAATTTTGCAATGTATTTATACCTTCAGATCTCATTTCGAAGTAGAATTCGACGCGAAAAGAGACCTACATCAGTTTAAGACATAATAAGGGAGAACAACACACAATTGGAGAGAACCATCCACAATTCATCGATTCCTCACACCAAAAACACTCCAAATCAGATTCATATCTGATCTTTCATCTTCCATCCATATTCAAGGTGGTCCCAAGTGATAATTGAGGGAGATAAGATGATCGGAGAGACGGAGAAGGAACACAGACTTACGCTTATGCTAGGGTTTCATGTTTCTTATCTTTTCCTTCCTTTTATCTTGATTTTTTATATGAATTGCATATCCATGAGTGTTGTTTGTAACCTCATGTGCTAATTTTCTTAAAAAGTTCTAGGGTTTGATGGTTTGACTTTATTGATTTGGGAACCTAGACCAAAGATTGGGATTTTATACAGTGGATATTTTGATTTTACTTATTTTATTAAGACTTGCTTTTCTGCTTCGTAACGACTTAATATTTTCATGAAATCTGCTATAATGCTTGAATTATTATGTTAGCTTGTGTGCGTTCATGATTGGTATTGCCTATTTGTTATGGATTGAAGTAGTTCCGCTATAAACACTTTAATTCCATGAACTGGTAAATCAAATACTTGAATTGTTTAGTGGAACAATGCAATTAGACATTTAAGTAGGAAGTGAATAGAACCTTGTAGTAATTCCAAAGAATATCTTGTTAGTCAAACTTACCATCTGGAGGTATTGTTGTTTGCTTTGATTAGTATCTATGAATAAGGCTTGGTAATATTCGCGCACCTTAGGATTTAAACCAGAATATACTGTTAGCTTAAAATCGGATCATATCCAGTGGGATAACAGGATTATGTAGTGTATTTTCATTGAAACTGCAAGTATGAACAATTGAAGGTCTAGTAACCCGAATTAATTGGTCTATAGCTGATACCTTAAAACTATCGTTTATCTCTCGATTAAAACTTATTTATTTTCTATTGCTTTTAATTATTCGGTAATTTATTATTTCAGTACTTAGTTAATTAATTTCAAAACTCTTGGAAATCGGTTACTTAATTCTGGTTAAATAGTAATATAGAATAAATGAATAATTAACTGTCTTAGTGGGATCAATAATTTAACTTGGGTACTTTCGCTACAATTAACATCTTTATGCTTGAGGATTAAATTGGAGTACGCAGAAAACACCTATCACGTTTATGGCGCCGTTGTGTCGGGGACAGTTTTAATTGTTTATTTTTATTTTTCATTACTTATTTAATTAAAATATTTTTGTTGAGATTTAATTGTTTTTAACTTGAAATTTTCTTGAAGATGGGCCTTCCGGTTCAATCCAAGCACAACTCGGCTCGGTTTGTCCACCGCTCAGGTTGAGCGAGCCGTCAAGTGATGAGGGTAAAAATAAGCGTATTTTAATGTCCAATTTAACACCTTTTTATGGGAATTGCTGTCATATATTAGCACAAGTGTCTTATATTCAATTTATTTGAGAAAAATATGAGTTTAAGGTGTTTTATTGTGTTTTAGGTGAAAAAAAGGATCAAAAGTTCAAAGTTGGAGAAAATGTGCAATTTGTGTAATGATGCTAAAAAATGCACGTCCAACTTGTGTAATTTTATGTATTCTTATGGATCTCAAAACTGAAAGTGTGATATATATTTGGAAAGCTACAGAAGAGAGGATCATTTTTTCGTGAAGAACACCCCAATCGGATTCCGAACGAGAAAGTTATGATCAAAATGGTGACATCGTGAAAGCTGTTCATGCTCAGCACGATTGTGCCACTTTACATGACTTTTTACCCATACAAATGTTGGATTTTCTCTATTTTTTATATGAATAGAAAGCCAAGGAAGAGAAGATCGCGTGAGCTCAAGAATCACTTAAATTGGAGCTCGAATGTGGAAGTTATGCGTGAAATGGTGAGACTACGCATTGCCGCTCGACCACCACTCGACAAGAATTGACTCCGCTCGACCTGGAGCAGTTTGCTCTAGCGGGGACACGAAATCCTACTTTTGGTAATTCCGTACCTCCAATAGCATGTATTTTTGTATTCTCCAAGAAAAAGTCCATCGAAGGTCCATAAGGAGAACTTACAAGTATAAAAGGGGATGCAGATCACATCATTATTCATATGTGATAGACAACACAATCATCCTACACCCCAAAAGGGGGGATCACCCTCAACCATCATCTACATCCTTTCCTCCATCCATCAATCACTGTGAAGATTTGTCAGTGAAATCAAGAAGGAGAACCAAGAGGATTTGAAGAGACGGAAGAGAGAAGGAAGGAGACTTCTACACCAAGGGTTTTCTTAATTCTTTTCTTCTTTTTTCTAATTTTCTAGACATATGGGTAAGATCTATCCAATCCCCATGATTGTTTCTTCACCACATAATGGGCTAGAACCATTTTGGTAGATCTATGGTTTTGAAGGTTCTTATTAATTAATTGAACTTTCGTGTGTATACTCCATACAACACTACTTGTGGAATTATTTTATATATGATTATGCTTTCTTAATCCATATTTAGAGTCGTTTTGTGCATCTGCAACTATTATATAGAGTCTGAATATATATCATGGTTGTTGATTGAACGCGTTCACTGCTGAACAGGATTTCATGTTAGGAGGGGACTCCGAAGCTTCATTAGAACTGTTATATATGGATACTTATTAATTGAATTGAATTTGGGTTAATAAGTAGGATAAAGAGGTTAACTTTATAGTACCTATAAAGGGAGATCATATCGGGTTAGAGTACCAATCCTAGGAGGAAATAATTGATACTCATAGTACCTAGAGAGGGGGTTGAAGTTATATCTCATGCTCCAAGATTATTCACATGTATTATACGCATGTTTGCTTGTGTCTAGAGAGTAGATATGCATGGCTTAGTGATGTGTCCATAATCCATAATCCACAAGGCAGAGTCAGACATTGATACACGAAAGGAAAATTAATGAGTGAAACTGGATTATCCTAGAGCTACATATTCTCCATTCTTGGTTCACTTTCGTATTCTTCTAAGTGCTTTTATTTTAATAGTTATTTTATTTAAATTATTAGTAGATTAATAAGTAAATCCCAACCTTTATTGCCACTTGACTAAATTAATTTAGTAAATAATTAAATTGATAATACAACATTCTTTGGGTTCGATATTTCACTGGGTCGCTTGCTTAAGCCGCAACTGATATCCTTAATACTTGGAGATTAATTTTGCGTGCAAAGAAAATGCATATCAGTGAGCCGCCCTTTGGGTTTTCCTGTGCATCCAAGTTATGTACAGAGTCAATCTGATTAGGAAATTGCTGATAAAAAGTGGTAGAGAGCTAAGAAACAGAGAAAAGCAGAAGTGGTATTCGAGAGAGACTATTGGGACTTTCGATAACAAAGGTACCAATTCCTTTCCCTCAGAGATTTTTGTCGAAGAGCCTTGATGAGAAGTTCCGGAAGTTCGCTGATGTTATGAGGGATGTCCAAGTCACTATTCCTTTCTCAGATGCATTATAAGAGATGCCACATTACGCAAGGTTCATCAAGGAACTCATCTCAAGAAAGAAGAAGCTTAAAAGTGTGGAGACAGTGACATTGACGGGAACTATAACTCCATTATTCAGAAGAAGCTTCCAGAAAAATTGAAGGATCCAGGGAGCTTCATCATTCCCTGTGAAATTGAAAAAGGACCATCTAAGAGAGCACTGTGTGATTTAGGAGCCAGTATAAATTTGATGTCCTTCTCAGTATTCAAGAAGCTTGGTTTGGGGGAGTTGAAACCCACATCTGTTGCTCTACAATTAGCAGAGTGGTCGTTGACGTACCCCGAGGGAGTTATTGAAGATGTGTTAGTGAATGTGTTGAATTTGACTTTTTCTGTGGACTTTCAAGTACTTGATATGGAGGATGACAAGGATGGCGCGCCTCTTATCTTAGGGCATTCATTCCTTGCTACTGGAAGAGCTCTCATAGATGTTTTCAAAAGAGAATTGAGGTGAGGGCCAATGATAAGGAGATTGTCTTTTCGTTGAATAAGGATATGCAGTGGCCTACAGATCAGTAGCAATGCAAGTTTGTGGAAATAATAGATACAGAGTTAGAGGAGAACTTCGCCTTGTCTGATGCAGAGTTTGAGAGTTTATCTAACGATGCATGTATTGACTATCTTGAGAACTTACTTGCTTTGAGTGATGCTAGAGATGAACAGAGAAGGAAGACCACTACTGACATGGTGAATCAGTATAAGAAGTCCACTGTTGAAGAGGAGATGAAGCCTACTGCTAAGGAAGAGAAGCATGAGAGCGATAGAGTTGAAGTGGTAGAGGAGATCGCAGGAACAAGCGTATCTCTTACTTTTCCTACTACTAACTCTAATGTGATGTTTGATAATCTTTTGGTTGTAGGAAAGATTGATGATCCATATTGGAAGCCTCCAAATATACCTCCGGATTTTTATTCTTATGTTGGTGTTGAAAATTCTAACTTGTTTGATCCTTGTTTTGCTACCAGGTTGAGCCTATAATTGAGTGGAGGATTGTCAAGAAGGAATCAAGCCAGTCATGGGAGGAAAAGAATTCAAAGAGTCCTGTTTCGATGACAAAGAAGGGTGAGATGGTTGGTGTAGAAAATAAGAGAGGAAAGAAGAACTTGAAGGTAAGAATGCGAGAAGACTGTCTCCAATTGATTAATCGAAAACAGGTATTCCGTCAAGACTCCCTGATGTTAAACATGAGCACCTGTTGGGTGCGGTGCTGTCCCTCCCATTTTAATTAGTTTTCTATGTCTGTGTTGATATAAGAATTTTATTAGGTGTTGCTTGACTACGGTATATACTTCTTTGTAAACTTAGTTTCTCACTTCCTTTGATCTAAGTTTGGGGGGTAACGTACATACCTTGTCTTGCAGTGTCAAAAAGAATTTTTGCATTGTGTTGAGGGATTGATTTTTTGCGATTTTCTAGGTTTTGTATTTTGTCTTAGGTGTTGTCTGTTGGTCCTAGTGTTAGTATAGTTGATTTATGGATCTCGGTGATGATTTTTCGATTTTTCAATTTTTCTTAGCACTTGATGGCACTATACTGTATTATTTCATTTGGAATAGAGTTCTGAAGCAGAGTACAGCACTGAAAAAGCAGGAAAACAATGTAGGGAGCAAAAATGAGCAACTTGGTGCCCGCTCGGCAAGTAGCTCGAGCCGATCTACGTTGCCACGTCATCAAAGGCTGCGGAGTTGGCTACTAAAGGATGCAGGACATGTATGGCATGGACCCTATGGCCCACTAAGTAGAAAATGAACCCGTTCGGCGCATAGCTCGGCCTGAGCAGGTGGTTCAGTTAAGGGAACGGTGGTTAAAACTCGTTCAGTCTGTCCAGAAGTCTATTTCAGCCTTTTCCAGTGCCCTACCGCTGCGATTTCACCATTTTCCTGATGCGAATCCTACCACTTTCCACCATTTCTTTCTACTAAAATACCACACACATCACTACTCTATTATTCTAGCTGCATTTCATTAGATTAGGGCATTTTGGTGGTTGAATTTGGGGCTTTTTGGTGTTGAGTGACAATTTTGAAAATTCACCATGTATAACACAAGTGGTATTCTTGGCACTTTCACTCTTAGAATGTTATTGGTGATGTGAATTTGGTATGGGTAAGTGCTAGTTGTGTTGAATTTGCATGTTCAAGCTGGGATTTGGTTGAGGCATTTCTACGAACAGTTGGTGTGCATTTGAAATTGTGCTAAATTGTTGAATATCTTGATTGTTTGTTGCTTATGGTCTCAATTACTTGATTTGTTGTTGAATATTGAACATGTGAAGATGTTGATTTATGCTTGAATGTTAAAGTAAGGTGGAATTAGAGGTTTGGTTTGGAATTTCCATTGAATATGCTATGTTTTTGAAGTGAAAAGTTCATGAATGCTTGAATTTGATTTCTAAGAGGTGAATGTGATCAAGCATGAATGTTCTTTGATTTTTCGGAAGCATGTTTATGTTAGAATTATTGAATTGAGAAGTTGATATAACACGATTACTATTATGCATATTTAATTTAAAGTTAAAAGCTTGATTTGTGACTTTGTTTAAATATGATGGCCTTGAACTTGGAATTAAATTGCATAGGTCCTATTTATTTGATTATTTGATGGAAGAGTGTGCTTTGCTTATAAGAATTGCAACAGGAAAGAATAAGAAGAAGAGGACAGATGAGGGTAGCTCATATGAGCCAAATATTGAACCTAAGAAAACTACCGCACAAATATATGAAAGGTTGAGGAGAGAAAGGAGATTACCAGAAGATTTGGGCATTAAGCTTGATAATTGGGATGAAATAGCCGTTATTTACGGGAGGATAGCAGTTAAGATTATAAATACTCGGTATCAGAATGATCAAACAATGGAGACCTTGCAGTTTACTGATGATATTAGGTGGATGTTTGATCAGGTAGGCATCTGGAGTTTCATGGAGATCAGAGCTCCCACTCATTTGACAATGAGATCTCGTATGCGTGTGAATTTATATTAAGAGGCGGTAAGCCTAAAGAAGAGACCCCGGACTTAATTAATCAGATGCTCGGATGTCCTGAGGGGATTCCAGGTTTTGTGGAGCATCAAGACTTTAAGGCCAATGATTTTTGGAGGTTGATTATGGGGAGAAATGAGGCATACAATTCTAGTTATGCTCGAGCTACCTACATCTGCAATCCAGTGATGAGGTATATGGATCGGATCCTTTCGTGCACTATCTTCTACAGATCCGAGAGCGGAGTGATCCATCGGGGGAGCTATATGTGCTATGGTGTATGCTGAATGGTGTTCAGTTCAATGTGGGTGCGTACCTGATCCATCAGATGTACTAGTTCACTACCCATGTCCGACAGATAGTGAACATTGGAGGTTTGATTGCTCCTATTGCTCACCATTATGGGATTGATAAAAGTGAGATGGCTATAGTGAGGAAGAAGCCGAACATTGATTTGCATCCATTGGAGATGGGAAAGGTGTTTAAGATATCTACTAGAGGTGTCTTAGAGTACATGTACGCCATTGCACCCAATGCTTTCAGTTTCCCTGTTGAGCTGACTCAGTTCATCACCATTCGGAATGAGGAGAACATTGGTATGAATACACCGGGCCATCAGGCTGTCATCAAGGCGATACAGGATGATCGAGATTGGAGAATGGCCGCATGGGTAGTGCTTGCGCAGCCGATGGCTATGGATGCTCCTGTCTATGATGGAGGTGATCAGGATTATGGTGGTGGGGCAGATGAGCAGTATGTAGGAGCTCCAGGAGGAGCACAGTTTGTTGGAGAGCCCTTGTTCCCCGGAGTAGTCCACTATCCTTTGTATGTGATGCCACCACCTACATGGCCTCCTGGTTTTGAGGCATGGGAGCCGATGGTTTCATGGAACGGCCAGCATGCCCAAGGTATGTATGCTTACTTATCACATTTGTCCATTGAAACAGGAGGAGGAGAGGAGAAAACATCGCTTTCTGTCGTCAGTTGATAGAGGTCAACGCGACTCAAATAGCTACCAATATCTAGATTGGAGCGCTGAACAACACGCTCAACCAGATGTCGGAGAGATTGAGGACCCTGGAGGAGATTCGAGAGGACTTCAATGCCTGGAGTTGATCCTGACGATCTATTATGAGCAGTGGTAGCTAATAGTGTTTGTGTCTCTTTACTCTCACCTTTCTGAATTTTCACCTTTTTGAGTCATGTGATAGGGTATTGGTAAGGTTTCTATTCTTCTAATTTGAGCATGTATGATATGATTATTCTATTGCTATATGTACTGTTTATGTGACGGATGATATTTGATTATTGATTAGGAGTTCATTAAGTCATGGATTCGTGTGTTATTGATTCGTGTTGTATTAGGATGAGAAACAATTTGATGTTGTACTTAGATATTGAGATGCTTGAAATTTGATTATGTGCAAGTAAGATTAACTATGTAGCTTTATTAGGAGTGCTCGTTCATTCGTATAGCCATGTGAGATTTGAGCCTTTTGAAATCATGACAAGTTGCATGATTCAGTTTGTTAATGTGAGAGTTGTTCATATACACGAATTCTAGAACTTGGCTGTATATCTTGCTTAAAGCTACATGTTTGACTAGACAATAGGAAATGATCTTAGGTCATATTTGTTGTTTATTAATCACTAGCCAAATTATTTTCCTACCTATTGAAATAATCCGTAGTCAACCCTTTTGAGCCTAAAAGCCTTATTTGTTATGTTGATGTGAAGTGTAGAGACCAGTGTCATCACATCTAGAATCACACCTGTCCTCTACCAGTTGTTTTATTAACCATTAACATTGTTTTGTTAATTCGACTGGTGTTGTGCTTAATGTTGCTTTCAGGGTTGTTGCAGTTTTAGTGCTGAATGTGTTGGAGGCAAAGATCTAGTCAAACGCAGACCTTGAAGACCCTGGAGCAAACTGGAAAGATCCGGAAGCTCTAGAAGGATTTAGAAGGAGAAAATAACTATCTCTCTTAGTGGGCAGCTATTTGAGTCTGCATGGGTGCAATCTACATCTTCTACGTGGACCAGTCATCATTTGGAGTCTGCAGCCATCTATAAATGGAAGCTGCTAGTTGCCAAGTCAAGTGATCGATCAGGCAATCCTACTATACAGTGTAAAAAATCCTAGATAGGTTTCTGTTATAGTGTTTGTACTGGTGTTGTAACACTTGGTTCAACATCAGTTGTCTACTGTTATTCCTGTACGTTTTGTGTGCGCTATTCACAGGCAGTGGAAGCCCACATGTGAGGTAGGCTTAGATTCTAACAAGTCTAGGTTCTACATTTGGGAACGTGATTAGATTTTAGATCCGATTTTATATTCGAATGGTGGAAGAATTGTTTCCATACCCAAGAGTTTGTTTTTGCAATCACATTTTCCAATAGTGATATTTGTGCCATGAGGCCGCCACAAACTTGCAAAAGTTTGTGGAAAGATGTGTGTTAAGTCTTCCGCTAATTTACAACTTGTTCTATACTTAGTTAAGTTTCATTCTGATACATACAATGTTGTTCAAAGTGTTACCACACTTAGGACAACATCGTACTAAAAACATACTTTGCACCATTGGGCACCCGACAAGTGGCATTAAAGCTAACACTTGACGATACTAAGTGTTGATTTCTGGTGTTAAGTATTGAGTTATTATGGATTACTCTGCATCCGTCACCCATCCTCCCATTCTTGATGGAACAAATTATGCCTTGTGGAAAACCCAGATGAGGTCATAGATCAAAGCATGTGACGATAAAGCTTGAAAGATCATTCTGTCTGGATGGACGCCTCCCACTGAAGAAGATAAGGATGGAGATTAGATTCTCAAAGATGAACTCAATTGGACTGCCGAGGAGAGCAATCTATCTGCACACAAATACAAAGCTCTCAATGCAATCAGCTCTTCGGTTGATCCAGTGATGTTCAACTTGATTCAGAACTGCATATCTGCTAAAGATGCATGGGAAAGACTACAAGAACACTGTGAAGGTTCTGGTAGTATCAAAAGAGCAAAGGCAAGGCTGTTGAGCACGAAGTTTGAAAGCTTGAGGATGAGAGAAGATGAGACCATCAACTCTTACAACGAAAGGTTATATGAAGTCGTGAACGAGTTGCAATCACTTGGTGACCCAATTTTCAATTCCAGGTTAGTAAACAAAATGCTTCGTACACTTCCTAGGAGATTTAATAGTAAAGTTTGTGCTATAGAAGAAGCTAGGAATACTGATACTATGAGTCATAATGAGCTTATGAGCATTTTGAAAACCTATGAAATGGATATGTCTCAACAAGATTCTGTGTATGATAGAAAAGGTGCTTTTGTTTTTAAAAGTGATACTCCTTCATGTTCTGGAAGGACATCAACCATTACTGAAATTTCACAAATTGATGAAAATGTTGATGACATTTCAGATGACATTGATAATACTGCTTTACTTGCTAAGAAATTTGAAGCCTATTTGAGAAATCAGAAAACAAGTCTAAAGTAAATACTCAGCCTAGGATATAACATTCTCCTCATACTCCTCAAACTCGTACTCCTCAAACTCTTACTCGAAGACCCACTTAAAGAAAACTTAAGTATGATCCTGAATTTAGAAAGACCCTCATTTGTAGTGAATGTACTGGTTTTAGTCATTATGCAAATGAATGTGCTAACACTCTTTTGAAGAGAAGGATGAACTTAAATGTTTCCTTGAGTGATGATTAATCTGAAGGTGATCAAGAGACAAAGGATGAAGAGCTGGCATTTCTGTTAGAATGTGCAAGTGAAGGACTTTCTGGAAATGACCCAGATGTTGAGTTGGATGTGACAACATCCACTTCGACATCAAGCAAGGTTCAGTCGATTTCTGATTCTGATGTGAAATGTACTAATACTTTCTATACTAGAGTAGATACATCTGAAGAGCAATGGGAAAGCAAATGCCGAACTTTTGAAAGAACTTTAAAAGGTCAACCAAGAGAATGATGGTTTGATTGAAACTATCACAAGACTTGAGGTAAATCTTACTAGAAAGGATGCTGAAATTTCAAAACTCTAAGAACAATTGACTGCTTCAACACTAAATTTCAAAAAATGCTCTAAGAGTACATCTGTCATGAATGAAGCTTTGTGTATTGGTAAATCTGATATGAGTGGTCTTGGATTTTCTGGAAATTCTAACCGTTTCAGTTTTGAAAAACCTGTAAATTTTGTGAAATTTGGATCAAAAAGTTTTTTCTAAAAAGTTTCCAAAACAGAGAGGCAAGAGAACCTTTATCTGTCATTACTGTTCAGTTCCTGGTCATATTCACCCATTTTGTTTTAAACTGAAAGATGACTTGTTCTCTGGAAATATGTTGCCTGAAATGTTGCCACACAAGTATTCACACACACCAAAAACTGTTTGGGTTAGAAAACCAAAAGTACTATCTAATGTGGCTTGTACTTCTTTACAAGCATGCGTACCTGGTTTATGGTATTTTGATAGTGGTTGTTGTAGACATATTACTGGAAATGCTGAATATTTGAAAGATTATGAAGTTTTTGATGGTGGTAAGGTTACTTATGGTGGTGGCTCTAAGGGTAACATTGTTGGTAAAGGAACTTTAAATGTTAAAGGTTTTCTAAATTTGAAGAATGTGCTGCATGTTGAAGGTCTGCGTGCAAATTTGATAAGCATAAGTTAATTATGTGATGATAATCTACATGTGAAATTTGACAAAAATTCATGTTTTGTGTTGAATGAAACTGATGAGTGTGTGATGGTTGGTAATCGATCTGTTGATAATTGTTATCTGATTGGTAACAACACTTACTGCAATATCACACAACATTATGAAAGTGTACTTTGGCATCAAAAACTTGGCCATGTAAATTATAGAAATTTACAAAAATTGGTCAAGTTGGAAGCTGTTAAAGGATTACCTAAGCTCAGTTTCAAAGATCCTCCCATTTGTGGTACATGCTAAAAAAGTAAGCAGGTAAGGTCTTCACACAAAATCACCACTATGTGCACATCTTTAAGATATTTTGAATTGCTTCACATGGATCTTATGGGTCCTATGGAGACTGAAAGTCTTGGTGGTAAGAAGTATTCTTTGGTTGTGGTAAATGATTTTTCTAGATTTTCATGGGTTGAATTCATTAGAGAAAAATCAGATGTGTTTGAAGTGTTTATAATTCTTTACAAAAGGTTCAAAAATGATTTCAATCTTAAGATTTGTAGGATTAGGACTGATCATGGTAGAGAATTTGAAAATAACATATTTTTTTAATTCTGTGAAAAGAAAGGTATAGTGCAAGAGTTTTCATCTCCTAAAACCCCACAGCAAAATGGCATAGCTGAAAGAAAAAATAGAACTCTGCAAGAAATGGCTAGAGTCATGCTTACTTCAATGAATGTGTCTAAAAGATTTTGGGCTGAGGCATTTAACACTGCATGTCATGTGTCTAATAGAATTCTATTTAGACCAGGTAGTTCTATTACATCTTATGAGTTGCTGTATAGGAGAAAACCAAAACTGAAACACTTTCATGTGTTTTGTTGCATGTGCTATATTTTGAATGATAGAGAGTGTCTTTCAAAGTTTAATTCTAAGAGTTATAAAGGCCTTTTCTTAGGTTATTCTAAGAAAAGAAAAGCATACAGAGTCTTTAATATTAGAACCAGATCTGTTCAAAAATCTGTAAATGTGGTATTTGATGATACATCTAATATCGTAGGTAAAAACATGGAAGATGACATCTCCAATCTGATTGAAATTGCAGAACCATTGAACAATGTTGAGCCAAAAGTGATCACATCACCTACAACATCTGAGAATGAGTCAGAAAACGATGAGAATCAGATCCACAGAACTCCCAGGAATTCTCTTAACTACAGATATAAGAAGGATCACCCTTCTTCATAGATCATAGGAGAATCCTCAGTTGGTGTTCAAACCAGAAGGAAAGGTAAATTCAGAGATGTGGTAAGATCAGTTTGCATGTCCAACATATGCAATTAGGTATGTGCTAAATGTTATTTTTCTTCTGTAGAACCCAAAAATGTTTCTGAAGCTTTAAAAGATGAATGTTGGAATCAGGCTATGCATGAAGAACTTGAACAATTCACTAGGAATGATGTTTGAAGTCTAGTCCCTAGGCCTACAAACACTAATGTCATTGGAACTAAGTGGATTTTCAAGAACAAAACTGATGAATTTGGTAATGTAGTAAGAAACAAAGCTAGATTTGTTGCACAATGATATACACAGGTTGAAGGGATAGATTTTGATGAAACATTTGCACCTGTAGCTAGAATAAAGTCCATTAGGCTTCTTTTGGCTATTGCATGCTTTGTTGGTATCAAACTATTTCAAATGGATGTTAAAGCTGCTTTTTTAAATGGTATTTTAAATGAAGAAGCTTTTGTTGAACAACCAAAAGGTTTTGTTGATCCTTTGTATCCTGATCATGTGTATAAATTGAAAAAGGCTTTGTATGGTCTAAATCAAGCTCCTAGAGTAAGGTATGGTAGACTAACTGACTTCTTACTTCAATTTGGATTCATTAGAGGTGAGGCTGATACAACTCTTTTCATTAAGCATGAATAAGATGGTTTCTTGATTGCTCAAATTTATGTTGATGACATTGTATTTGGAGCAACAACTCAAGTCATGATGGACAGTTTTGTGAAAGCCATGACTACCACTTTTGAAATGAGTCTTGTTGGTGACCTAAATTACTTTTTAGGGCTCCAAATTAAGCAAAATGATAGTGGTATTTTCATCTTACAGAGTAAGTATGCTAAAAACTTGGTGAAAAGATTTAATCTTGAAAATGTTAAGCCTATGAAAACACCTATGGGAACATCACAGAAACTGTGCAGAGATGATGTTAGCCCTGATGTTGACCACACTCTGTATAGATCTATGATTGGTTGCCTTCTATACTTAACTGCTAGTAGACCTGATATTATGTATAGTGTCTGTGTTTGTGCTAGGTACCAAGCAAATCCCAAGGAATCTCATATGAAAGCTGTGAAGAGGATTATCAGATATGTGGCTGGAACTACTGACATGGGGTTATGATTTTCAAAGCACACTAACAGCTCTCTGGTTGGATACAGTGATGCTGATTGGGCTAGTGATTGCGACGACAGGAAGAGCACAAGTGGTGGATGTTTTTACATGGGTAACAATCTTGTTTCTTTGTATTCTAAAAATAAAATTGCATATCCCAATCCACTGCTGAATCAGAATGTATTACTGCTGGAAGTTGTTGCACACAATTACTTTGGCTAAAAAAGATTTTAGATGATTATGTGCTTGAGACTGACACTTTAATGATTTACTGTGATAACACGAGTGCTATAAACATTTCAAAAAATCTAGTTCAACACTCACTCACTAAACACATTAGCATTAGACATCATTTTCTAAGAGATTTAGTTGAGAAGGGAGTAGTCAAATTGGAGTATATTTCCACTGAGAAACAACTTGCTGACATATTCATAAAAGCACTTGATTTCGAGAGGTTTTTTTCACTTAGGAAATCTCTTAGACTCTGCATTCCATAAAGTTATGCATGATGTTGCTTAGAGTGTTTTGACACACAAGGCAACACTACTGTAAGTTTTGCCATTTTATGTCAAAATTAAGTGATTTGGTGAGCTATTTTGTTACTACTAACTATATTCTGGTTGAATCTTGAGGTATTACTGGACATACATTAAAAGCACAGATTTTAAAAAATCAAAGCTCCAAACATGCTGAGTAACTAGGCACACGGGCTGACAACCACGATGTGTTCTTTTCAAAAGGCTGTTATGGTTTCAAAAAGGGAATAAAAGAACACTCTTGAACTGCTATGGATTAACTAGACACATGGGGCTGACAACCATGACGTGATCTTTTCAAAAGTTAGTATGAAATCTTGAGATTAAGTGCAAAAATCCACATAAGGATAAGAGTGTATGTGTGCCTAAATTATTCATCCTTGATTGATTTTTTTCAGAATTTCTTTAACATTAACAAAATTGTTATTAAATTATTTGTTTTCAATACATTAAGTGATAGATCTTATAGTATTTATTATTCTGCATTATAATTTTCGTACATTATTGTTTATCCATATTTGATCACAGCCGATTTTTAAGGGAATTTGCGTTAGTGGCCATGAATTTTCATTACCTGCTGCACTGCATATCCTTTCACACATAGTTTGCAGTTATTAATTAGCGGAAATAACCTCCATCCCACTACTGTTCACTCTCCCTAAATATAATGGAAAATAATATTAGAAGTGACATGTTTGTGTGCTTGAGTGTGATCCCTCGTTTTATCTTCTCACTCACAGTTATCAATAAAGTTTGTCTCTCTCATATTTCAAATGGCACCTCCAAAAGCAACCCGTTCCACTTCCAAAACTAAACCTTTTTCCTCACAAAATCCACTCCAAACCCTAGCTGATATGACCGATAATGTCGCGTCAGATACTGCACCAGATGTCAATCTGAATACTGCTACACAACTGACTGCTCCTGTTTCTGGAATCCCTCTTCCACAGAGTATTGTCCTTCCAGCTTGTACACCTGATTCAGTTCTTGAATCTCTTCGAACTCAATTTGTTGGGTCGAGTGTTACTGTTTCAAGAATTGAGAATCCCGTCCTTGAACTATCCATTCCTACTGAAGTTCACTATGAAATTCCCACCGATACTCCTAACCCATCTGCTATTGTCCCTTTTGTGGCTCATGAAGAAAGTTTACGCTCAGAGGATGTTGAGACTCAGAATCCTGTTCAAGTCCCTACATCTCCAAATACATCACCTACTCGTGCTGAACAAAATCCATAAGTGACTTCTCCCTCGTTATCACCACCGGTTCCACTCAGATCAAAGGTTGCTAAGCCTTCTACTCCGAAGCGTAAAGCGCCTCCACAGTGTTGGTCGCTCAGACTCCGCTAGAAAGGCACTACACAGGATGCAACCACATCTGAAAAAGGGAAGTCTCCTATCTCTATCTCTGATTCTTATGAAGTTGCTCCTATGTATGTAGATGCTACAGGTGAGAATCCTACTATAGATGATCTTTGCAAAGCTTTGAAGAAGAGATGGAGATGAAAGAAATCTATGTCTGATGTTATCACTCCTGAGGAAACACCAGATGAATCTAATGAGGAAAATGCTGATCTGAACTAGCTGATTGATGATGTTGCCACAGATGTTGCTACCTCAGTGCCAACACCTACTATTGCTGATGCAGAACCCTCTGATCCTGACTATGATTCATCTTCATCTTCTGTTGATGAAGAGGATGCACCTGAGGATGCTGACGAAGGTGCAGAATCTAATGAATCTGATAAGGATGCTGATGTTCAAAATGTTGAGAGTTCTGATGGTGAAGATGAAACCAAAGATGGTAATGGTGATGAGTCCCCTGATGATGCTGATGATATATCTGATGACTCTGACTATAATGTTGAAAACTTTGGAGTTGGGAACTTCTACTTCACTGATGGCAAAGTCATATACAAAAAGTTTGCCAAGAAGGACATAATTCATGAAAGAAAGATGAAAGATGCTGACCTCACTCCATACAACCTCATCAACTTCTTCAGAGAGAGAAGCTTGCTGAAATCACACAGGTACTCTACCTCATTCTATACTAATTAGGTATGTGAGTTTTATGCCCACATCTGTGCTAGTATGATTAAGAGTGCAAGTCCCAAATTATGAAGAATTTTCTTTAGGGGTGAGATTTATGATTTTTCTCCTACAAAGATTAATGAGTCTTTAGGGACTGTGAATGCTGATAGTGATGATGAAATTGATGATATGGATGAGATTGTGTCTGTGATAACTGGAGGTTTAATTGTTAGTTGGCCTAAGAAGTTGTTCAGTCTAAGTCTGACTAGTTTACATGCAATCTTGCACAAGCTCTGTGTTTACAATTGGCTGTTTTCCTCCAATACCACTAGAGTTACCACTGAGCATGCTGTGTTGATCTATAAGATAGGAAAGAATCTACCTTTTAAACTTGGTAGAGTGATTTACAAAAATTTGATCAGTTATGGTGGAAATATCTCCAAGGTTGGTAAGTTACCTTATCATGCCTTGATTCACTATCTGTTGAGTAGTCAAGGTGTTAGGAAAGGTAAAGGTGATTTTCTTTCCTCAAATGCTCTAGTTCTTGGTATTACTAAACCACTGCTTGAAGGTAACCGTGTAGTTGATCTACCCTATGTGAACCCTGCTCCTGCCCCTACTACTGCTGATACTCAGAATGTTGCTCCTGGTACTGCTAACACTTCGGTTCACACTGACACTTCTAAACCACAAGTATATTGAGCAACAAGCTGCTGCCATGGCATGCCATGTCTCGAACCTCGGACTCCAAGCCAATGCACTGAACAGACAAGCAGACATTCTAGAACAAAGAGCTCAGTTCTGTTGTAAGCTGCTATCCACACCCACAGGGGGAGATATACCTGCTGCTGCTGCTGCTGAACCTACTGCAGTTGAAAGCTCTGGCTCTAGAGAAATTATGATTGAGGACATCACTGATGAACTAGAAGAAGGAAATATTGCTGGAAATGTTCCTGATGTAGGTGATGCTGCTGGTGATGTTGCTGGAAATATTGCAACTTAGGGGGAGTTCACAAGGTGAAGGGGAGATCAGCAAAGAGATCAAAGTGTTCATGCTTGTTGCTGATGATGACTGAAAGCTGCTGCTACCTCACTAACTTTTCTAACTATTTGATGATGGGATGTTAAACTGATATTTATTTTCTGATGGTGACTGGATACTTTATTTATTGTTTAAACTCTTATCTAAGCTCTGGATTTATATATTACTTAAGTGGTTATATTTAATCACTTTGGTAATTATGCTTTAGGATGCTTAGTTATTTTTGCACAACTGTCGAACTAACATCTGATGTATTACTTTGGTTATCTTGTTCTGCGTTATTTTCTTGGATCAGGTTATGTGGTTGCGAATAGACATGATTGGGGGAGATTGTTGATGTGAAGTGTTAAGACCAGTGTCATCACATTTGGAATCACATCTGTCCTCCACCAGTTGCTTTATTAACCACTAACGTTACTTTGTTGTTTCAACTAGTGTTGTGCTTAATGTTGCTTTCAGGGTTGTTGCGATTAAAGTGATAAATATGTTGGATGCAAAGACCAAGTCAAACGCAGACCTTGAAGCCCCTGGAGCAAACTGGAAAGATCCGAAAGCTCTAGAAGGATCTAGAAGGCAAAAATAACTACCTCTCTTAGTGGGCGGTTATTTGAGTCTGCGTGGGTGCAATCTACATCTTCTACGTGGACCACTCATCATTTGGAGCCTGCAGCCATCTATAAATGGAAGCTGCTAGTTGCCAAGTCAAGTGATCAATCAGACAATCCCACTATATAGTGTAAAAGATCCTAGATAGGTTTCTGTCATAGTGTTTGTATTTTAGATCCGATTTTGTATTCGATGGGTGTAAAAATTGTTTCCATACCTAAGAGTATGTTTTTGTAATCTCATTTTCCAATAGTTATTTTTGTGCCATGAGGCCTCCACAAACTTGCAAAAGTTTTTGGAAAGATGTATGTAAAAACTTCCGCTGATTTACAACTTATTCTATACTTAGTCAACTTTCATTATGATACATATAGTGTTGTTCAAAGTATTACCACACTTAGGACAACATCGTACCAAAAACACACTTTGCACCATTGGGCACCCGACATATTGAAAACCTATGTGATTAGCCAATTGATCCTTTTGCTAGCCTTTAAAAAATTCCTACCTAGTAGAGAGTTGAAGGAATCAAGTTGGTGTCTTGTGCTGAAGTTTTAAGGAGAAATAAGTAGAAGTGATAAAATTTGTTGAAGAGAATGGTTAAATTTGCATGAAGGGGTAGTGCTCGAAACTGGTACCCCATTAAAAAGGGTAGTGACTGAAACTGGTACCCTTATTTGAAAAAAATAAGAAGAGAAAAAGAAAATATTCAAGTAAGGAAGTTGTGTTCAACAGTGATGGAGGAATCCAGTTGCAAGAAACAATAAAGAGCATTGAAGAAGAAAGAAGAAAATAAAGTTGTTTGTTGAAAAGCTGTAAGTCTTTTTTGATTTTCTACTAGTGAATGAGTCACTTTATCCATATATTCCCTACCTTTACCAAAGAGCCAACGTTACAACCTATGCAAGACCTTTGTAATCCTATTATCGAAATTATTCCTTTAGTTGAGAGTTGAGATGATTGCCAAGCTTAAGGTTACACGTGTGTTTGAATTGATTATGAGTGTAAACACCTCATCCAAGTGTATATCTCACACTTGAGCGATGAGCGTGAGTACTACCCGTGAGAATAGGTGGATGTAGTTGATTTGAATTGAATGTTTTAAGATGGATGGTTATCTTGTATTTGAAGTATGATTTTTGAATTGTTATATATTGTCTTGGTTGTCTTTTTCTGTGAAATTTCCACTCAATTACTCTATTGGTTTTCTTCGTCGTTGCTGCGGGACGAGCAAAAGGTAAGTTTGGGGATTTGTTGAAAGTAGAATTTCACGCATTTTATATGTGCACATTATATCATTTTGCTTAGGAAAGTTATTTTTTTGCATGTAATTGTGTACGTTTAAGTATTTACATGATTTTGAGGCTACTAAGGTGTTTTTGTGAGTTTTGAAGGCAGAAAATAGGAAAAACAGAGCAGGATCGAAAGCGGAGCAGAGCAGAGCTGGAATAGACCAGCTCGAGTAGCTGCTCGGAATGAGCTGGTGCCGCTCAGCCAGCCAAGTGAGCCAAATGGGATCCAGGTGGGTCCCCGCCGGCGTGGCAATCTAGCCTAGTGGGGTTAGGATGCCGCTCGGCCAGGTCAAGGCCCAGCTCGAGCCGAGCTAAGTGCCGAGCGGCCCAGTTTTTAGCCCAGTCGAGGCCTGTTCTATTCTACAGTGTATTTATACCTTTAGATTGCATTTTGAAGAATAATTTGACGTGAAATGAGCCCTACATCAGTCTAAGACATAATAAGGTAGAGTAACTCACAGTTGGAGAGAACCCATCCACAATCCATCGATTCCTACCACCAAAAACACTCCAAATCAGATTCATATCTGATATTTCATCTTTCATCTATATTCAAGGGGTTCCAAGTGATAATTGAGAGAGATCGGATGATCAGAGAGACAGAGAAGGAACACAGACTTACGCTTACACTGGAGTTTCGTGTTTCTTATCTTTTCCTTCCTTTTATCTTAATATTTGATATGAATTGCATAGCCATGAGTGTTGATTGTAAACTCATGGGCTAATTTTCTTAAACAGTTCTAGGGTTTGATGGTTTGACTTGATTGATTTGGGAACCTAGACCAAAGATTAGGATTTTATGCAGTGGATATTTTGATTTTACTTATTTTATAAAGACTTGTTTTTCTGCTTTGTAGCGTCTTCATAATATTTTCATGACATCCGCTATAATACTTGAATTTTTATGTTAGCTTATGTGCGTTCATGATTGGTATTATCTATCTGTTAGGGATTGAAGTAGTTCCGTTATAAACACTTTAATTCCTTGAACTGGTAAATAAAATATTTAACTTGTTTAGTAGAACAATGCTATTAGACATTCAAGTAGGAAGTTAATAGTACATTGTAGTAATTCCAGAGAATATCTTGTTAGTCAAACTAACCATCCGGAGGTATTGTTGTTTGCATTAATTAGTGTCTAGGAATAAGGCTTGGTAATATTCGCGCACCTTAGGATTTAAAACCAGAATATACTATTAGCTTAGAATCGGATCATATCTGGTGGGATAACAGGGTTATGTGGTGTAATTTAATTGAAATTGCATGAATGAACAATTGAATGTCTAGTAACCCGAATTAATTAGTCTATACCTGATACCATAGAACTGTCGTTTATCTATCAATTAAAACTTGTTTATTTTCTATTGCTTTTAATTATTCAGTAATTTATTATTTTAGGACTTAGTTAATTAAATTCAAAACTCTTGGAAATCGGTTACTTAATTCTGGTTAAATAGTAATATAGAATAAATAAATAATTAACTGTCTCAGTAGGATCTATAATTTAACTTGGGTACTTGTCGCTACAATTGACATCCTTATACTTGAGGATTAAATTGGAGTACGCAGATAACGCCTATCAAGTTTATGGCGCCATTGTGCCGAGGACAGTTTTAATGTTTATTTGTCTTTCATTACTTATTTAATTAGAATATTTTTGTTGAGATTTAATTATTTTTAACTTTAATTTTTCTTGAAGATTGTATGTACACTATGTCAAAGAAGGGAATGCAAGATCTCAAATTTGATTCAAGTTGAAGCGTTTGTGAGGAAAAGGAGAGGAGCAGCAAAGAATCTCAAAGTAACTCCCAAAGCTACTAAGGTACAACCTTCGAAGAAGAAAACACATAAATCGGATCCTAAAGCAGTCGTATGGGAGAAAAAAGAGCAGATAGAAAATCAGGTTATCCCCAAAGAGGCTGAATTAGAGGCTGAATCAGAATCAAAATTAGTGGGAGATAAAACTCATGAGGATGACATCGTCATCCGAGAGACATTCAAGTCCACCGATGTAGGAGGTTCAGGCATAGTTGGAGCTGTTCAAGCTGATGAGGCGAACGACATAAGGCCAGCCCTGATTAATACGGTGGAGAAAAACCCCTTCGCTGGAGGCATATTTGATGAGCCCTACGGCCATCTTAAGCATTTCAACAGCTACATAGATACAAGTTTCGAGAGCACCTCAGAATTGGCAAAGAAGTAGGTACCCTCAAGGAAATTCTAACCAAAGGAATAACCAAGGGGGAGGACCTAGTAATCAAGGAGGAAACTGGCAGAACCAGGGCATGTGAACTTTGCTTTTTCAAATCCGAATATGCAGTTCCTTACCCTCCTAATTTTGATCATTGTGCTAAGATTAAAGAAGGAAGAGCTAGTATTAATAAAGTGTTGGCTAGGTATATGAAGAAGCATGATGGAGATATTGACAAGATTAACAACTGCATTGTACTCATGGATTCGAATATGACAAAGCAGCATGAAGAAGTCAATAAGTAGTTGCAAAGTCTCACATATTCTATGGGGACTATGGTAAATCAGCAGCAGCAGCAGATTCAGAAGGGGAAGTTTCATTCAGATACAAAAATAAATCTTAAAGAGAGTGCAAATGCGATTACTTTGAGGTCTGGAAAGTAGTGTAAAGATACGAAACTGATGCAGGACGTCACAGAACTGGTACAAAATGAAGCAAAACTGAAGCAGGACGAAACAGGGGTGGAGCAGGACCTCTCGACCGCAGCTAAGCTGCTAGCTCGAGACAAGCTGGTCCCCCAGGCTACTGAGTAATAGCCGAGTGGGTTCCAGATTGGTTCAGATGGGTCTTCCTATTCGAACCAGGCACAGCTCAGCTCGGTTTGTCTACCGTTCGAGTTGAGTGAGCCGGTGAGCAGCCCTCGGGGTTTTTCTACGAGTTCGAGTTCTGTATAGAGTCAATTTGATTAGATGATTGCTGATAAAAAGTGGCAGAGAGCTAAGAAATTGAGAGAAGTGAAAGTGGTATTCGAGAGAGACCATTTGGGACTTTCGATAACAAAGGTACCAATTTATTTCCCTCAGAGATTTTTGTCAAAGAGCCTTGATGAGAAGTTCCAAAAGTTTGCTGATGTTATGATGGATGTCCAAGTCACTATTCCTTTCTCAGATGCATTAGAAGAGATGTTACATTACGCAAGGTTCATCAAGGAACTCATCTCAAGAAAGAGGGAGCTTAACAATGTGAAGACAGTGAATTTGATAGAGAACTGCAGCTCCAATATTCAGAAGAAGCTTCCAGAAAAATTGAAGGATCCAGGGAGCTTCATCATTCCCTGTGAAATTGGAAAAGGACCATCTAAGAGAGCACTTTGTGATTTAGGAGCTAGTGTAAATTTGATGTCTTTCTCAGTATTCAAGAAGCTTGGTTTGGGGGAGTTGAAATCCACATCTGTTGCTCTACAGTTAGCAGATCTAGCATTGACGTATCCCGAGGGAGTTATTGAAGATGTGTTAGTGAATGTGTCGAATTTGACTTTTTCTGTGAACTTTCTAGCACTCGATATGGAGGATGACAAGGATGGCGCGCCTCTTATCTTAGGGCGTCCATACCTTGCTACTGGAAGAGCTCTCATAGATGTTTTCAAAGGAGAATTGAGGTGAGGGCCAATGTTAAGGAGATTTTCTTTTCATTGAATAAGGATATGTTGTGGCCTACAGATCAGCAGCAATGGAAGTTTGTGGAAGTAATAGACACAGTGTTTGAGGAGAACTTCGCCTTGTCTAATGCAGAGTTTAAGAGTTTATCTAACGATGCATGTATTGACTATCTTGAGAACTTACTTGCTTTGAGTGAATAGAGAAGGAAGACCACTACTTACATGGTAAATCAGAATAAGAAGTCCACTGTTGAAGTGGAGATGAAGCCTGCTGCTAAGGAATAGAAGCATGAGAGCAATAGAGTTGAAGTGTTGGAGGAGATTGCAGGAACAAGTTAATCTCTTACTTTTCCGACTACTAACTCTAATGTGATGTTTGATAATCTTTTGGTTGCAGGAAAGATTGATGATCCATATTTGAAGCCTCCGAGCATACCTCCAGATTTTTATTTTTATATTGGTGTTGAAAATTCTAACTTGTTTGATCCTTGTTTTGCTACTCAAGTTGAGCCTACAATTGATTAGAGGATTGACAAGAAGGAATCAAGCCAGTTATGGAAGGAAAAGAATTCAAAGAGTCCTGTTTCGATGACAAAAAAGAGTGAAATGGTTGGTGCAGAAAATAAAAGATGAAAGAAGTACTTTAAGGTAAGAATGCGAGAAGACTGTCCTCCGATTGATTAATCAAAAAGAGGTATTCCGTCGTGACTCTCCAACGTTAAACATGAGCGTCTGTTGGGGGTTGTTCCTCCCATTTTAATTGTTTTTCTATTCCTATGTTGATATAGGAATTTTATTAGGTGTTGCTTGACTGCGGTATATACTTCTTTGCAAACTTAGTTTCTCACTTCGTTTGATCTAAGTTTGGGGGGTAACGTACATACCTTATCTTGCAGTGTCAAATAGAATTTTTACATTGTGTTGTTGCTTGAAGGGTCGATTTTTTGTCAATTTTTAATATTTTTGATTTATTTGAATGTTGAGGGTTCGATTTTTTTACGATTTTATAGGTTTCGTGTTTTGTCATAGGTGTTATTTGTTGGTTCTAGTGTTAGTATAGTCGATTTATGGATCTCGGTGATGATTTTTTGATTTTTTTAGCACTTGATGGTACTATACTGTATTATTTCACTTGGAATTGAGTTCTGAAGCAGAGTACAACACAGAAAAAGTAGGGGATCAACATAGGAAATAGAAACGAGCAACTCGATGCCCACTCAGCAAGAAGCTCAAGCCGAGCTGCATTGCCACGTCATCAAAGGCTGTCGAGTTGGCTACTAGAGGATGCAGGACACGTATGGAATGGGCCCTATGGTCCACTCAGTAGAAAATGAGCCCACTCGGCTCATATCTCAGCCTGAGCGGGTGGTCCAGTTAAGCGAGTGGTGGTTAAAACTCGTTCAGTCTGTCCAGAAGTCTATTTCAGCCTTTTTTAGTGCCCTGCCGCTGCGATTTCACCATTTTCCCGATGCGAATCCGACCACTTTCCACCCTTTCTTTCTACTAAAACACATCACACACATCACTACTCTATTATTCTAGCTGCATTTCATTAGATTAGGGCATTTTGGTGGTTGAATTTGGGGCTTTTTGGTGTTGAGTGATAATTTCAAAAATTCACCATGTATAACACAAGTGGTATTCTTGGCCCTTTCACTCTTAGAATGTTATTGGTGATGTGAATTTGGTATGGGTAAGTGCTAGTTGTGTTGAATTTGCATGTTCAAGTTGGGATTTGGTTGAGGAATTTCTACGAACAGTTGGTGTGCATTCGAAATTGTGCTAAATTGTTGAATATCTTGATTGTTCGTTGCTTATGGTCTCAATTACGTGGTTTGTTGTTGAATATTGAACATGTGAAGGTGTTGATTTGTTCTTGAATGTTAAAGTAAGGTGGAATTAGAGGTTTGCTTTGGAATTTCCATTGAATATGTTATGTTTTTGAATTGAAAAGTTCATGAATGCTTGAATTTGATTTCTAAGAGGTGAATGTGATCAAGCATGAATGTTCTTTGATTTTTCGGAAGCATGTTTATGTTGGAATTATTGAATTGAGAAGTTGATATAGCACGATTACTATTATGCATATTTAATTTAAAGTTAAAAACTTTTTTTATGACTTTGTTTAAATATGATGGCCTTGAACTTGGAATTAAATTGCATAGGTCCTATTTATTTTATTATTTGATGGAAGAGTGTGCTTTCCTTATAAGAATTGCAACTGGAAAGAATAAGAAGAAGAGGACATATGAGGGTACCTCATATGAGCCAGATATTGAACCTAAGGAAACTGCCGCACAAATATATGAAAGGTTGAGGAGAGAAAGGAGATTACCAGAAGATTTGTGCATTGAGATTGATGATTGGGATTAAATAGCCGTTCTTTATGGGAGGATAGAAGATAAGATTATAAATACTCGGTATCAGGATGATCACACAATAGAGACCTTGCAGTTTACTGGATGATATTAGGTGGATGTTTAATCTGGTAGGCATCCAGACTTTCATGGAGATCAGAGATCCCACTTATTTCAGGCTAGTAGCGGAGTTCCACTGCACGCTACAGGTGATGTATGACAATGAGATCCTGTATGTATGTGAATTTATATTAGGAGGCGGTGAGCCTAAAAAAGAGACCCCGAACTCAATTAATCAGATGCTCGGATGTCCTGAGGGCATTCCAGCTTTTGTGGAGCGTCAAGAATTCAAGGTTAATGATTTTTGGAGGTTTTTGAATATAGGGAGGAATGAGGTATACAATTCTAGTTTTACTTGAGCTACCTGCATCCGCAATCCAGTGTTGAGGTATATGGATTGGATCCTTTCATGCACTATCTTCTGCAGATCCGAGAGCGGAGTGATCCCTCGGAGGGGGCTATATGTGATATGGTATATGCTGAATGGTGTTCAATTTAATATGGGTACGTACATGATCCATCAGATGTACCAGTTCACTACCCATGTCCGACAGATAGTGAACATAGGAGGTTTGATTACTACTATTGCTCACCATTATAGGATTGATACGAGTGAGATGGCTGTAGTAAGGAAGAAGCCGAACATTAATTTGCGTTCATTGGAAACAGGAAAGGTGTTGAAGATATCTACTAGAGGTGTCTTGGAGTACATGTATGCCATTGCACCCAATACTTTTAGTTTCCCTATTGAGCTGACTCAGTTCATCACCATTCGGAATGAGGGGAACATTGGTATGAATACACAGGGCCATCAGGCGTCATCAAGGTGATACAGGATGATCGAGATTGGAGAATGGCTGCGCGGGTAGCGCTTGCGCAGCCGATGGCTATGGATGCTCCTGTCTATGATGGAGGTGATCAGGGGTTTGAGTTAGGAGATGATGATGAGACGCCACATCATGATTATAGTGGTGGGGCAGATGAGCAGTATGGAGGAGCTCCAGAAGGAGCACAGTTTGGGGGAGAGCCCTTGTTCCTCGGCGTAGCTGATGGGTGTTTTCTTAACACACAATTTTAATCCCCAAGTATGAAGGATACCAATTATAGTTTCGAAGGTGACCAAGTTAAATATCGAATCCATGGGACGGGTAAATATTACTTTAGTTATTTTCTAGCAATTATGGCTATGTTGAGAATCGTAATTTTTGGTTTTTAAACTAAGTAACAATTAAAATAGCAAATCAATAACAAGAACAAGAGAAGAGTAGTTGTGATCAAATAAGATGATAGGTAGTTCGTCAGGCCATCCAGTTTCATTCGTTAATTCCTACTTTCGTGTGTCGATGTCCGACTCTGTCTTGTGGTTTATGGACGTATCGCTAGACCATGCAAATCTACTCTATAGACATAAATAGATAAGCTTTTGACACGTGTGAGTATCCTCAGAGCAAGATGTATACTTTACCCCCCTTTCTAGGTACTATCATAATCAATTATTTCCCGTGCACTTAGTACTCTAACCCGATTTGATCTCCCTTTTTAGGTACTATAAAGATATACTCTTAGTCCTACTTGTTAACCCGAATTCAATTCAATTAACAAACATTCATATAAGACGGTTCTAATAAAACCTTGGAATCCCTTCACTTAGAATTATAACAATAAACTCTGCTCATTAGTGAACGCACTCAATCAATAACCATGTTATGCATTCAGACTCTACACAACTATTATTGATGCAAAAAACAACTATGAGTATGGATTAAAAATGTACAATCTTATATAAACTAAACCACAAGTAGTGTTGTACGGAGTATAAACACGAAATACAAATCAACTCATGAAACCTTCATAACCCTAGAACTACCGAAGTGGCTCTAGCCCATGATTGATCTAGGAACAATCATGGTTAGATGGACCAATCTTACTTGAATCTCCAGCGGAACCTCTGTCACAGCTCCTCCTAGTCTCCACTTGTGCTTCACGATCTTACGCTCTCTAAAACTCTCTAAAAAGCTCTCTTCTCTGACTGCATGAGCCTCCTTTTATACTTGTAATCACGTCTCCAGGGCTTGGAATGGGCTTTCCAAGTGATCACACGCGTTTTGGCCTCAAAAATCCAGATAAGGTAAGTTTCCGCACGATGGTTCGACCTCAGCAAACAGGTCGAACCATTGACCATAGGTCGAACCCACCTACTGAAAGTATTCTGCACTTGGTTCAACTTCTTGTACAGGTCGAACCACTCCGTCTTGGTCGAACCACAGGTCGAACCATGCTACTGGATAATTTCTGCTCTTGATTCGACCAACCGTCAGGTCGAATCCCCAACATCGTGGTCGAATCAACTTTCTCGCGAACTGGTTCGACCATGGTTCGACCTAATAGACATGTCGAACCCCTCGAGTCGTGGTCAAACCCATCTTCTGCCACTTTGCATTACTGGTTCGACCTGCTAGAGAGGTCGAACCCTCCTCCAACAAGTCGAACCCACCTCTCTCCTTGGCGGTTCGCGTGGTCTCGACTTCGTCTCTTCGATTCTTGGCACCTCCACTCCGATTTTGCTGTGAAAACCACTTAAATAGCTCCACTAACACCTGATTCATGCTAATTCACAATATATATAGGGTTTCCACCTATTTCCACTTCAAAACTCTCCAAAACGAGCACAAAATATGATGTCAAACTTGTGAATTTACACATCATCAAACCCCCAAACTTACATGTTTCTCATCCCGAGGCAACCAAATCAAACCACACGAGTCGTGTATAATTCACCAAGATCAAGTACAACACATATCACACATGCAACTTCATTAAATCAAACAAGTATTAATTGCTTCATATATATCACTCATGCAAAACCAATCCAATCACACACTATTCGGAGTACTAAGTAATCTAGCTCACAAGATAAATATTTATTCTCTTTCACTCAAGTGCGTGAGGCACTATATAGGCTAATATAAACACTAATATCAATTCATATTCACGCGTAACCATAAGCTTGGCAAAGGTCTCAAAAATCAACTTATAATCAACCCTTCACTAGGATCACAAAGGACTTGTTTTTGGGTTGTAATGTTGGCTCTTTGGAAAAAGGTAGGAAAATTTAGGTAAAGTGACTTAAGACACTAGTAGAGAGTTACCTTGGAGGTTATCGATTTCTTCTTCTTGCTGCAATATCTCCTCCAACTTCTCCTCTTCTTTTCATGGATTTTCCTTCTTTTCCGTGCATCAACATCTCTTTAGACAATTCGAGTACCGGTTTTAGGCACTACCCTTCTTCTCTTTATCAATCAGCTGCTCTTAAGCTTAAAGCTTCATGTTATAAGCAATCGAGGTACCAGTTTCAGGCACTACTCCTAAACAAGATTTAACCATATTCTTTTCATCCAACCATATTCTATCTTCCTTTTTCTTCTTGCAACACTTACTCACCTCAACTCTCTCTACCAATGAATAGGTTAATCAAGGCTCAAGTAAAGGTTTATAAGGTTATTTACTTCGGCTACCAAAGAAAAGGCTTTTAACGGCTCAACGGGGCATCCAAAGGTTAATAAAATCATTAGAAAGGACAAAATTTGGCTAAATAGCTTAATCACAAAATAATGGCCTAAGATCATGTCCTAGCAATTTATCAATCAAAAGTCTCACACAAGACTCCAAGCGAAGTTCTAGAATACGTTCATATGAATGATCCTCTCAAGAATAAAACAATCATGATCAAGCATGATTAACAAGGCTCAAATCCTCACATACATAAATAGAATCCCAAGTACTCCTCATAGCACATAATTAAGATTAATTCCACAAGAACTCTACATACTTATCAAATTAAACATGCTTTTCATCAATAGAAATTAACACATGAACATATGAATGCACAAAATCAACAGCCCATAAACCGAATCAACCATACAAGTATTCAACACTCATGAATCCATCTATCCTAACAATGATATCCAAGATTATACATGCCACTCACTCAATAAACACAGCCCAATCTGTAAAGAGAAAAAGAAGAATGGAGGTGAGATGAATCGGAGAAAATCAAAAGAAAACTTGAAGATCTACTCCTCCGGAGCATCATCATCCTCATCATCATCATCCTCGTCATCCAATCTCTGCTCCACAGATCGATACAGACTGTTGATATTCCTATCCATAAGATCCACCCGACTACTCACTCCACCAACCTGCTCATTCAAGGCAGTGTACCTCTCGTTCAACATGGCGTAGTTGGCGTTGGCGAGTGCGAGCTGCCTGTTCGTCTCCTGCTGTGCAGCTACGACTGCGACCAGCTGCTCGTGAATTAAGCGAAGCTGTTCCTGGGTATCATCCCGAACAGCCCGCTGTTGCTGCGGTACTGGAGCATGCTGAGGCGCGTCATGCTCCTCCTCCTCCAGAATCTCCATCTCTGGCTCCTCATCTACCCGATGCTCGACCTCGGGCTGCTGTGCTGGCTGTGGTTGCTGCTGCGGTGGCGGATGGTACTCTTCCTGATCCACAATTTGCTATAGCTCCGCCAATCTATCCTCTGCACACATCCTAGCCACGGCTCTCCAATCCCCATTGGTCTTCACAGTCACGGACAGAGCGGTGTGTCCTAGGGAGTTCATCAACAAGTTCCTCGCTTCCTGAACGGTGGTCATGTTGTTCACGTCAAAGGGAAACATGAAGTCGAATGGCTTTGGTCCTCTCGTGAAGAACCAATCACCATCTCTAAAGTGTGCAAATCCTCCCTTTACGCATGTGAACATCACCAAGTCAGGCTCTCCTCTAACAGGTGTAATGCCGGTGAAGTCCATGTTGTAGTGCTCAGCTACAATCGTCAGCAACCCTCCAATGTTCACCTTCTAAAATCCCACGGTCCTGAATCGATGCAGCTGCGCGATGAAATATGCTCCCACATTGAACTTCACCCCATTCATCATACACCATAGGGCGTAAAGCTCTCCTCTAGACACACAGCCACCCTCCGAACGAGCAAACAGTGTGTTTCTGAGCACTCGATCCATATACTTCAACACTGGATTCTTGATCGAAGTCGCACGAGCCTGCTTAATCTTATAGTCTCTGATCTCCCCGGAGATCTCCCTCCAAAATCTATGGGCATTGAAGTAGCCACTCTCCACTAGAGAGATCTCAAGAGGCGTCTGAAACAGCTCATTGAATTCGTCAGCTATCCATCTCCTCCGGACTCCTCCTAACTGAAATGAGCACTGAAATTGGTAACCAAGAGGGTCCTTCTCCATCTCAAACGAGCAAATCACCTCAGCTGTAACATGGAAATATGTCGGCCTCTTCAATTCCATAAATCGTCGGATCTCCACTCGATCGAACATCCAAAAGATATCATCCCTGATGTGCATAATCCTCATGGCATCGTCATCCTGGTATCTCGTCCGGGCCACCTTAGCTGAGACTTCTGCCTACTTTTCTTTGATCTCATCCCAATCAGGCATCTGAATCTTGAAGTTCTTGGGAAGGCGTTCTTGCAATCTCAGCGTTTTCGTCACCTTATCTACGTTCGAAGGCCTATCTAGCCTTTTTTCGATCTTACTTTGGCTGCCTTTCCCTTCCCCTTGCCTTGCCCGGATCCTTGTCTGGATCCTTGTCCTGTACCTGAAAACAACTACTCAGTACAACCAACAAGACAAGAAAGCAAGTAATCGACTAGCATATCCTATACTCTACTCAAGACTTCAAGCATCCATGCTTCATCAACAACATATCACCTCAACAACCATCATCAAACACCACTTGCTTTTCAACATGCTCAAAACTACTTCAATCGCATCTTCCTCATCATTCAAACACAGCCATACAGGCATGCCTTCAACTTATCAAAGCAATTCACTTGAGTTTCAACAAGTCAAAACATGAACTCCTCAAATTTTGAACGATTCAACCAAACCAACATGCTTATACTCATAAACGCACAATATCATTAATCAATTCACATAAACACTCAAGTTCAATCAATAATCAAGCATTCTCAAACCAATGAACAAGAATTCATATGAATCAAATCAAAATATCAACATTCACCATGAAATTCAACCAACATCAACATCAATCCTCTTACCCACAACGAATTGCATACACTAAGCTTCAATTCTAGAGTAATTGAGTTGAGAAAACATACATTTAGCTTTTCCCATGGCAAAAGAACGATCAAACACTCAAAACCCCAAGAAATAGCGATTGAGCCCTAGTTTGCAGCGAAATTCGCCCAAATTCGCATCCAAGTCATGAATTAAAGGTGTGGTGATGTGTGATCGGTGCGAAATCAAGTGTAATTGAAGAATTGGTGCAAGGGTGTAGTGATTTCGTGAAGGTTCGAGGAAGGGTGAAGTGAAAAATGATCGAACCCTTCTCAAAAATCGAACTTAAAACACATACCTGGCTTGGTTCGACCTTGGGTTAGAGCTGTTGAACACGCCGAACCAAGACTGACGGGGTTGAACCACCCTTCTAGACAAGTTCTTCTTTAGGTTCGACTTGGGTTCGACCTACTGGAACAGGTCGAACCAAAACGCATCAGGTCGAACTACCCTACTGTATGTTTCAGATCACCAGTTCGACCTTGGTTCGACTTGTTAAACAGGTCGAACCAAGCTCTTGAATTCTCCTGTTAGTTCTCCCCTTGATTCCACAAACGAATCTTCAAAGTGATGGATGGATGGAGAAAAGGATGATGGTTGGGGGTTGATCCCCCCTTGTGGGGTGTTGTATGTTGTGGTCTCTCTTCTCCTCTCTTGTATTGTGTTGTGTTCCTCCTGATGATGCCGCAAAAAATTAACTCCCCTAACAAACGTCACAAAGAAAAGATTATACTATCGGTGCTTATCAAGGTAAGTACATCACACCCTCCCAAACTTAGTAGAAACTATAGTCGAAACTAAGTTTGCAAAGAGATGTAATTGCCGATAAGTAAGCACTTCAAATATAAAAATTTCTTACTCACACGAAAGAAATAAAGCATTAAAACAGGAGGGAAAGCCCCCAACAAGCGCTCATGTTTAACGTCGGAGAGTCACGACGGTACCAAGTCAGATCAAGGTATCCACAAAGATGACACAAACATCATCCGGTGACCTATAATGCTTCAAGCGATGTCCATTTGCCGCAATAATGTCTCCATCCTTGTCAATGAGCTCAAAACTCCCACCTCCTAAGGCTCGATGAATCATTAATGGTCCCGTCCACTTTGACTTCAACTTGCCTGCAAAAAGCTTTAAACGAGAGTTAAAGAGTAATACCTCGTCTTCTTGCTTGAACTCCTTGTATGAGATCTTCGAATCATGCCACCTTTTAAACCTTTCCTTGTAGATCTCGGAATTCTTGTACGCGCGACTCCGAAACTCATCCAAAAGATTGATGTGAGTCATCCTCAACTCCTTCACATCCTTGAGAGTATAGTTCAAGCTTCGCAAAGCCCAAAACGCTTTGTGTTGAATCTCTACAGGTAAGTGGCACGGCTTCCCAAAGACAATCTGATACGGTGACATATCTAACACTGTCTTGTACGTGGTCCGGAACCCCCACACGACATCATCGAGCTTCAAAGCCCAATCCTTTCTATTGGTTCCGACCACCTTCTCCAGAATCTATTTGACTTGACGGTTCGAGACCTCCGCTTGGCCATTCGCTTGAGGATGACAGGGTGTAGTAACCCTATGCTTAACATCATACCCTTTAAGCACCTTTTCAAGAAATTTATTAACGAAGTGCGTACCTCCATCACTAACAAGTGCTCTAGGGACTCCAAAGCGGGCAAAGATATGCTTCTTCAAGAAAAATGTAACAGTTTTTGAATCATTCAAGCGAGTAGGAATCGCTTCCACCCACTTAGAAACATAATCCACCGCAAGTAGAATGTAGAGAAATCCATTAGATGGGGGAAAAGGCCTCATAAAATCGATACCCCACACATCAAAAATCTCGACCACTATGCTTGGCTGAAGCAGCATCTCGTCTCTCCTACCGATGTTCCCCAAGCGTTGACATCTATCGCAAGACGCCACATAGGTCTCACAATCCTTGAACAACATAGGCTAATAAAGAGTGGACTGAAGTACCTTGGCTGCTGTCTTTTGAGTGCCGAAGTGCCCCCCGTTAGGTTGTGCATGGCAAAACTCGAGAACACTCTCCATCTCCATCTCGGGCACTGACTTGTTCGTATGTTCGCAACACACTATTTAATCCCCAAGTGTGAAGGATATCAATTGTAGTTTCGAAGGTGACCAAGTTATTATCGTACCCAAGGGACGGATAAATATCAATTCAATTATACTCTAGTAAACTAAGACTATTTTGAAATATAATGATATTGGAATTGAGTATGAACTATTAATTGAAATAACAAAAGAAAAGATAGAAGGTTGTGGTCAAGTAAGATGATAGGTAGTTCGTCAGGTCATCCGGTTTCATTCATTAATTCATACTTTTATGTGTCGATGTCCGACTCTGCCTTGTGGTTTATGGACGCATCACTAACCCATGCAAATCTACTCTATAGACACAAGTAGATAAGCGTTTGACACGTGTGAATATCCTCGGAGCAAGATGTATACTTTACCCCCCTTTCTAGGTACTATCATAATCAATTATTTCCCGTGCACTTAGTACTCTAACCCGATTTGATCTCCCTTTGTAGGTACTATAAAGTTATACTCTTTATCCTACTTGTTAACCCAAATTCAATTCAATTAACAAACATTCATATAAACGGTTCTAATAAGACTTTGGAATCCCTTCACTTAGAATTATAACAATGAACCCTGCTCCTTAGTGAACGCACTCAACCAATAACCATGTTATGCATTCAGACTCTACACAACGATTATTGATGCACAAAACAACTATGAGTATGGATTAAAAACGTGCAATCTTATATAAACTAAACCACAAGTAGTGTTGTACAGAGTATACACATGAAATATAAATTTAACTCATGAAACCTTCATAACCCTAGAACTACCGAAGTGGCTCTAGCCCATGATTGATCTAGGAGCAATCATGGTTAGATAGACTGATCTTACTTGAAACTCTAGTCGAACCTCTGTCTCAGCCCTCCTACTTTCCTCTAACGATTCACGATCTTAAGCTCTTCGTACTTGGATGTGCTTGGTCTCTTTTTCTTGCCTGCATGAGCCTTCTTTTATACTTGTAATCACATCTCTAGGGCTTGGAACGGGTTTTTCAAGTGATCCCACGCGTTTTGGCCTTGAAAATCCGGATAAGGTAAGTTTTCGCACGTAGGTTCGACCTCGTCAAATAGGTCGAACCACTGGCCACAGGTCGAACCCAAAGTCGAACCCCGCTACTGGAAGAATTCTGTACTGGTCCGACCTCTTAAACAGGTCGAACCTCTCAGGACTTGGTCGAACCCCATGTCGAACCTCATCACTGGATAATTTCTGCTCTTGGTTCGGCCAACCGTCAGGTCGAACTCCCAACGTCGTGGTCGAACCCAGCTTCTCACGAACTGGTTTGACAATGGTTCGACCTGATGAACAGGTCGAACCCCTCGAGTCGTGGTCGAACCTACTTCCTGCACTTCTCCAACACTGGTTCGACCTGCTGGAGAGGTCGAACCCTCCTCCAACAGGTCGAACCCATCTCTTTTCTTGGCGGTTCGTAAGGTCTCGACTTCGTCTCTTTGAATCTTGGCACTTCCACTCTGTTTTTGCTAAGAAAACCACTCAAATAGCTCTACTAACACCTGATTCATGCTAATTCACAATATATATAGGTTTTCCACCTATTTCCACATCAAAACTCTCCAAAACTAGCACAAAACATGGTGCCAAACTTGTGAATTTACACACTCATCAAACCCCCAAACTTACATGTTGCTCGTCCCGAGGCAACCAAATCAAACCACAGGAGTCGTGTATAATTCACCAAGATAAAGTACAACACATATCACACATGCAACTTCATTAAATCAAACAAGTATTAATTACTTCATATATATCACTCATGCCAAACCAATCCAATCACACACCATTCGGAGTACTAAGTAATCTAGCTCACAAGATAAGTATTTATTCTCTTTCACTCAAGTGCGTGAGGCACTATATAGGTTAATATAAACACTCATATCAATCCATATTCACGTGTAACCATAAGCTTGGCAAAGGTCTCAAAAATCAACTTATAATCATCTCTTCACTAGGATTACAAAGGACTTGTTTTTGGGTTGTAATGTTGGCTCTTTGGAAAAAGGTAGGAAAATTTAGGTAAAGTGACTTAAGACACTAGTAGAGAGTTACCTTGGAGGTTCTTGATTTCTACTTCTTGCTGTAATATCTCCTCCAACTTCTCCTCTTCTTTTCATGGATTTTCCTTCTTTTTCGTGCATCAACATCATCTCTTTAGACAATTCGGGTACCAGTTTTAGGCACTACCCTTCTTCTCTTGTATAGGCCATCAGCTGCTAAGCTTCATGCACTAAGTATAAAATCTATCGGGGTACCAGTTTCAGGCACTACCCCCAAACAAGATTTAACCATATTCTTTTCATCCAACCATATTCTATCTTCCTCTTTCTTCTTGCAACACTTACTCACCTCAACTCTCTCTACCAATGAATAGGTTAATCAAGCTCAAATAAAGGTTTATAAGGTTATTTACTTTGGCTACCAAAGAAAAAGATTTAACGGCTCAACAAGGCATCCAAGGGTTAATAAGATCATTAGGAAGGATAAAATTTGGCTAAGTAGCTTAATCACAAAATAATGGCCTAAGATCATGTCCTAGCAATTTATCAATCATAAGTCTCACACAAGACTCCAAGCCAAGTTGTAGAATACGTTCATATGAATGATCCTCTCAAGAATAAAATAATCATGATCAAACATGATTAGAAAGCTCAAATCCTCACATAGGTAATCCTAGTACTCCTCATAGCACATAATTAAGATCAATTCCACACAAACTCAACATACTTATCAAATTATACATGTCTTTCATCAATAGAAATTAACACATGAACTTATGAATGCACAAAATCAACAAGCTTATACCCAATCAATTATACAAGCATCTATCAATCGATATCACTTATACATTCCACTCACGCATGAATCACACCCCAAGAAAAATAATGGAATCAAGATGAATCGGAGGAAACCAAAGAAAACCTGAACCAAACTACTCCTCCGGAGCATCATCATCCTCATCATCATCATCCTCATCATCAAGCCTCCGCTCCACAATCCGGTGTAGATCATCGATGTGTCTATCCAAGTAATCCACTTGATCACCCAACCTACCAACTTTTTCATTCAAAGCAGTATACCTCTCATTCAGCGTAGCATAGTTGGCGTTAGCGAGTGCGAGCTGTCGGTTCGTCTCCTGCTGGCTAGCAACGATCACGACCAGCTGCTTATTAATAAGGCGAAGCTGCTCCCGTGTATCATTTGGGACAGCCCGCTGCTGACGCGGTACTGGCTCATGCTGAGGTGCATCGTGCTGCATTGGCATCTCTTCATCCTGCTGCTCCTCCTAGGGCTGCTCTTCCTCCTCGGGCTGCTGTGGTGGACGGAATTCTCCTCGATCAACAATCTCCTGTAACTCCGCCATCCTACCATCCGCACACATCTGCGATACAGTCCTCCAATTACCACCCGACTTCACTGTCACGGATAAGGCGTTGTGTCCGAGAGAATCCATCAACTTGTTCCTCGCCACCCGGATAGTAGTCAAGTTACTCACATCGAAGGGGAACATAAAATCGAAAGGCTTGAGTCCCCTCGTGAAGAACCAATCTCCATCTTTGAAATGGGCAAATCCTCCCTTCATGCATGTAAACATCACCAAATCGGGCTCTCCTCTAACGGGTGTGATGCCAGTGAAATCCAAGTTATAATGTTCAGCCACAATCGTCAGTAACCCTCCAATATTCACCTTTTGAAACCCAATGGTCCTGAATCGATGTAGCTGTGCAATGAAATATGCTCCAACATTGAACTGCACCCCATTTAGCATACACCACAAGGCGTAAAGCTCTCCTCTAGATACAACACTCCCCTCTGAGCGGGCGAACAACGTGTTGCTCAAAACACGATCCATGTACCTCAAAACTGGATTCCTTATCGAAGAAGCACGAGCCTGCCTAATCTTATAATCTCCAATCTCCCCTATGATCTCTCTCCAAAACCTATTAGCGTTAAACGCACCATTCTCCAAACGAGAGATTCCCAAAGGCGTCTCAAATAGCTCATTAAAATCCTCAGACGTCCATCTCCTACTCACTCCACCAAGCTGAAACGTACACTGATACGGGTACCCAAGCGGGTCCTTCACCATCTCAAATGAGCAAACTACTTCCGCTGTAACATGGAAATACGTCGGCTTCTTTAACTCCATAAACCTCCGGATACCCACTTGATCGAACATCCAGAAAATATCATTCCCAATTCTCATTATCCTCATCGCCTCATCATCTTGGTATTGAGTACGAGCTATCTTATCTGAGACTTCTTCCCATTTTCTTTAATCTCATCCCAGTTTTGCATTTGAATTTTGAAGTTCTCAGGTAAATGGTCTTGTAGCCTCAGCTTCGTAGTCACTGTGTCCACATTCGAAGGCCTGTCTTGCCTCTTCTTCGATCTTACTTCCTCTGCTCTACCTTTACCTTTACTTGATCCTTGTCCCTTTCCTGAAAACAACTATTTTAACACAACCAACAAGACAAGAACACAAGTATTTGACTAGCATAACCTATACTCTACTCAAAACTTCAAGCATTCATGCATAATCACTCAAACTAACATCTCAACACCACTTGCTTATTCAACATACTCAAAACATCTTCAATCACACGCTCTTTAATCATCAAAACATAACCAACAAGCATGCATTAAGCAATTCAAGCAATTCCACCAAAAATTTCAACAATTGAACTTCATGAATCACTCCAACTATCATCAATTTGAACTAAACTAACATGCTTATCCTAATAGATGCACAAAATTGTTGATCAATTCACATAAACCATCAAGTTCAATCTATAATCAAACATTCTCCACCAACCAACATGAATTTATATGAATCAAATCAAATTATCAATATTTACCATGAAAACCAACCAAATTCAACCTCAATCCTCCTAACCACAACGAATTGCATACCTAAACCTTCAATCCTAGAGTAATTGAGTTGGAAGAACGTACCTTTAGACTTGCCCATGGTAAACAAATGATCGAATCACACACACACACTTAAGAATCGCGACTGGAGCCCTGATTTTGCGATGAAAATCGCCCAAATCCGTGCCCAATTCGTAAATTCAAGGTGTAATATTGTGTAATCGGTGTGCAATCAAGTGTAATTGAAGAATTTGTGCAAGAGTGTAGAGGTTCGAAGAGGGTTCGGGGTTTGGTGTTTAGAAAAAGTGATCGAACCCTTCTGAAAAATCGACTTAAAATGCGTACCTGGCTTGGTTCGACCTCAGGTTCGACCTCTTGAATAGGTCAAACCATGGATGACGAGGTCGAACCTACCTTATGGACAAATGCTCTTCTTGGTTCGACCTGGGTTCGACTTGCTGGACAGGTCGAACCACCCTTGTGTTGATCGAACCAATCTTCTGGAAAACAGAGTGCTCTGAACGAACTGGTTCGACCTAGGGTTCAACCTTCCAAGCAGATCGAACCATATCGATTCAGGTTGAACCACCCTACTGCATGATTTAAGACCTCGGGTTTGACCTTGGTTCGACCTGTTGGACAGGTCGAACCTAGAATGATCTGGTCGAACCACCTCACTGGATGATTATCTGCGTCGGTTCGACTTTCTCTGCTCGGTTCGACCTCCAGGCTTTGGTCGAACCTACCCTGGCTTTGGTCGAACCACCCTTCTAAGCTTCCAAACTGAGTGTTTTTCAATCCCTACACACTTCAAACTTCAATACGAATCATTAGGTACTAACTAGAGCACAACCTCATCAAAAATTATTCCACATATTCATGAGTAACTCCGTAAAAGAAAACATAACCAAAACCCACTAAACATTAGGCAAGTTGTAAAAAAATTGTCACATCAAAATCAATTAAAATTTTAAATATGGCACAAAAACCAACTCCCCTAACATACATCACGAAGAAAAGATTATACTATCGATGCTTATTGAGGTAAGTACATCACACCCCCCAAACTTAGTAGAAACTATAGGTGTAACTAAGTTTGAAAAGAGATGTAATTGCCGATAAGTAAGCACTTCAAATATAAAAATTTCTTACTCACACAAAAGAAATAAAGCATTAAAATGGGAGGGAAAGCCCCCAACAGGCGCTCATGTTTAACGTCGGAGAGTCACGACGATACCACTTTGAAGACTACTTGATCAGAGGATGATCATGTCGCATCCTCACCTTCCAATACTTTCTCCCCCTCTTATCATCCACACTTACCACCTTACCCTTCTTAGGCACCATACAATCGGTAGAATCTCCTTTCTCAAACTTGTCAAACTTCCACTCAATTTTGGAATAACTCTTATCTCCATCAAGATCATAGTCAGGATAAGAACAAGAGTAAGGACTTTCAAATTTGTTGATAACCGGTGGTAAGTTAGGAGGCTTCAAGTAGGTATCATCTTCTCTTCCTTTGTCTACAGTCAGCACGACACCTTTCTCGCTCACAAAAATTTGATCATTAGAATTATCTTCATCCCATGGCCGTGTAGACTCCTCCGGGTCAATCTTCCTCTTGAATTTCGAATCACCTGATGGATCTTTTTCGTTGTCACCAAGATACGCATACGTCAAGTGTTCCGGTAACGGTTTCAGCTCCTCTTTCCTTACATCCATCGGAGTGCTCTCTCTCTCCAACGGCAAGTACTTCCTAGACCCTTTCGCTTCTTTAGCCTTAGCGTTCTCCAATGCAAACCTAGCATCACCCAAAGCAAGTAAGTTCTCAAGATAATCAATACATACCTCATTGGAGAGTCCGTCAAGCTCCGTAGTGGAATAAGTTGGAGACTCCATCAAGCACGTCTCAAGAGGATCTTTAGATAGAATCAGAGACATATCCTCCGTCACAATCTTCTCCACTACGTCAATACTATAACACTGCGACTCCATGGGCATCTTCATCGCTTTGTCCAAATTGAAAAGAACTTTTTCTTTGTCCATCCGCAATCTAAGCTCTCCTTTCTGAACATCAATCATAGCTCCAGCAGTAGCAAGGAATGGTCTCCCCAAGATTAAGGGGATATTATCCTTGTCATCATCCATCTCTAGCATAAGAAAATCCACAGGAAAGACTAGCTTCTCCACTTTGACGAGAACGTCTTCAATTATACCTTTTGGAAACGTCATCAACCTGTCCGCCAATTGTAGAGCAACTATTGTAGGAGTTATCTCCCCCAAACCAAGCTTTTTAAAGATAGACAATGGCATCAAATTGATGCTTGCCCCAAGATCGCACAAAGCTCGACGTGCCGGCCCCTTTCCGATCTCACATAGAATAGTGAAACTCCCCGGATCCTTCATCTTTTGCGGCAGCTTCCTTTGAATAATTAAGCTGCAATTTTCAGATAAATTCACCGTTTTAATTCTGGTTAAGCTCCTCTTCTTCAACAATATGTCCTTAAGGAATCGGGCATAGTACGACATCTCCATTATTGCTTTCGAGAAAGGAATGCTCAAGCTTATCTTGTTCATGATCTCTGAAAACTTCTTAAACTTCTCTTCCAATCCCTTCTTCACGAACCTATAAGGAAACGACTGAGGTATCTTTGTTTTGGGAATCCCCCATTCATCACGATCAACCTTCTCCGCTTTCTCCTTCTCGGCTCTCAATCGCTTGGCTTTCTCCTATTTTTTCTCTGCTATGATCTCTGTACTTTGCTCATTCTGAACCACTGGAGTAGCATCAACATCATCGAGAGTGTTCGGAGTAGCAACAGGCAAATTCTGGTGGGGTTCAACCAGGGTTCGACCTGTGGAAAAGGTCGAACCAGGTACGTACTGGTCGAACCTTGCTTCTGGACAACGACTCTCTTTTTGAATTTAAGGTTCGACCTGGGTTTGACCTGTGGAATAGGTCGAACCACGGGCACCTAGGTCGAACCTACCTACTGTACTCCTTCCGCCATCCGGTTCGACCAGGGTTCGACCTATTTGATAGGTCGAACCATGAACGTCGTGGTCGAACCGTTGCTGCGACAAAACAGAGTGCTCCTGCCTGTGTGGTTTGACCTGGGTTCGACCTATAGGATAGGTCGAACCATGATTGATTTGGTCGAACCGGTGTTTTGGAAAAATAGAGTGCTCCAAGTTGTCGGGTTCGACCAAGGTTTGACCTGTATGCTAGGTCGAACCATCTGAAGTTTGGTCGAACCGATGCTGCAATCTCTCCTAATCGTGCCCAGTGTGTTGGTTTGACCTTCCCTGTATGGTTCGACCTTCCATATTGGTCGAACCATGGTCGAACCCGGCCCTAGACATGTCCAAATTTGATTCCGGCCTCATGGGTCCCTCGTACTGCGTTCCCGACCTTAATGTGATGGTGTTGCAGGACCTTGGATTCTCAATACTTTGAGATGGGAACTTCCCCTTCTCAAGAGTTTGAGTAAGCTTGTTAACACTTCCTGCCATCTCCCCCATCAATAACGTAAGGTCCTTCACCTGCTTAGATATAATCTCATGGTTTGCATCGATTTTCTTCTCAAGTTTTGCCTACAGGCGGTTAACTCTTTCATCATTCTTGGCAATATACCTGTTCACAGTATCCTCAAGACCTGGTTTCCCTTCTTCCACCTTAGCACCCGGATCAACATCCATCGGAGGTTGAATCACATTATTCGGATTGCTCCATGTGAACTCTGGCCTCCTCGGCTGTTGATAACCACCCGGGGGACCACGATTATTAAAGTTTCCTCGATAGTTCCCTTGGTAGTTCCGGTTTCCTTAATCTTAATACCTAGCCCCTTGAATACTTTGACCCATGGCATAGTGTGCCTCTTCCAACTCCTCTTGGATTGGTCCCTCTTTCATTAGTTCCTGCTGCATGATTGGTACGGGCTGAGATAATTCGCCGATTTGCTTTTGTTGGGATTCAAGTAGCTTGTTGATATTGGACAAGCTAGAGACGATCTCATCATCTCTAATTGCTTTCACCATTGCTTTCTCAACCTGAGCTACCTTCCCAAGGACATACGTACCTCTAACTCTATCAGTTGACCAATCCCTCGAATTCATTGAAATATCTTCAAACAACTTCTCGGCCTCTACGGATGACTTTGTAAGCAATGCTCCATTAGAAGAAGCATCCAATAACACTCGTGAATCACAGTCCAATCCGTTATAGAATATACTGATATATTGAGCTTTAGATAGCCCATGTTGGGGACACTTCTTTAACATGTCCTTGAATCTATCCCATGCTTCATAAAATTTTTCACCTCCACCGATAGCAAATTGGTTAATGTCTTGCTTCATCTTAAACACCTTTGAAGGTGGCATGTACCTCTCCAAGAACCTTAACTTCAGTTGCTCCCAAGTGGTCCACTCAGCAGCATTGATAGTGTCGTACCAATCTCTCGCCTTTTCAGTAAGCGAGAATTTGAACAAGAGGATCTTCCTAGCATCTTCATGTTCTCCTGCATCTTTTTTAGTACTTGCATAGCCCAGGAACTTGTTCAGATGCTGCTGCGGATCCTCGAAAGATCCTCCTGAAAAGGAGTTCCTTTCTATTATGCTAATAAGAGCGGGATGAAGATCGAAAGCTGCATTAGTTCCCCTCGCTCCTAGAAGCCCAAAATTTCCAGCCCTATTATTTCTGAAAACCTATCGGATGGCTAGATTATCCAGATTCGTTGCCATGTTGACTGTCTCTACCCCCAAATTAACTTCAGTTGTAGCTTCAATCGTCTGCGAAATCTGCTCGTCAACTTCAACTCCAAAATTCAGAGCTTCAGCTGGATCAATAGTCTTTGCCTTGCTCTTCTTCTTCTTCTTCCTTGACGATGCTCCGATCTCAGGATTATAGGGTTCAAGTTCACCTTTCTTTGATCTCGTGAGCATACAACTAAAAAGAACTAGAATTAAAATAGCAAGACAAGTTAAATATCCCTAACAAACTAGAAATAATCAAAAAGATATTCTAAGCCGTCCCCGGCAACGGCGCCATTGACTTGTTCGTATGTTCGCAACACACAATTTAATCCCCAAGTGCGAAGGATATCAATTGTAGTTTCGAAGGTGACCGAGTTATTATTGTACCCAAGGGACGGATAAATATCAATTCAATTATACTCTAGTAAACTAAGACTATTTTGAAATATAATGATGTTGGAATTGAGTAGGAACTATTAATTGAAATAACAAAAGAAAAGATAGAAGGTTGTGGTCAAGTAAGATGATAGGTAGTTCGTCAGGTCATCCGGTTTCATTCATTAATTCATACTTTTGTGTGTCGATGTCCGACTCTACCTTGTAGTTTATGGACGCATCACTAACCCATGCAAATCTACTCTATAGACACAAGTAGATAAGCATTTGACACGTGTGAATATCCTTGGAGCAAGATGTATACTTTACCCCCCTTTCTAGGTACTATCATAATCAATTATTTCCCGTGCACTTAGTACTCTAACCCGATTTGATCTCCCTTTGTAGGTACTATAAAGTTATACTCTTTATCCTACTTGTTAACCTGAATTCAATTCAATTAACAAACATTCGTATAAGACGGTTCTAATAAGACATTGGAATCCCTTCACTTAGAATTATAACAATGAACCCTGCTCCTTAGTGAACGCACTCAACCAATAACCATGTTATGCATTCAGACTCTACACAACGATTATTGATGCACAAAACAACTATGAGTATGGATTAAAAACGTGTAATCTTATATAAACTAAACCACAAGTAGTGTTGTACGTAGTATACACACGAAATACAAATTTAACTCATGAAACTTTCATAACCCTAGAACTACCGAAGTGGCTCTAGCCCATGATTTATCTAGGAGCAATCATGGTTAGATAGACTGATCTTACTTGAAACTCCAGCCGAACCTCTGTCTCAGCCCTCCTACTTTCCTCTAACGATTCACGATCTTAAGCTCTTCGTACTTGGACGTGCTTGGTCTCTTTTTCTTGCCTGCATGAGCCTTCTTTTATACTTGTAATCACGTCTCTAGGGCTTGGAATGGGCTTTTCAAGTGATCCCATGCGTTTTGGCCTCGAAAATCTGGATAAGGTAAGTTTCCGTACGTAGGTTCGACCTCGTCAAACAGGTCGAACCACTGGCCACAGGTCGAACCCCAAGTCGAACCCTGCTACTGGAAGAATTCTGCACTGGTTCGACCTCTTGGACAGGTCGAACCTCTCAGGACTTGGTCGAACCCCAGGTCGAACCTCATCACTGGACAGTTTCTGCTCTTGGTTCGGCCAATCGTCAGGTCAAACTCCCAACGTCGTGGTCGAACCCAGCTTCTCACGAACTGGTTCGACCATGGTTCGACCTGATGAACAGGCCGAACTCCTTGAGTCGTGGTCGAACCTACTTCTTGCACTTCTCCAACACTGGTTCGACTTGCTGGAGAGGTCGAACCCTCCTCCAACAGGTCGAACCCACCTCTTTTCTTGGCGGTTCGCAAGGTCTCGACTTCGTCTCTTCAAATCTTGGCACTTCCACTCCGTTTTTGCTATGAAAACTACTCAAATAGCTCTACTAACACCTGATTCATGCTAATTCACAATATATATAGGTTTTCCACCTATTTCCACATCAAAACTCTCCAAAACTAGCACAAAACATGGTGCCAAACTTGTGAAATTTACACACTCATCAGGCACACACCTATGGACGATAGAATTCGTGCAAATCTTGTACACAAACGGATCATACCATATGAAAGTCTCAACATCCTTCTTGAATTTAGCAAGTTGATATCGGTTGAGATCCCTTGGAATTTCTCCCACAGCAATATAGTTAACATAATCCGCATACCATGGATAAACTCCCTGTGCAGCAATCACACACGCTCGCTCAGCCCCTTCAACAAACACGGCCATGATCTTTTCATCCGGGAATATTTCCTCAATATACTCGAAAGAATTATCACAATGCTCCCTAGTCTCCAACCTCGAAAGGTGATCTGCCAATACATTATCAGAACTTTTCTTATCTCGGATCTCCATGTCAAACTCTTGAAGTAGAAGAATCCACCTTATGATCCTAGGCTTCGTCTCCTTCTTCTCCATCAAGTACCGAATTACTGAATGATCCGTGTACACAATAGTCTTCATGTCAACCAAATACTGACGAAACTTATCGAATGCGTACACAACAGCCAAAAACTCTTTTTCAGTCACCGTGTAATTCTTTTGTGCCGCATCGAAAGTCTTACTCGCGTAGTAAATGGCGCAGAACTTCTTCTCCTTCAGCTGCCCAAGCACCACTCCAAGTGCTACATCACTTGCATCACACATTAGTACAAACGGTTGAGTCCAATCTAGTGTGATCAAGATAGGTGCAGTGATAAGCGCCTCCTTCAAAACTTGAAAAGCTGTTAGACATTCATCATCAAACACAAAAGGAACATCCTTTTCAAGTAAGTGAGATAAGGGCTTGGAGTATTTTGAGAAGTCTTGTATAAATCTCCTGTAAAAACCGGCGTGTCCAAGGAAGGACCGCACTCCTCTTTCATTGGTCGGTGGTGGAAGCTTTTCAATTGCCACCACTTTAGCACGATCGACCTGCAATCCCTTGGCTGAAACATGATGCCCAAGAACAATCCCATCCTTCACCATGAAGTAGCACTTCTCCCAATTCAAGACAAGATTAGTCACTTGACATCTCTTCAAAACAGTAGCAAGGTTAGAAAAACAAATATCAAAGGAGGAACCAAAAATAGAAAAATCATCCATGAACACCTCCATGATCTTCTCTATCAACCCATCGAATATTGCCATCATGCATCTCTGAAAAGTAGCAGGCGCATTACATAACCCAAATAGCATTTTCCGAAAAGCAAAGGTCCCGTAGGGGCAAGTAAAAGTGGTATTTTCTTGATCCTCAGGGGCAATCATGATTTTGTTGTACCCCGAGTATCCATCCAAGAAACAATAAAACTCATACCCTGCAAGACGATCTAACATTTGATCCATGAAAGAAAGAGGAAAATGATCCTTACACGTGTTCTCATTCAACTTCCTATAATCTACACATGTACGCCATCCCGTAGGAATCCTTGTGGCTATCGCTTCTCCATCCTCAGCTTTTACTACAGTTATTCCCCCTTTTTCGCAACTACATGCAATGGGCTCACATGGGGACTATCACTAATAGGATATATGATTCCAGCATCCAACCACGTAAGGATTTGCTTCCTAATCACCTCTTGAATCGTGGGATTAACCCTCCGCTGATTCTGAACACTTGCATTGGCCTCATCTAACAATCTTATCATATGCATGCAATACGAAGGGCTAATTCCTTTCAAATCCTAAAGAGACCAACCAATCGCAGACTTATACTTCCTAAGAACATTCAATAACTCCTCAAGTTGATCTTCATCAAGAGAAGAAGATACAATTATCGAATATTTTTCATTGTCGCCAAGAAAGGCGTACTTCAAGTGTTCCGGCAAAAGTTTCAACTCCTCTTTCCTCACTTCCATCGGAGAGCTCTCGTTATCCAAAGGAAAGTACTTCCTAGTCCACTTGACTTCTTCCACCTTAGTTCTTTCCGATTCAAACCTGTCATCACCCAAAGCAAGTAAGTTTTCAAGAAATTCAATACATACCTCGTTGGAGAGTCCATCAAGCTCCGTAGTGGAGTACGTAAGAGACTTCATCAAACATGTCTCAAGAGGATCCTTTGACAGGATCAGAGACATATCCTCCTTCACAATCTCCTCCACCACGTCAATACTATAACACTGAGACTCCATGGGCATCTTCATTGCTTTGTCCAAGTTGAAAAGAACTTCTTCTTTGTCCATCCGCAATCTAAGCTCTCTTTTTTTAACATCAATCATAGCTCCAGCAGTAGCAAGAAAAGGTCTCCCCAAGATTAAAGGGATATTATCCTTATCATCATCCATCTCTAGCACAAGAAAGTCCACAGGAAAGACTAGCTTCTCCACTTTTACGAGAACGTCTTCAATTATACCTTTTGGAAACGTCATCGACCTGTCCGCCAATTGGAGAACCACTGTTGTAGGGGTCAACTCCCCTAAACCAAGCCTCTGAAAGATGGACAATGGCATTAAATTGATGCTTGCCCCTAGATCGCACAAAGCTCGCCGTGCCGGCCCCTTTTCGATCTCACATAGAATAGTGAAGCTCCTCGGATCCTTCATCTTTTGCGGCAGCTTCATTTGAATGATTGAGCTGTAATTCTCAGATACATTCATCGTTTCAATTCCAGTTAAGCTCTTCTTCTTCAACAATATGTCTTTAAGAAATCGGGCATAATACCGCATCTCCATGATTGCCTCTGAGAAAGGAATGCTCAAGCTTATCTTGTTCATTATCTCTGAAAACTTCTTGAACTTCTCTTCCAATCCCTTCTTCACAAGCTTGTAAGGAAACAGTGGAGGTATCTTTGTTTTGGGAATCCCCCATTCATCACGATCAACCTTCTCCGCTTTCTCCTTTTCGGCTCTCAATCGCTTGGCTCTCTCCCACTTTTTCTCAGCTATTATCTCTGTACTTTGCTCATTCCGAACCACTAGAGTAGCATCAACATCATCTAGAGTGTTCGGAGTAGCAACAGGCAACTTCTGGATGGGTTCGACCAGGGTTCGACCTGTGGAACAGGTCGAACCAGGCACGTAATGGTCGAATCGCTCTTCTGGACAACTGCTCTCTTTTTGAAGTTGAGGTTCGACCTGGGTTCGACCTATTGAGTAGGTCGAACCACGGCCACCTAGGTCGAATCGAGTACTCCTTTCGCCCTCTAGTTCGACCAAGGTTCGACCTGTTGGATAGGTCGAACCATGTCCATCATGGTCGAACCATTACTGCGACAAAACAGAGTGCTCCAAGACCTCAGTTCGACCTATTGGATAGGTTTAACCATCATTAATTTGGTCGAACCGGTGTTCTGGAAAAATAGAGTGCTCCGAATTGTCAGGTTCGACCATGGTTCGACCTGTATGCCAGGTCGAACCATCTGCATTTTGGTCGAACTGATGCTACGATGCCTCCTGATCGTATCCAGTGCGTTGGTTCGACTTTCCCTGTATGGTTCGACCTTCAATATTGGTCGAACTATGGTCGAATCTTACCCTAGACATGTCCAAATTTGATTCCAGCCTCATAGGTCCCTCGTGCTGCGTTTCCGACCTCAATGTGATGGCGTTGCAGGACCTTGGATTCTTAATACTTTGAGACGGGAACTTCCCCTTCTCAAGAGTTTGAGTAAGCTTGTTAACACTTCCTGCCATCTCCCCCATCAGTAATGTAAGGTCCTTCACCTGCTTAGATATAACCTCATGGTTTGCATCGATTTTCTTTTCAAGTTTGGCCTCAAGGCGGTTCACTCTTTCATCGTTCTTGGCCATATACCTGTTCACAGTATCCTCAAAACCCAGTTTCCCTTCTTCCACCTTAGCACCCGGATCAACACCCATCGGAGGTTGAATCTTATTATTCGGATTGCTCCATGAGAACTCCGGCCTCCTAGGCTGTTGATAACCACCCGGGAGACCACGATTATTAAAGTTTCCCCGATAGTTCCCTTGGTAGTTCCGGTTTCCTTGATCTGGATACCTAGTCCCTTGAATACTTTGACCCATGACATAGTGTACCTCTTCAAACTCCTCTTGGATTGGTCCATCTTACATTAGTTCCTGCTGCATGATCGGTACGCGCTGAGATAATTCGCTGATTTGCTTCTGTTGGGATTCAAGTAGCTTGTTGATATTGGACAAGCTAGAGACGATCTCATCCTCTCTACTTGTTTTCACCATTGCTTGTTTAACCTTAGCTACCTTCCCAAGTACATAAGTACCTCTAACTCTATCAGTTGGCCAATCCCTCGAATTCATCGAAATATCTTCAAACAACTTCTTGGCCTCTACGGATGACTTTGTAAGCAATGCTCCATTAGAAGAAGCATCCAATAACACTCGTGAATCATAGTCTAATCCATTGTAGAATATGCTGATATATTGAGCTTTAGATGGCCCATGTTGAGGACACTTCCTAAGTATGTCCTTGAATCTATCCCATGCTTCATGAAAATTTTCAACTCCACCGATAGAAAATTGGTTAATGTCTTGCTTCATCTTAAACACCTTTGAAGGTGGCATGTACCTCTCCATGAACCTTAACTTCAGTTGCTCCCAAGTGGTGCACTCAGCTGCGTTGATAGTGTCGTACCAATCTTTTGCCTTTTCAGTAAGCGAGAATTTGAACAAGAGGATCTTCCTAGCATCTTCATGTTCTCCTGCGTCTTTTTGAGTACTTGCATACCCCAAGAACTTGTTCAGATGCTGCTGCGGATCCTCGAAAGACCCTCCTGAAAAGGAGTTCCTTTCTATCATGCTAATAAGAGTAGGATGAAGATCGAAAGCTGCATTAGTTCCCCTCGCTCCTAGAAGCCCAAGCCCCATTATTTCTGAAAACCTCCCGGATGGCTAGATTATCCAGATTCGCTGCCATGTTGACTGTCTCTACTCTCAAATTAACTTCAGTTGTAGCTTCAATCGTCTGCGAAATCTGCTCGTCAACTTCAACTCCAAAATTCAGAGCTTCAGTTGGATCAATAGTCTTTGCCTTGCTCTTTTTCTTCTTCTTCTTTCTTGACGATGCTCCAATCTCAGGATTATAAGGTTCAAGTTCACCTTTCTTTGATCTCGTGAGCATACACCTAAAAAGAACTAGAATTAAAATAGCAAAACAAGATAAATAGCCCTAATAAACTAGAAATAACAAAAAGTTATTTTAAGCCGTCCCCGGCAACGGCGCCAGAAACTTGATGGGTGTTTTCTTAACACACAATTTTAATCCCCAAGTATGAAGGATACCAATTGTAGTTTCAAAAATGACCAAGTTAAATATCGAATCCACGGGACGGGTAAATATTACTTTAGTTATTTTCTAGCAATTATGACTATGTTGAGAATCGTAATTGTTAGTTTTTAAACTAAGTAACAATTAAAATAGCAAATCAATAACAAGAACAAGAGAAGAGTAGTTGTGATCAAATAAGATGATAGGTAGTTCGTCAGGCCATCCAATTTCATTCGTTAATCACCGACTCTGCCTTGTGGTTTATGGACGCATCGCTAGACCATGCAAATCTACTCTATGACACAAATAGATAAGCTTTTGACACGTGTCAGTATCCTCAGAGCAAGATATATACTTTACCCCCCTTTCTAGGTACTATCATAATCAATTATTTCCCGTGTACTTAGTACTCTAACCCGATTTGATCTCCCTTTTTAGGTACTATAAAGTTATACTCTTAGTCCTACTTGTTAACCCGAATTCAATTCAATTAATAAACATTCATATAAGACGGTTCTAATAAAATCTCGAAATCCCTTCACTTAGAATTATAACAATAAACCCTGCTCATTAGTGGACGCACTCAATCAATAACCATGTTATGCATTCAGACTCTACACAATGATTATTGATGCACAAAACAACTATGAGTATGGATTAAAAATGTACAATCTTATAAACTAAACCACAAGTAGTGTTGTACAGAGTATACGCACGAAATACAAATCAACTCATGAAACCTTCATAACCCTAGAACTACCGAAGTGGCTCTAGCCCATGATTGATCTAGGAACAATCATGGTTAGATGGACTAATCTTACTTGAATCTCCAGCGGAACCTCTGTCACAGCTCCTCCTAGTCTCCTCTTGTGCTTCACGATCTTACGCTCTCTAAAACTCTCTAAAAAGCTCTCTTCTCTAACTGCATGAGCCTCCTTTTATACTTATAATCATGTCTCCAGGGCTTGGAATGGGCTTTTCAAGTGATCACACGCGTTTTGGCCTCAAAAATTCAGATAAGGTAAGTTTCTGCACGATGGTTCGACCTCAGCAAATAGGTCGAACCATTGACCGCATGTCGAACCACAGGTCGAACCCACCTACTGGAAGTATTCTGCACTTGGTTTGACTTCTTGTACAGGTCAAACCACTCCGTCTTGGTCGAACCACATGTCGAACCATGCTACTGGATAGTTTTTGCTCTTGATTCGACCAATCGTCAGGTCGAATCCCCAACATCGTGGTCGAATAAACTTTCTCGCGAACTGGTTTGACCATGGTTCGACCTGATAGGCATGTCAAACCCCTCGAGTCGTGGTCGAACCCATCTTCTGTCACTTTGCATTGCTGGTTCGACCTGCTGGAGAGGTCGAACCCTCCTCCAATAGGTCGAACCCACCTCTCTCCTTGGCAGTTCGCGTGGTCTCAACTTCGTCTCTTCGATTCTTGGCACTTCCACTCCGATTTGGCTATGAAAACCACTTAAATAGCTCCACTAACACCTGATTCATGCTAATTCACAATATATATAGGTTTTTCACCTATTTCCACCTCAAAACTCTCCAAAACTAGCACAAAACATGATGCCAAACTTGTGAATTTACACACTCATCAGTAGCCCACTATCTCTTGTATGGGATGCCACCACCTGCATTGCTTCCTGGTTTTGAGGCATGGGAGCCGATGGTTTCATGGTACGGCCAGCAAGCCTAATCTATGCATGCTCACTTATCACATTTATCTATTGAAAACAGGAGGAGAAGAGGAAAAAACATCGCTATCCGCTGTAAGTTGATAGAGGTCAACGCAACTCAAATAGCTACCAACATCCAGATTGGAGCGCTGAACAACACGCTCAACCAGGTGTCGGAGAGAGTGAGGACACTGGAGAAGATTCACGAGGACTTCAACGCCTAGCGTTGATCCTAACTATCTATTATGAGCAGTGGTAACTGATAATGTTTGTGTCTCTTTACTCCCACCTTTCTGATTTTTTACCTTTTTGAGTAATGTGATAGGGTATTTGTAAGGTTTCTGTTTTTCTGATTTGGGAATGTATGATATGATTATTCTGTTGCTATTTTTACTGTTTTTGTGATGGATGATATTTGATTGTTGATTAGGAGTTCATTTAGTCATGGAGTCGTGTGTTATTGATTTGTTGTATTAGGATGAGAAATAATTTGATGTTGTACTTAGATATTGAGATGCTTGAAATTTGATTATGTGCAAGGAAGATTAACTATGTAGCTTTATTAGGAGTGCTCGTTCATTCTTATAGCCATGTGAGATGAGAGCCTTTCGAAATCATGACAAGTTTCATAATTCAATTTTTTCTTGTGAGAGTCGTTCATACACGAATTCTAGAACTTGGCTTTATATCTTACTTAAAGCTACGTGTTTGACTAGACAATAGGAAATGATCTTAGATCATCTTTGTTGTTTATTAGTCGCTAGCCAAATTATTTTTCTACCTATTGGAATTATCCGCAGTCAACCCTTTTGAGCCGAAAAGCCTTATTTGTTGGAAACCTACGTGATTAGCCAATTGATCCTTTTGCTAGCCTTTAAAAAATTCCTACCTAATAGAGAGTTGAAGGAATCAAGTTGGTGTCTTGTGATGAAGTATTTAAGGAGAAATGGTTAAATTTGCATGAAGGGGTAGTGCCCGAAAATGGTACCCTATGAAAAAGGATAGTGCCTGAAACTGGTACCCTTATTCGAAAAAAAAGACGAGAAAAAGAAAAGATTCAAGTAAGGAAGTTGTGTTCAATAGTGAAGGAGGAATCGAGTTGCAAGAAGCATTGAAGAGCATTGAAGAAGAAAGAAGAAAATGAAGCTGTTTGTTGAAAAGCTGTAAGTCTTCTTTGATGCTCTACTAGTGAATGAATTACTTTATCCATATATTCCCTACCTTTACCAAAGAGCCAACGTTACAACCTAATACAAGACCTTTATAATACTATTGTCGAAATTATTCTTTTAGTCGAGAGTTGAGATGATTGCCAAGCTTATGGTTATACGTGTGTTTGAATTGATTATGAGTGTAAACACCTTACCTAAGTGTACATCTCTCACTTGAACGATGAGCGTAAATACTACCCTTGAGAATAGGTGGATGAGCATTCCGAAAAAGTAAAGTAGTTGATTTGAATTGTATATTTTAAGATGGATGGTTATCTTGTATTTGCAGTATGAATTTTGAATTTTTTTATATTGTCTTAGTTGTCTTCTGCTGTGAAATTTTCTCTCAATTACTCTATTGGTTTTCTTCGTGGTTGCTTCAGGACGAGCAAAAGGTAAGTTTGGGGATTTAATGAGAATGGAATTTCATGCATTTTATGTGTGAACATTACACCATTTTTCTTAGGAAAGTTATTATTTCTGCATGGAATTGTGTACGTTTAGGTATTTACACGATTTTGAGGCTACTAAGGTGTGTTTGTGAGTTTTGAAGGCATAAAATAGGGGAAAACAGAGCAGGATCGGAAGTGGAGCGGAGCAGAGCCGGAACGGACCATCTAAGGAGCATCTCGGGTAGCCGCTTGAGCTGAGCTGATGTCGCTCGGCTGGCCAAGTGAGCCGAGCTGGTGCCGAGTAGGCCCAATATTTAGCCCAGTCGAGGCCTATTTGATTTTGCAGTGTATTTATATCTTCAGATTGCATTTTGAAGTAGAATTTGACCCGAAAAGAGCCCTACATCAGTCTAAGACATAATAAGGGGGAGCAACACATAATTGGAGAGAACCCATCCACAATCCATTGGTTCCTCACACCAAAAACACTCCAAATCAGATTCATATCTGATCTTTCATCTTCCATCCATCTTCAAGGGGTTCCAAGTGATAATTGAGAGAGATCGAACGATCGGAGAGACGGAGAAGGAACGCAGACTTACGCTTACGCTAGGGTTTCATGCTTCTTATCTTTCCCTTCCTTTTATCTTGATTTTTTATATGAATTGCATAGCCATGAGTATTGATTGTAACCTCATGGGCTAATTTTCTTAAATAGTTCTAGGGTTTGATGGTTTGACTTGATTGATTTGGGAACATTGACCAAAGATTGGGATTTTATGCAGTGGATATTTTGATTTTACTTATTTTATTAAGACTTGTTTTTTTGCTTTGTAACGTCTTCATAATATTTTCATGACACCCACTATAGTTCTTGAATTATTATGTTAGCTTGTGTGTGTTCATGATTGGTATTGTCTATCTATTAGGGATTGAAGTAGTTCCGCTGTAGACACTTTAATTCCATGAACTGGTAAATCAAATACTTGAATTGTTTAATGGAACAATGCAATTAGACATTCAAGTAGGAAGTGAATAGAACCTTGTAGTAATTTTAGAGAATATCTTGTAAGTCAAACTTACCATCCAGAGGTATTGTTGTTTACTTTGAATAGTATCTAGGAATAAGGCTTGGTAATATTTTCGCACCTTAGGATTTAATCCAGAATATACTGCTAGCTTAGAATCGGATCATATTCGGTGGGATAACATGGTTATGTTGTGTATTTTCATTGAAACTGCATGAATGAACAATTGAAGGTCTAGTAACCCGAATTAATTGGTCTATACCTGATACCTTGGAATTTTCGTTTATCTCTCGATTAAAACTTGTTTATTTTCTATTGCTTTTAATTATTCAGTATTTATTATTTTAGTACTTAGTTAATTAAATTCAAAACTCTTGGAAATCAATTACTTAATTCTAGTTAAATAGTAATATAGAATAAATACATAATTAACTGTCTCAGTGGGATCGATAATTTAACTTGGGTACTTGTCGCTACAATTGATATTTTTATACATGAGGATTACATTGGAGTGCGCAGAAAACGCCTATCACATATCCTACCAATGGTTTATTTTTGTGTCAAGCCAAGTATGCTAGAGATATTTTACAGCGAGCAGATTTGTTTGATTCTGAGTGTGTCTCGACTCCTTTGGCTGCCAGTGTAAGCTTCACAAGAGATGGTCCAGCTTTCTCCGACCACATTATACCGTTCTTTGGTTTGTGCTCTATAGTACCTCACTATTACCAGACCAGACTTGTCTTATGCTGTTAATACTGTGAGTCAATTTCAGCAGTCACCAACATTGGAGCACTTTCAAGCAGTGAAACGTATCCTACGTTATATGAAGGGCACTCTTGCTTTTAGTCTTTCCTTCACCTCTGGGCCTCCTTCTCTTTTGGGTTACTCAGATGTTGACTGGTCTTAATGTCGTGATACATGGTGTTCTACGTATGGCTATGCTATTTTTCTCGGCAACAATCTTATTTCTTGGAGTGCTAAGAAGCAATCATCAGTTTCACGCTCTAGTTGCGAATCTGAATATCACGCTATGGCAAATGCTGCTACTGAACTAATGTAGTTTTTTCATCTTTTGCGAGAACTTCATGCATTGCCAAGCAAACCTCCAGTGCTACTTTGTGATAACCGCAATGCTTTATTCCTAATGCAGAATCTGATTTCTCACAAGTAGGCCAAATATATAGACATTGATTATCACTTCATTCGTGAAATGGTTGCTAATGATCGATTGTCTACACAGTTTGTCCCATCCACTAAGCTCTACATTTCATTGAACCCAATGCTTCACCAAGAGTCTTCCGCGTCCCTTATTTGAGATGTTTCGTGCCAAGATCTATGTTTCATTGAACCCAATGCTTTGCTTGCGGGGGTGTTAGTGTAGATGATTCTAGAGATCACGTGTAGTATATTCTCTTTATTTATATTTATCTCTTTCCACATTTGTAGCCATCAAGTGTAAATATTTTATACGGTGTATCAATTCAATCTCCTTAATTGAGGATTACTCAACTCTCACGGCTTCTATCACATTTCATGCCTATTTTAGAGATTTCTTTTCTTTGAGTATGCGTAGTATTATCTAAATTATTCCTTTTAATCGCATGACAATTAGTTTTCCATTTCTAATCTTTGTTAGATTATTTTAGACTTATTTCAAGAATTGTGCATCATATTATTTAATACTCTTCCTTAGTGCATATTTCCTTGACTCCAATCATTCTTCAAAACGTCTCGAACTTTTCTCATTGTAGTTCTTTTGAAAAATATCTATTCATTATTTTCTTTAAGAAAAATATGAATCCCACCTTAAGTGTAAGGGATCGCTTGTAGTACGTATGACCAAGTTAAATTCGAACTCACGAGATAGTTAAAGATTTACAATTTGATTATATTTATGATAATCCTAATTTTATACAAAATCTGTGGGTTTTTGGAAAATTATTATTTAAAATACTAAACATGAAAATCAAATTAATACCTAGAAAATAAAATAGGAAAAAAAACTAGTCAAGAATTCAAGGATAAAGACTGGTAATGTTAAAGCAGTCCAATTTAACTATATTGATTCTCCATTTTCTTGGTTATTACATTATTAATTCTATATCTTCTTACCAATTACATAGCTAATAATGATGTTTTAACAAATAATTAATATTCCAAATTGATTGTGTACCTGTCTTAGGATATATGGATTAATCCCCTAAGACTGCCATAGGGAACAACTATCATGCAGAAAAGGTGAATCCTAATAACTATTCAATTCGAGTTAACTTCATGAACAATCAAAGGAATCAAAACTAAAAACACAATAATTGAAGTCTCAAAATCTCTTGTTCAACAAAGAAATAAACATTCAACAGTATAAGAAAATCCAAGTTTAGAGCTATCAAATCACATAGTCAAAACTACCGGTGTGCACGGAATATTAGATTTAACCAAAACCGTACCGAAACCGATCCAAATTAATCCCGAACCGAAAAAACCTTTGACTTTTTTACTTTTTTCGAACCGAACCAAATCGAACTGAACCGAATTTTCATTCGGTACGGACTTGGATATTTTCCATTTTCTCGTACCAAATATTGGATATAACCGAACCGAACCGTACCGAAAACCAAATTTAAATTATGTATTAAAAATATATATAATATATTTATCTTATTATTTATAGTTTATACTTTATATATCATGAATTAATTAATTATACTCTACTTATCATAATATAATCATAATTAATAGATTAAAATTAGTTATAATATAATTACAAATAATAATTTAAAAATATATCTAATGCTCTAAATATTTATTTATTACTGTATATTAGAAAATATATATTTCATAAAGTAAAATAATTTTTTAAAAAATAGGAAATAAATAAAATAATAATGTTCAAAATTCAAATTATTATTTCAGAGAATATAATGAATAAAGTAAATGGTATCTCTAAAGTTTAAATTCATTCGTAAAATTAATAACTAGGAGTAATTATTATATTTTACATTTATTTAACTAAGATAAAATGGAAAAATTAAATGATAATCCGTATTTGTGTCTAAAATATTATTATATAGAGTTTAATTGAAATACACCTTAAATTTAAAGTTAAAGGTTTAAAAAATATCTAAAATTATTAATTTTCTTTATCTTAGTACTATTATTTTTTAGGGCAACAAATGAGGTTGTTTTATGTAAGATTATTTTACATTTTATAAATAATTATTAATTTTTATTAAATATATTATCACTTTTCATTAAAAGTTTATAATTCTTTATTTATAATATGAATTGTTTATGAAATAATGTAATGCACCACTCTCACTTTTCATCAATTCGAGTATAACTTTTTATTCAAATGTTATCTCTTCTTATATGTCTCATAAAACTCTTAATGTGAACTGTGAAGCAGTATTATAGAGGTATTTTCTTACTTTTAAAAGTATTACTATCTTTTATTTAAAAAATATATAATTATGATTTTTTATGTAATGTAAATATATGTTAATTATTTTTTAATAATAAAAATTTAACATTATTAAATTTTAATTTACAACACTTTTATAATTATATTAAAACTTCGAATTTGTTTAATGATTATTTTGGTTGTCCGTTGATTTATATTTAGATATGGAAAATTTAGTTTTTTTTAATTTAATTGATATTTTTCTAAGTATTTATATGTGCAAAACTCTGTTTCTCATGAGAAATCGGATCCAATTCGCTCTGCACCGTCAAAATCTATTTTCCCAAAAATCCATTTCGAACGAACATAATTTCAGTATGGATTCAATATCAGATTTTTCTTTATGGATTCAATATCAGATTATTTTTTAAAAAAATTCGATCCGAATTTCGATACGGGGATTTTTTAAAAATCCATACCGAATCCCGATCCGCACACTCCTAGTCAAACTGACTAGAACTCTAACATCACCAATAAAAGACTTAGCCCATGGAATTATTAAGGAAAATTACGAAGATGAATTAATCCCAATCATGAGTCTAATAATTTGCAAAGATAAAATTAAAAAGTAAAGAACCCAAGAATCGGACTACATCTCTTCAATCAAAATCTCTGTCAAGTCTCCATCTCCAATCCAAGTAACAACTCCTGACTAATCTCTCTCCAATGGTGTGATGGATGGTGGTAAGTGTTGGAGGAAAATATAATGGAGTGGGATTAAGGCTGGAATGTATGGTGGAATGAAGTGAATGAACTATGTATCAGAATTTGGCTTTTATACTCCTCACAGCTAGATTGGGTCAAGATCGCTTATGTGGTAAGAAATATCGCATGCTCGATGGCATGCAGGACTGTTTGGCGTCTCGCTCAGTGGTGAGCGGTCATGCTCGATGAAGAGCACTAATGCTTGGCGGTGTGTGATAGGCTTTTTCTATGCACTATAATTTAATCCTCAAGTATAAGGATGTCAATTGTAGCAACAAGTACCCAAGTTAAATTATCGATCCCACTGAGACAGCTAATTATTTATTTTACTATTAATTACTAATTAATTAGAATTGAGTAACCAATTTCCAATGTTTTGAAGTAAATTATCTAAATAACGAAATATTAAATAACTGAATTAATTAAAAGCAAGGAAAAATAAAAGCAAGTGTCTAATCAAGATATAACAAACAGTTCTAAGGTATCAGGTATTGATCAATTAATTTGGGTTATTAAACTTACGATTGTTCATTCATGCAGTTTTACTGAAAATACACCACATATCCCTGTTATCCCACCGAATATGATTCGATTCTAAGCTAACAGTATAATCTGGTTTAAATCCTAAGGTGCGCAAATATTACCAAGCCTTATTCCTAGATACTAATCCAGCGAACAACAATACCTCCGGATGGTAAGTTCGACTAACAAGATATTTTCCGGAATTACTACAAGGTTCTATTCTCTTCCTACTTGATTGTCTAATTGCATTGTTCCACTAAACTAATCAAGTATTTGATTAACCAGTTCTTGAAATTAAAGTGCTTATAGCGGAGCTACTCTAATCCCTAACAGATGGACAATACCAATCATGAACGCACACAAGCTAACACAATAATCCAAGCATTATAGCGGATGTCATGAATATATTATGAAGACGTTACGAAGCAGAAAAGCATGTCTTAGTAAAATAAGTAAAATCAAAAGCTCAACTGCATAAAATCCCAATCTTTGGTTTAAATCCCCAAATCAATTAAATCAATCCATCAAACCCTAGAACTGTATAGGAAATTAGCCCATGAGATTACAAGCAATCCTCATGGCTAAGCAATTCATAACAATAATCAAAGTAATAGAAAGGAATAGATAAGAATTGTGAAACCCTAGTGTAGGAGCAATCTCACGTTCCTTCTCCGTCTCTTCAATTGCTTGATTCTCCCTCGATTAGCACTTGGAACCCTTGTGGAATTGGATGGATGGCGAAATCAGGTTGTAATCTGATATGGGTATGAAAGGAGTGTGGATTGATGATGGTTTATGGCTGGGCTCTCTCCGATTGACGTCTCGATCTCCCTAATTGTTTCTAAGATGGATGCAGGGCTGTTTTCGCGACGAATCTGCTTCAGAATCGCGTCTGGAAGGTATTTATACAGTGTTGAATCGAACAGGCCCCGTCTGGGCTCTGAACTGGGCCGCTCGGCACCCAGCTCGGCTGGAGCTGGGTCTGGACCCAGCCGAGCGGCCTGCCACATCACTGGCCACGTCACTGGGGTCCAAGTGGGACCCCACTCGGCACTGTTTACCACCGCTCGGCACCCAGCTCGGCTCAAGCGGCTCGCCGAGCTGCTCCCGAGCTGGGCCGTTCCGGGTCTATTTTGCTCCTCTTCCGATCCTGCCCTGTTTTACCCTGTTTCCTGCCTTCGAAACTCACAAAAACACCTTAATAGCCTTAAAATCGTGTAAATACTTAAACATACACAATTCCATGCAAAAACGATCAATTTCCTAAGCAAAATGGTGTAATGTGCACACATAAAATGCGTGAAATTCCACTCTCAACAAACCCCCAAACTTACCTGTTGCTCGTCCCGAGGCAACAACATCAAAAACCAATAGATTAACTGAGAGGAAATTTCACAACAGAAAAACATTCAAGACAATATAGCAATTTAAATATCATACTTTGGATACAAGATAACCATCCATTTAAAAACATACAATTCAAATCAACTAATTCACCTTTTCGGAATGCTCATCCACCCATTCTCACGGGTAGTATTTACGCTCAACACTCAAGTGCGAGATATACACTTTAGGGTATGGTGTTTACACTCATAATCAATCCATACACACGCGTAACCATAAGCTTGGCAATCATCTCAACTCTCGACTAAAGGAATAATTTCGACAATAGGATCACAAAGGTCTTGCATTAGGTTATAATGTTGGCTCTTTGGTAAAGGTAGGGAGTATATGGATAAGGTGACTCAATCACTAGTAGAGAATCAAAGAAGACTTACAGCTTTTCAACAAACAGCTTAACTTTCTTCTTTCTTCTTCAACGCTCTTCAATGCTTCTTGCAATTTGATTCCTCCTTCACTTTTGAACACCACATCCCCGTATAAGGGAAACTGATCTACTCCGGGGAACAATGGTGCTCCCCCAAACTGCTCTCCTCCTCCAAAATCCGGGTGCGGCATCTCATCATCTGCTCCACCTCCATAGTCCTGATCATCTCCATAATCTGCTCCATCGTATGCCTCATCGACAGTGTCCTCCATAGCCATCGGCTGATCCTGGGCTAGTGCATCTTGCGCTGCCCTCCTCCAGTCTCTGCCCTTCTGAATCGCCTCAATGATTGACTGATGACCAGGTGTTTTCATTCCGATGTTACCCTCATTCAGGATGTTTCCCTCATCCCGGATGGTAATGAAATGAGTGAGCTCTATAGGGAATGAGAAGGCATTAGGTGCACTAGCATAAACAAACTCCAAAACACCTCTCTTTGACACCTTAAACACCTTACTTGATTCCAACGATCCAAGATCAATGTCTGGCTTCTTCCTCACAACCAACATCTCACTCGTGTCAATCCCATAATGGTGAGCTATAGGCGTAACCAAACCTCCTATGTTCACTATCTGTCGGATGTGTGTGGCGAACTGGTACATCTGGTGAATCAAATAAGCACCCACATTGATCCTCACTCCATGGAGCATGCACCACAATACATAGAGCTCTCCTCGGGGAATCGCACCACTCTCGGATCGACAGAATATTGTACATCCCAAAATCCGATCCATATATCTCAGCATTGGGTTGCGGATGCTAGTGGCTCGTGCATAACTCGAACAATAAACCTCATTCCACCCCGTAATCAATCTCCAGAAATCATTGGGCTTGAATCTTTGATCCTCTATAAACGCAGGAATCCCCTCAGGACACCCGAGTATTCTATTGATCGAATCTGGGGTCTCTTTTCTAGACTCACCCCCTCCAAGTACAAACTCACACTCGTACGGAATCTCCTCATCATACAAAACTTTTAGCGTGCAAAGAAACTCCGCAGTGAGTCTGAAATAAGTGGGTAGTCTCATCTCCATGAACCTTCGGATACCAACCTGATCAAACATCCATTTTATATCATCAGTAAAACCCAGAGTATCCATCGTCTGATCGTCTTGGTATCGAGTGTTGACTATCTTATCTGCAATCCTCCCATAGAGAACAGCTATTTTATCCCAGTTAGCAAACTTGATGCCAAAATCTCCTGGTAGCATCCCTTTTCTCCTCAGCCTTTCATAAATCTGTGCTGCTGTCTCCTCCTCTGGATCAACATCATCGGACTCATAAGAAGGACCCTCATCTGTTCTCTTCTTCTTATTTCTACCTGTCGCAATTCATATAGGCAAGGCACACTCTTCCATCAAATAATCAAATAGATAGGACCTATGCAATTCTAATTCCAAGTTCAAAGCTATCATATTCAAAACATAATCATTAATCAAACTTCTAACTCTTTACTTAGATATGCATAATAGTAAACATCCTATATCACATTCTTAGCTTCAACAATTCTACCATAAACATGCTTCCAAAAATCCAAGAACAATCATGCTTAGTCACATTCAACTCAGAGAACTCAATATTCAAGCATTCATTCACTCTTTCAATTCAAAAACATAGCATTTTCATGGGAACTTCTCAATCTAATCTCCATTTCCATCTTACTTCCACATGTAAGCACCAATCAACACCCCTACATGTTCAATAATCGTCATAAAACCAAATAATTGAGAACAAAAGCAACAAACAATCAAGATATTCAACAATTAAGCACAAATTCGAATGCACACCAAGTGTTTGTCAAAATGCCTCAACCAAATCCCAACTTGAACATGTAAATTCAACACACATATGACTTACCCATACCAAATTCACAACACCAATGAAGTTCTAAGCATCAAAGAGTATAGAAAACATACCTCTTGTGTTATACATTGTGAAATTCGAATGGAAGTTCTCACACCCACAAATTCCCAAATTGAACACTTATAAGCCCTAATTTTATGAATTAATGCAAGGGAAGATGAGTAATGATGTGTGTGAAGTGTTTTAGTGGAAGGAATTGAGAAAAACCGGCCGGAATCGCGTCGGAAATCGGCGAAATCGCGACGACAGGGCTGGAAATAACGTTGAAATAGCGCTGGACAGGCTTAAATCACTGCCCGCTGCCCGCCTGACCGCTCGGCTGCCCGCTCGCCGCGAGCCACCTACCGAGCGGGCTCTTCTTTCATTAGTGGGCGGTGGAAGCTTCTCAATTGCCACGACCTTAGCACGATCAACCTGAAGACCTGCAGCAGAAACATGATGGCCCAAAACTATCCCGTCTCTTACCATGAAATGGCATTTTTCCCAATTCAACACGAGGTTAGTCTCTTCACATCTCTCCAAGACCAAAGACAAATTAAACAAACAAGAGTCAAAAGAAGAACCGAAAATAGAGAAATCATCCATAAATACTTCCATGACTCTTTCAATCAAACCCTCAAAAATAGTCATCATACACCTTTGAAAAGTCGCAGGTGCATTACATAAACCAAAGGGCAACTTTCTAAAGGCAAAAGTGCCATAGGGGCAGGTAAATGTAGTCTTTTCCTGATCTCCTGGTGCAATCATTATCTGATTGTAACCAGAGTATCCATCCAAGAAACAATAAAAATCATAACCTGCTAGTCTATCCAACATCTGATCCATAAAGGGCAAAGGAAAATGATCCTTACGGGTGTTCTCATTCAATTTTCTATAATCAACACAGACACGCCACCCCGTAGGTACCCTAGTAGCAAGCACTTCACCATCATCAGACAATATAACAGTCATTCCCCCCTTCTTAGCGACTACATGCAATGGACTCACATAGGTACTATCACTAATATGAAAGATAATTCCTGCATCTAACCAGGTAAGCACTTGTTTCCTAACAACCTCTTGCATAGCAGGGTTCAACCTCCGCTGATGCTGTACAGAACATTTATTTTCATCTTCTAGTCTTATCTTATGCATGCAAAAAGTAGGATTAATCCCTTTCAAATCATCAATTGTCCACCCTATTGCAGTCTTATGCTTTCTCAAAACAACTAACAATTTATCAAGTTCATCTTTAGATAGAGAAGAAGATACTATTACCGGAAAAGCTTTATTCTCCCCCAAATAAGCGTACTTGAGATGTTCAGGAAGTGGCTTGAGCTCGATCTCTTTCTCTTCCTTGCTACTGTCCCCTTCAACACGTAGAGGCAAATATTGCTTTGTCCACAGAACTTCCTCCATTGCTGAGTCTTCTTGCTTGTACCTGCTCTCATCAAGATTGAGTAAGGTTTCAAGATAATCAATAGCAAGCTCATTAGACAAATCATCAAGTAAAATATCATTAGTAGTAGGTAAAGTAAGAGATTCGCGGATGCATGTTTCAACAGGATCCTTAGATAGGATCAAAGGCAAATCATCCTCCATAATCTCCTCTACTATTTCCACAAACTTGCACTGCTGCTCTTCTGCTGGCCACTGCATCGCCTTGTTCAAGGAGAAGACAATTTCTTGTTCATTGACTCTAAGCCTCAACTCTCCTTTGAACACATCGATCAGAGCTCTTCCTGTTGCAAGGAATGGACGTCCCAAGATCAAAGGCGTTCCATCCTTGTCATCCTCCATGTTAAGAACCAGGAAATCCATAGGAAAAACCAAATTCGATACCTTCACTAACACATCCTCAATGACTCCCTCGGGGTATGTCAATGATCTATCTGCTAACTGTAAAGCCACAGACGTAGGCTTCAACTCCCCCAAACCAAGCTTCTTGAATACCGAGAAGGGCATCAAATTTATACTAGCTCCAAGATCACATAACGCTTTCCTCACTTGTCCTTTTCCAATCTCACAAGGTATGATGAAGCTTCCAGGATCCTTTAACTTTTCAGGTAACTTCTTCTGAATCACTGAGCTGCAATTTTCTGTCAAGTTCACTGTTTCCACACTGTTCAAGCTTCTCTTTCTGGAGATGAGTTCTTTAATGAATCTTGCATAGTATGGCATTGACTCCAAAGCTTCAGAAAAAGGAATATTGATTTGTATGTTCCTCATTACATCAGCAAACTTTCTGAACTTCTCATCCAAGCTTTTTGACAAGAATTTCTGAGGGAAAGGAATTGGTACCTTTGTGATCGGTAATCCCAAACTGTCTTTCTTGAATACCACTTCTGTTTCTCTCAGTTTCTTTGCTTTCTGCCACTTTTTATCAGCGATTTCCAGATCAGACTGACTCTGTACAGAATTCGGACGCGCTGGAAAACCCGGAGGACAGCTCGTTGGCTCGCTCGAGCCGAGCTGTGGAAGAACTGAGCCGAGCTGGGTTCCTCCCAAACCAGAGGACTCAGCAGAACCGGTCGGAACCCCACTCGGCGGCGACTCGGCATCGGCGGGAGGCGGCTCGGCCCGAGCGGGTGGCCGAGCGGCGGTAGATTGACCCTGTCCCGTCCCTGTTTCGTCCTGCTTCTGTTCTGTATCATTCTGCATCAGTTCTGATTCATTCTGTACCAATTCTGGACCTTCGTAATGCCTTCCGGATCTCAAAGTGATCGCATTAACACTCTCCTTTGGGTTGATTTCCGTATCCGAAGAAAATTTTCCTTTCTGCAACTGCACTTGCTGCTGATTTATTGTAGTAGAGATCTGCCCTATGTTATATGACAAATTCTTCAACTGCTTGTTCACTTCCTCATTCTGTTTGGTCATATTCGAGTCCATGAGAACAATGCAGTTATTGATCTTGTTTATGTCGGCATCATTCTTCTTCATGTATCTTGCTAACAAATCGTCAATACTGGACTTCCCTTCTTCAGTCTTAGCACCAGGATCAAAATTAGGAGGATATGGAACTGTATTATTCGGATTTGAATAAGAGAAGTTCTCATGCCTCTGATTCTGCCAATTGCCTCCTTGATTATTAGGACCTCCCCCTTGGATATTCTTCTGGTTCGAATTACCTTGAGGGTACCTATTTCCTTGCCAATTTTGAGGAGCTCTCGAACCCTGAAGACTCTGCCCCATAGCCCAATTAGCATCCTCGACCTCTTGAAGGTTCATCACTACATCATCACTAGCAGACCCTCGGTTGCCTCCCCCATTATTACCTGATATCAGAGTAATCAGGTTCTTATTCATCTGTTCCAATTGAGCGACAACCTTATCATTCTTATCAGCTTCAGAAAATTTCTCTTCAACCTTTGCAACTTTACCAAGTATATAAGTCCCTCGGATCCTCTCAGATGGCCAATCCCTTGAGTTCAAAGAGATATCATCAAACAATTTCTCTACTGCATTGGATGTCTTGCCAAAGATTGTTCCTCCAGCAGAAGCATCAACCAACACTCTCGATTCGTTGTCAAGGCCATTATAGAAGACACTGATGAGTTGAGACTTTTTGAATCCATGCTGAGGGCATCTCCTCAACGCATCAGTAAACCTTTCCCAAGCCTCTCCAAACGACTCATCTCTCCGCTGCTTGAATTGATTGATCTCCTGTTTCAGTAAAAGAACCTTTCCTGGTGGCATAAATCGATCCACGAACAGCTGCTGCAACTCAGTCCAGTTTGAGCAACTGTCTCCCTTTAGCTTATCATACCACTCCCTTGCCTTATCAACCAATGAAAACTGAAAAAGCCTCATCTTCCATCTATCATTAGTAGCATCAGCAGCTTTCACTGTATCCATGTAGCTGTTGAAACGCTTAAGATGGCCATAGGGCTCATCAAAAACGCCTCCGGCAAAGGGGTTTTTCTCCACCATATGAATCAGGGCTGGCCTTATGTCGTTCGTTTCATCAGCTTGAATGGCTCCAACTACGCCTGATCCTCCTAGATTGGTGGACTTGAATGTTTCTCGGATGACGATATCCTCATCGACTCTTTCTCCCATTGATGCTGTTTCAGGTTCTGTCTCAGATTCTGATTCAAACTCCGATTCAGCCTCTTCTAGGATAGCCTGATTCTCAATCTGCACTTCTTCCTCCTCTAAAATTGCTTTAGGAGGTGCTTTGGTATTCTTTGATTTTACTCTTCTTTTTCTCGCAGAAGCTTCAATTTCCGGATCAAATTCAAGATCTTGTGCTCTCGTCTTTGACCTAGTTTGCATGCAACTTCAAGAAAAATCCAAAGAAAAACAATTAAATCCCAAAGAAAATATTCTAATTAACTAAGTAATAAAAGAAAATAAATAATTAAAACTGTCCCCGGCACAACGGCGCCAAAAACTTGATAGGCTTTTTCTATGCACTATAATTTAATCCTCAAGTATAAGGATGTCAATTGTAGCAACAAGTACCCAAGTTAAATTATCGATCCCACTGAGACAGCTAATTATTTATTTTACTATTAATTACTAATTAATTAGAATTGAGTAACCAATTTCCAATGTTTTGAAGTAAATTATCTAAATAACGAAATATTAAATAACTGAATTAATTAAAAGCAAGGAAAAATAAAAGCAAGTGTCTAATCAAGATATAACAAATAGTTCTAAGGTATCAGGTATTGATCAATTAATTTGAATTATTAAACTTACGATTGTTCATTCATGCAGTTTTACTGAAAATACACCACATATCCCTGTTATCCCACCGAATATGATTCGATTCTAAGCTAACAGTATAATCTGGTTTAAATCCTAAGGTGCGCAAATATTACCAAGCCTTATTCCTAGATACTAATCCAGCGAACAACAATACCTCCGGATGGTAAGTTCGACTAACAAGATATTTTCCGGAATTACTACAAGGTTCTATTCTCTTCCTACTTGATTGTCTAATTGCATTGTTCCACTAAACTAATCAAGTATTTGATTAACCAGTTCATGAAATTAAAGTGCTTATAGCGGAGCTACTCTAATCCCTAACAGATGGACAATACCAATCATGAACGCACACAAGCTAACACAATAATCCAAACATTATAGCGGATGTCATGAATATATTATGAAGACGTTACGAAGCAGAAAAGCATGTCTTAGTAAAATAAGTAAAATCAAAAGCTCAACTGCATAAAATCCCAATCTTTGGTTTAAATCCCCAAATCAATTAAATCAATCCATCAAACCCTAGAACTTTATAGGAAATTAGCCCATGAGATTACAAGCAATCCTCATGGCTAAGCAATTCATAACAATAATCAAAGTAATAGAAAGGAATAGATAAGAATTGTGAAACCCTAGTGTAGGAGCAATCTCACGTTCCTTCTCCGTCTCTTCAATTGCTTGATTCTCCCTCGATTAGCACTTGGAACCCTTGTGGAATTGGATGGATGGCGAAATCAGGTTGTAATCTGATATGGGTATGAAAGGAGTGTGGATTGATGATGGTTTATGGCTGGGCTCTCTCCGATTGACGTCTCGATCTCCCTAATTGTTTCTAAGATGGATGCAGGGCTGTTTTCGCGACGAATCTGCTTCAGAATCGCGTCTGGAAGGTATTTATACAGTGTTGAATCGAACAGGCCCCGTCTGGGCTCTGAACTGGGCCGCTCGGCACCCAGCTCGGCTCGAGCTGGGTCTGGACCCAGCCGAGCGGCCTGCCACGTCACTGGCCACGTCACTGGGGTCCAAGTGGGACCCCACTCGGCACCGTTTACCACCGCTCGGCACCCAGCTCGGCTCGAGCGGCTCGCCGAGCTGCTCCCGAGCTGGGCCGTTCCGGGTCTGTTTTGCTCCTCTTCCGATCCTGCCCTGTTTTACCCTGTTTCCTGCCTTCGAAACTCACAAAAACACCTTAATAGCCTTAAAATCGTGTAAATACTTAAACATACACAATTCCATGCAAAAACGATCAATTTCCTAAGCAAAATGGTGTAATGTGCACACATAAAATGCGTGAAATTCCACTCTCAACAGTGTGCACTACCGTACGGTGGATGTAGAGCCTTCTCGATATTTTTTCATGACCTCCAGAGGTTCCACTCGGTACCGAGAGTGGGCACTCGGTACTCATCGAGCGGGCCTCTTCTTTCGGCTACTCAGCCTAAGTTTCAATCTTTGATCATATTACCCCTTTTCCTATGCAAAACTCGACAAAATACTTCTAAAGCACCTTTATTGGCAACAACTAGAACATTACCTTTTTGCGCAAATATCAACATAAAAAGCAATCAAAGATGTGCAAAATCAGACATAAAAGTACATGAATTTCCTCTCTCATCAATATCCACTAGGTGTTCTTCTGTCTTCAGTTTTTCAGCTCAATGTCTTTGTAAGCTTCTTCTTTTTTGATGAAGTGATATTTTATCTTGATGTAGTTCATTCTGTTATGGAACAATGGATTTTTCGCCATAGCTATTGTTGATTTACTGCCACAGAAGATGTTTGTAGCTTCTTCTTGTGGATCTCTCATATCTTCAAGTATTCCCTTCAACCATATTGTTTGGCTTATAGTCATTGTTGTTGCTATATACTCGGCTTCTGCTGATGATTAAACAACTGTAGCTTTCTTCTCATATGCCTAGGAAACCTATTGTGAATGCATAGCCAGATGTGCTTCACATGTTATTAACGAATCCTGTCTAATCATTATTTGTATAGCCTGTTAATTTAGAGTCATGAGTTGATGCATAACAGAAGCCGAAATTCTTTGTTCCTTGTAGATATCAGAGTATTCTCTTTGCTGCTCCGTAGTAAGTTTAACTTGGATACTGCATGAATCTTTATAAGAAGCTTGTTGCGTACATTATGTCTGGTCAAGTTGCCGTCAAATAGAGTATGCTTCGAAATTTTGAGTTGTCTACTTTTGGTGAGCCATCTTCTTTTTGTAGAACTTTAGTGTTGTCAAGTAGAATTGATACGATCTTGTAACCTTCTATCTTGAATTTCTTCAGAAGGCTCTTTGCATACTTCTTTTGAGAGATAAGGATTCCATCTTCTTTTTGATCTATCTTGATGCAGAGATAATAGTGATCAAGCCCAAATCTGTCATCTCAAACTCTTTATCATGTCTTCTTTGTACTCTTTTATCATTGTGTCATTGTTCCCAGTGAAAATGAGATAATCAATATATAGAGAGACATTTAGTGTGTTTTCCGTACCTTGGGTCTTGATGTATAGTGTTGGCTCACTCATTCTCCTCCTGAATCCAAACTCAGTGAAGTAGCCATCAATTCTTCTATACCAGGCTTGTTGGAGTTATTTTAATCCTCATATAGCTTTCTTTAGTTTGATAACTTTGTCTTCGGTCCCTTGTAACATGAAACCTTGAGGTTGCACCACATAGATCTCTTCATCAAAATATTCATTGAGGAATCACTACAAGAAATTGGGCCTATAATGACAGGAAATCCTGTCATCAAAGCTTAAAATACTATCATTAAAGGCATATAAGGACATGAATTTTTCCTGTCATTACCCTGTCATAATAGCTTCTCTAGATAATGATCATTAATGATAAGGTAAGGATCATATCATTATTGTTGGTTTGTCTTTAATGACAGGCATAAACCTCTCATTAAAATCATTTTCAAATATTATTAAATCCTCTCATTAATTATAATTTTTCTCTCATTAAATGATACAATATTGATAAGAAACGTTCTCATTAAATATTTATTTAGCTCTCATTAATGAACAAAAACCATGGGAGGAAAAATTAACTCTCTCTTTTAGTGAATAAAAAGATTGGAGGAAAAAATTGGCTCTCTCAATAAAATTGTCTTTTATACACAAAATTTTCCTTCTCCTCTCATTAAAATTACACTTTAATGACCAAATTTGCTCCCGTCATAAAAATTCTATCATTATAGCTCCATTTTCTTGTAGTGAATGCTGATTTAACGTCGAGCTGGTTGATCTTCCACCTCTTTTGTATTGCTAGTTAGTGCAATCAATGCTAGTAATGTGTCAAGTCCAGCAACTGGAGCGAATGTCACATTGTAGTTTACTCCATATTGTTATGCATATTCCTTAACAACAAGCCTTGCCTTATGTTTTTGTATTGAACCATCATAGTTAAGTTTTGTTTCGTAGACCCACTTAACTCCTATGGCTTCTTTATCTTTTGGAAGGTCTGCGAGCTCCCATGTCTCGTTTTTCTCGATCCTGCGTATCTCCTCCTCCATTGCTTTTATCTAAATGTCTTCTCCAAAAGCTTCTTCATAGATGTTTGGCTCCACCGTTGTAAAATTGAATCTTTGATATATCTCTGTCAAAGATCGAAACTTTTTGGAATGGATTCTGGTGATGCATTACCGTCTTCAGTTGTGGCTTGTCTTGGCGCATCCTGTTGTTAAGCATTTTCTTTGCACGCAAAATTAATCCCCAAGTATTAAGGATATTAGTTGCAGCTTAAGAAAGTGACCAAGTGAATTATCGAACCTAAAGGACAGCGTATTATTCATTTAATTATTTACTAAATTAATTAAGATGAATGGGAATAAAAGTTTGAAGTTTCAATTATTAACTACTAAACAATTAATTAAAATAACAAATAAAATAAAGTCACTTAGAAGAATACGAAAGAGGATCAAGTAGGAGAATAGGTAGCTCTAAGATAATCCAGTTTCACACATTAATTTCCCTTTCGTGTATTGATGTCCGACTCTACCTTGTGGAATATGGACGCATCACTAAACCATGCATATCTACTCTATAGACATAAGTAAACATGCGTGTAACAAGTGTGAATAACCTCGGAGCAAGAGATATAATTCCACCCCCTTTTCTAGGTACTATCAGTATCAATTATTTCTCTGGCCAATTGATACTCTAACCCGATATGATCTCCCTTTATAGGTACTATAAAATTATCCTCTTTATCCTACTTAATAACCTGAATTCAATTTAATTAATATGTATTCATATATGATAGTTCTAATGAAGCTTTGTAGTCCACTTAGAATCACAGCATGGAATCCTATTAAGCGGTGAACGCACTCAATCTACAACCAAGACATATATTCAGAGTCTATATACCAATTGAAGATGCACAAAACGACCGTGAATATGGATTAAGAAAGCACAATTATATATAAAATAAATCCACAAGTAGTGATGTACGGAGTTTACACACAAAAGTTCAATTAATTTGTAAAAACCTTCACAACCCTAGTTCTACCAAAAAGGCTCTAGCCCATGATGTTACGAAGAACAATCATCGGTGTTGGATAGATCTTGCCCGGATGTCTAGAAAATTACAAGATAAATTAGGAAACGAAATAAACCCTAGATGTGGTGTCGTCGCGTCCTTCTCCATCTTGAATTCTCCTCTTAGTTCTCCTCTTGATTTCACAAACGAATCTTCAAAGTGATGAATGGATGGAGGAAAGGATGTGGATGATGGTTGGAGGGTGATCCCCCCTTGTGGGGTGGTATATGATGGATATAACTCTCTCCAATTCAATCTAATCTCTTCTTCCAATCTAATGAATTATGATGTGATCTACATCCCCATTTATACTTGCATGCTCTCCTTATGGACCTTGGATGGGCTTTTTCTTGGAAAGTACGCAAAAACACGCACTTGGGGTGTAAAAATCGGATTCAGACGCATCTCAGGCATGTATTTCAGCCTAGGATTCGATCTAGGGCTGATGAGAGTGGAAATTAGCGTGTTTGAGTGTCCAATTTAACATTTTTTGATAGAAATTCTTGTTATGTATTAGCACAAGTGTCTTATATTCATTGTATGTGAGAAAAAAGTGCACTTGAGGTGTTTTATTGTGGTTTAGGTGGAAAAAGGATAAAAAGTGCAAAGTTGGAGAAAAGGTGCAATTTGTGCAAGAATGCTAAAAACGCACATCCAACTTTCGTAATTTTTTTGTGCTGTACTTGGTGATCTCGTGAATTATGCACGACTCCTTGGTTTGATTGCATTACCTTGGGACGAGCAATATGTAAGTTTGGGGGTTTGATGAGTATGTAAATTCACGAATCTTGCGCCTGGATTTGTGCTATTATGAAGTGTTTGTAGGTTGTAATCGGTTGTAAACAGATATATATTGTGAAAAGGCACGGATCAGGTGTTGTTGAAGCCCTTTGAGTGGTTTTTCGAAGGAAATCAGAATGAAAGTGTTAAAATCTGAAGAAAGGAAGTCAAAGCCATCCGTTTAGGCGAAGTAGGAGTGTAATTCGACCAGAAGGAGGTCAATTCGACCAGCCCTTTTGGTCGAATTGGTAGCATAACATGAGCAGAAGGTGGATTCAACCACGACAGAGGGATTCAACCTGGGCATCAGGTCGAATCAAGGTCGAATTGATTGGCGGAGATGCTAATTCGACCTCGTCACTTCAATTCGACTAGGGCATCTGATTGAATCAAGCACCTGGGACTTACAGTAGGTCAATTCGATCTCCAATTTGACCTGGAGGGGTAAATTCGACCTGTTGATGAAGTTGAATTAATGTGCAGAAACTTACCATATCCATATTTTTACACCCTCAATGCGTGTGATCGCTTAAAAACTCATTCCAGGCTCGGGAGGCACGATTACAAGTATAAAAGAAGGCTTATGCAGCAGTATAGGAAAAAGAGAAAAAACAACAAGAGAGCCATAAGATAGGCCACAATCATACCACACCCCACAAGGGGGGATCACCCCCCACCATCATCCACTTCATTTCCTCCATCCATCCATCACTTTGAAGATTTGTTTATGGAATCAAGAGGAGAACCAAGAGGACAATTCAAGATGGAGAAGGATGCGATGACTCACACATCTAGGGTTTTATTTATTTCCTAATTTATCTTATATTTTCTGGACATCCGGGTAAGATCTATCCAACACCCATGATTGTTCTTCGTAATATCATGGGCTAGAGCCTTTTTGGTAGAACTAGGATTGTGAAGGTTTTACCAATTAATTGGACTTTCGTGTGTAAATTCCGTACAACACTACTTGTGAATTTATTTTATATATGATTATGCCTTTTTAATTCATACTCACGGTCATTTTATGCATCATTAACTGTTTTGTAGAGTCTGAATACATAACTTGATTATTGATTGAGTGCGTTCACTGCTGAGCAGGATTCCATGTTATGATCCTAAGTAACGGCACTCTGAAACTTCATTAGAACTATCATTTCTGAATACTTATTAATTGAATTGAATTGGGTTATTAAGTAGGATAAAAAGGATAATTTTATAGTACCTATAAGGGAGATCATATCGGGTTAGAGTATCAATTGGCAGGGAAATAATTGATACTGATAGTACCTAGAAAGGGGGGTGGAATTATATCTCTTGATCCGAGGTTATTCACACGTGTTACATTCATGTTAACTTGTGTCTATAGAGTAGATATGCATGGTTTAGTGATGCGTCCATATTCCACAAGGCAGAGTCGGACACCAACACACGAAAGGGAAATTAATGCGTGAAACTGGATTATCCCAGGGCTACCTATTCTCCTACTTGATCCACTTTTGTATTCTTCTAGTGAAATTTTATTTTATTTGTTATTTTAATTACTTGTTTAATAGTTTAATAATTCAAACCTCAATCTTAATTTCCATCTTGTCCTAATTAATTTAGATAATAATTAAATTAATAATACGCCGTCCTTTGGGTTCGATATTCACTTGGTCGCTTGCTTAAGCTGTAATTGATATCCTTAATACTTGGGGATTAATTTTACGTGCAAAGAAAACACGCATAAAGTTCTTGAATTAGCGTTTTTGAGTGTCCAATTTAACACCTTTTGATGAAAATTCTTATTATATATTAGCACAAGTGTCTTATATTCATTGTATGTGAGAAAAAGGTGCACTTGAGGTGTTTTATTGTGTTTTAGGTGGAAAAAGGATGAAAAGTGCAAAGTTGGAGAAAAGGTGCAATTGTGCAAGAATACTTAAAATGAACATCCAACTTTTGTAATTTTTCTGTGTTGTACTTGGTGATCTCATGAATTATACACGACTCCTTGGTTTGATTGATTTGCCTCGGGACGAGTAACATGTAAGTTTGGGGATTTGATGAGTGTGTAAATTCATGAATCTTGTGCCTGGATTTGTGTTATTATGAAGTGTTTGAAGGTTGTAATCGGTTGTAAACCGATATATTGTGAAAAGGCCGGATCAAGTGTTGTTGAAGCCTTTTGAGTGGTTTTTCGAAGGAAATCGGAATGGAAGTGTTGAAATCTGAAGAAAGGAAGTTGAAGCCATCCGTTTGGGCGAAACAGGAGTTCAATTCGACCAGAAGGATGTCAATTCGACCAGACCTTTTGATCGAATTGGCAGTATAACACGAGCAGAAGGTGGATTCGACCACGACAGAGGGATTCGACCTGGGCATCAGGTCGAATCGAGGTCGAATTGATTGGAGGAAATGCCAATTCGACCTCGTCACTTCAATTCGACTAGGACATCTGGTCGAATCAAGCACCTGGGACTTACAGTAGGTCAATTCAACCTCCAATTTGACCTGTTGATGAAGTCGAATTGACGTGCGAAAACTTACTATATTCGTATTTTTACACCCTCAATGCGTGTGATCACTTAAAAAGCCCATTCCAGGCCCGGCAGGTGCGATTACAAGTATAAAAGAAGGCTTATGCAGCATTATAGGGAGAGGAGAGAAACATCAAGAGAGCCTTAAGAGAGGCCACAACAATACTACACCACACAAGGGGGGATCACCCACCAACCATCATCCACATTCTTTTCTCCATTCATCCATCACTTTGAAGATTCGTTCGTGGAATCAAGAGGAGAACCAACAGGAGAATTCAAGACGGAGAAGAACGCGACGACCCCCACATCTAGGGTTTTATTCATTTCCTAATATATTTTGTATTTTCTAGACATCCGGGTAAGATCTATCCAACACCCATGATTGTTCTTAGTAACATCATGGGCTAGAGCCTTTTTGGTAGAACTAAGGTTGTGAAGGTTTTTACCAATTAATTGAACTTTCGTGTGTAAACTCCATACAAAACTACTTCTGAATTCATTTTATATATGATTGTGCCTTTTTAATTCATACTCACAGTCGTTTTGTGCATCATTAACTGTTATGTAGAGTCTGAATACATATCTTGGTTATTGATTGAGTGCGTTCATTGCTGAGCAGGATTCCATGTTATGATTCTAAGTGAGGGGACTCCGAAGCTTCATTAAAACTATCATATATGAATACTTATTAATTGAATTGAATTCGGGTTAGTAAGTAGGATAAAGAGGTTAATTTTATAGTACCTGTAAAGGGAAATCATATCGGGTTAGAGTGTCAGGGAAATAATTGATACTGATAATACCTAGAAAGAGGGGTGAATTTATATCTCTTGCTCCGAGGTTATTCACGTGTCACACGCATGTTTACTTATATCTATAGAGTAGATATGCATGGTTTAATAATGCGTCCATATTTCATAAGGCAGAGTCGGATATCAACACACGAAAGGGAAATTAATGCATGAAACTGGATTATCCTAGTGCTACCTATTCTCCTACTTGATCCACTTTTGTATTCTTCTAGTGATATTTTATTTTATTTTCTATTTTAATTACTTGTTTAGTAGTTTAATAATTGAAACCTCAATCTTAATTTTCATCTTGTCTTAATTAATTTAGATAATAATTAAATTAATAATACGCCGTCCTTTGGGTTCGATATTCACTTGGTCGCTTGCTTAAGCTGCAATTGATATCCTTAATACTTGGGGATTAATTTTGCGTGCGAAGAAAACGCGCATCAAGTTCTTGAATTAGCATGTTTGAGTGTCCAATTTAACACCTTTTGATGGAAATTCTTGTTATATATTAGCACAAGTGTCTTATATTCATTGTATGTGAGAAAAAGGTGCACTTGAGGTGTTTTATTGTGTTTTAGGTGAAAAAAGGATGAAAAGTGCAAAGTTGGAGAAAAAGTGCAATTTGTGCAAGAATACTGAAAACGTACATCCAACTTTCATAATTTTTCTATGTTGTGCATGGTGATCTCGTGAATTATACACGACTCCTTGGTTTGATTGCGTTGCCTCGGGATGAGCAACATGTAAGTTTGGGGGTTTGATGAGTGTGTAAATTCACGAATCTTGCGCCTGGATTTATGCTATTATGAAGTGTTTGAATGTTGTAATCGGTTGTAAATCGATATATATTGTGAAAAGGCACGGATCAAGTGTTGTTGAAGCCATTTGAGTGGTTTCTCGAAGGAAATCGAAATGGAAGTGTTGAAATCTAAAGAAAATAAGTCGAAGCCATCCATTTGGACGAAGCACAAGTGCAATTCAACCAGAAAAAGGTCAATTCGACCAGCCTTTTTGATCGAATTAGCAGCATAACACGAGCAGAAGGTGGATTCGACCACGACAGAGGGATTCGACCTGGGCATCAGGTCAAATCGAGGTCGAATTGATTGGCGGAGATGCCGATTTTACTTCATCACTTCAATTTGACCAGGGCATCTGGTCGAATCAAGCACGTGGGACTTACAGTAGGTCAATTCAACATAGAGGGGTGAATTTGACCTATTATAAAGTCGAATTGACGTGCAGAAACCTACTATATCCATATTTTTACACCCTCAATGCATGTGATCACTTAAAAAGCCCATTCCAGGCCCGAGAGGCACGATTACAAGTATAAAAGAAGGCTTATGCAGCAGTATAGGGAGAGGAGAGAAAACAACAAGAGAGCCATAAGAGAGGCCACAACAATACTACACCCCACAAGGGGGGATCACCCCCCAACCATCATCTAAATCCTTTCCTCCATCCATCCATCAATTTGAAAATTCGTTCATGGAATCAAAAGGAGAACCAAGAGGAGAATTCCAGACGGAGAAGGACGCGACGACGACCACATATAGGGTTTTATTCATTTTCTAATTTATCTTGTATTTTCCGGACATCCGGGTAAGATCTATCCAACACCCATGATTGTTCTTTGTAACATCATGGGCTAGAGCCTTTTTGGTAGAACTAGGGTTGTAAAGGTTTTTACCAATTAATTGAACTTTCGTGTGTAAACTCCATACAACACTACTTGTGAATTTATTTTATATATGATTGTGCCTTTTTAATTTATACTCACAGTCATTTTATGCATCATTAACTGTTATGTAGAGTCTGAATACATATCTTAGTTATTGATTGAGTGCGTTCACTGCTGAGCAGGATTTCATGTTATGATTTTAAGTGAGGGGACTCAAAATCTTCATTAAAACTATCATGTATGAATACTTATTAATCGAATTGAATTCGGGTTAGTAAGTAGGATAAAGAGGTTAATTTTATAGTACCTATAAAGGGAGATCATATCGGGTTAGAGTACCAATTGGCCAGGAAAATAATTGATATTGATAGTACCTAGAAGGGGGGTGAATTTATATCTCTTGCTCCGAGATTATTCACACATTTTACACTTATGTTTACTTGTGTCTATAGAGTAGATATGCATGGTTTAGTGATGCGTCCATATTCCACAAGACAGAGTCGGACATCTGCACACGGAAGGTAAATTAATGCATGAAACTGGATTATCCTAAAGCTACCTATTCTCCTACTTGATTCACTTTCGTATTCTTCTATTACTTTTATTTTATTTGCTATTTTAATTACTTGTTTAGTAGTTTAATAATCAATCCTCAAATGTTATTGTTTTTCGTCTTAATTAATTTAGTTAATAATTAAATTGATAATACGCCGTCCTTTGGGTTCGATATTCACTTGGTCGTTTGCTTAAGCTGCAATTGATATCCTTAATACTTGGGGATTAATTTTGCGTGCAAAGAAAATGCGCATCAAGTTCTTGGCGCCGTTGTTGGGGACGACTATTATTATTAGTTTATTATTTCTAGTTGATTAAGACCTTTATTTGCGATTATTTATTTCTATCTAACCTTGAATTTTTTTGAGGTACTCGTGCACTAGGAAAAAGAGAGGAAGGAAAGAAGGAATAACACACTGAGCTTAACATGGCCGGAGCAAGGCAGAATTCGGATAATGTTGCAATACGTGAAATTTTCACGAACTATGGAATTGGTAACATGGGGTTGATAGGAGCAAGGGGGAAGATGATGATTTTGAAATACATCCCGCTCTTATTAACATGGTAGAGAAGAATCCCTTTTCTGGAGGTTGTTTTGAAGATCCATATCAGCATCTCTGAAGATTTCTTGGTTATGCAAACACTCAAAAGGGTGTTTGAGCTAATGATAATGCTAGGTGAATCGCCTTATTCAAGTTCTCTTTGATTGATGGAGCGGAAGCTTGGTATGATACTCTTGATGCCACAGATTGCACTACATGAGACCAACTACAGCAGAAGTTCTTGGAAAGATGCATGCCACCCTCAAAGATCTTAAGAATGAAACAAGAGATCACCCAATTTGTTATTAATCAGGGTGAGAAATTTTATGAGGCATGGGATAGGTTTAAATACATGCTCAGGAGGTGTCCACAACATGGGATGTCTAAGGCTGAGTACATAAGTATCTTCTACTATGGATTGGATTGTGAGTCGCGTATTTTTATTGATGCATCATCAAGAGGAGCGCTGTTATCTAAGACAACACTTGAAGCAGAAAAGTTATTTGAAGACATCTCTATGAATTCACATGACTGGCCTATGGAAAAAATAAGAGGAGCATATGTACTTGGCAAGGTTGCGCAGGTTGAACTTTAAGTGGTGAAGCCGAATAGGGATGATGTGATCGTCTCTAGTCTTGCTAACATCAACTAGCTACTAGAATCCCAACAGAGGTAGATTACAGAGTTGGCACTAAGGGGGCCTAGTATGAAGCAGCAAGAAGTGAAGAGTGTTGAAGATACCTTCAATCGATACATGGCTGAGAATGATACAAGGATTGATCGTCTTGAGGATACCATGAATATTGATCATGCAGATTTATCTAAGCAATTAAAGGACCTTACTTTGATTATGGGGAAGATGACTGCGAACGTGAATTAATTGACACAATAATTGGAAGATAAAGCTGTCACATTAAGGTCTGGAACGCAATATGAGGGACCGATGAGGCCATAACTGAAATCAGAGACATCGGGAGCCCGATTAGACCCCAATTCGACCAACAATCCTGGTCAAATTCAACAGGAGAGGTCGAATTGGACGCCTGGACATGATTTGGAAGCAAAAGAGCCACGATTCGACCAAAACCACTTCAATTCGACTAGGAGACCAGGTCGAATTGAGGTTGAATCCCACCTTCCAGAGCACTCTATTTCATCAGAAGCCCAATTTGACCAGCAGCCATTCAATTCGACCAGATCCTCAGGTCGAATTGAGGTCGAATAGGAGGAGAAAAATTATACAGAGAGCCAATTCGACAAGGGGAAGTTGAATTCGACCAGACCATCAGGTCGAATCCTGATCGAATCGAGCATACAGGGTGAGAATGGACTTCCAGGTGCATAATTCGACTACTACATACCCAATTCAACCAGCAACACTGGTCGAATCCAAGTCGAACCCAACTGTTCTGCACTATTTTCTATGCTGAATGCTCCACATGATGTTGATGTTACTCCAGTACCATTACATAAGAAGAATACTGAGCTTACAATGGAGAAGAAGTGGGAAAGAGCAAAAAAGTTGAGAGACTAGAAGCTTAGACTGCAGATGGATAATGAAGATGTGGTTTTCTCTTTTGATCATGCAATGAAGATGCCTATGGAGACTCAATCGTGCAAGAGCATTGATGTGGTTTCTAACTTGTTTAATCTTGATTTTTCTAAGGCAGATGATTCTGAATTTAAGTGGAAGATTGACAAGGAGGTGTCTAGATAGCCATGGGAGGAAGGAAATTCCAATGATCATATTTTTGTAACAAAAAAAGGTGAGGTGTTGAGTGTAGACAAGAAGAGGGAAAGAAAGTATTTGAAGATGAGGATCCGAGAAGACCGTCCTCTGATCCAGTAGTAAAAAATGGTATTCCATCATGACTCTCCGACGTTAAACATGAGCGCATGTTGGGGGCTTGCCCTTTCGTTTTATTACTTTATTTCTTTCGTGTGAGTAAGAAATTTTTATATTTAAGGTGCTTACTAATCGGCAATTACATCTCTTTTTAAACTTAGTTTCAACTTACGTTTTTACTAAGTTTGGGGGGTGTGATGTTCTTACCTCATTGAAGCACCAAGAGTATAATCTTTTCTTTGTAATGTTTTCTAGGGGAGTTGATTTTTTGTGGTATATTGAAACTTTAATCGGTTTTGATGTGTCGATTTTTATAATTTGCCTAGTGTTCAGTGGTGTTTCTAGTGTGTGGAGTCGATTAGATAGTCAATTAAGTCATTCTTATAGTTCTCCTATTTTATTAATGATGAATCCTGTGATAATGAGTGTGTTTGAGCTTTGATGATAGAAAAAGGTAACTAGAGTGGTAAGATGAGTTCTACACTGAGGCTTTTACTCGAGGAGCTCGTGCATTTTGAAGGAGAAATCAGGTGCACTCGTTTCCTTTTTCTAAGTTTTTTGTGTGCTTATAATTCATGAGAGTAGAAGGATTGCATTTATATTTTTGGTGATCCATGTGAGCTTATATTGTTTTAAATTGTGCCAGAAATTCATATGCTCTTGAAATTGATGGAGAAATTGTACTTGAATTATATTGTGATATGAAGTTCTATGTGTACTTGTGGGATATTGCTTACCATGAAAGGTGCTCTGTTACTTGTTAAAAACCCCATATGAGATTTTGAGCCTCGTTGATCATGTAACATAATCACATGATATTTTTTTCTGGTGAGTTTCGTTCTTGTGCGTGTATTCTAGAACTTAGCTCTTGTCTTACTGGAAACTACATGTTATGTTAGATGATGGGAGATGATTTAAGGTCATCTTTGAACTAATAAGTGACTTAGCTAAATAATTCCTTACCTAATGATGTTTATCCGTAGTTAGCCCCGTTGAGCCTAAAAACCTTATTCTTTGGCAGCCTACGAGGAATAACCACTTTGAGCATCTGAATTTTTTTTAGTCTTGATTGTCCTTCTAAGAGAATTAATGGCTTTTCAAAGTGTGTTGATAGAGCTTGATAACAACTTGGGAAGGAATGAAATTAGCGTTGAAATAATGATGGATCTTGATAATGCATCTAAGGAATCATGGAGTAGTGCTTAAATCTAGTACTTTATGGAATCAAACACCCTAGGGTAGTGCTTAAATCTAGTACCCTATGGAGGATGAGTGAGGTAGTGCCCGAAACTGGTACCTTCAGGGAAAAAGGAGAGAAGGAAAAAAGTTGTTGAGCTTGAAGGAAAGGAGAGAAAAGAAAATTAGAAGAGAATGAAGCTGTATAGCCTTGAAGTGTAAAAATCTGCAGTACAAAAGATCCCCAGTTTTAATTCTCTACTAATTGAGTCACTTTATCCATATATTTTCTACCTTAACCAAAGAACCAACATTATGTCCAAACAAAAGTCCTTTTTGATCCTATTGTCGAATCATACTTTTAGTGGTGGAGAGTTTGAGACATTTGGCAAGCTTATGGTTACGCATGCATTTGAATTGGATCTGAGCGTAAACATCTTAACCCATAAGTATACATCTTTTACACTTGAGTGCGAGTGATATATACTTTCAGTGAGAACATGTCAATTGAGCATTTGAATTGGTGGTGATTGTCTTAACTTGTATGCTATGAATTGATTATTACATGTAATGAGAGTTGCATGACCTAAATTGAGGATAATTGTATTTTGAATGGAGTATTGATCATAGTCCTTGTTTCCCCGCTAATTTTCATACTCTCTCTCTCTTTATATTTATTTTGTTGCCTCGGGATGAGCAACGGGTAAATTTGGGGGATTGATGAGAGTGGAAATTAGCATGTTTGAGTGTTCAATTTAACACCTTTTGATGGAAATTCTTGTTATATATTAGCACAAGTATCTTATATTCATTGTATGTGAGAAAAAGGTGTACTTGAGGTGTTTTATTATGTTTTAGATGGAAAAAGGATGAAAAGTGCAAAGTTGAAGAAAATGTGCAATTTGTGCAAGAATGCTGAAAACGCACATCCAACTTTCGTAATTTTTCTGTGTTGTACTTGGTGATCTCGTGAATTATACACGACTCCTTGGTTTGATTGCGTTGCCTCGGGATAAGCAACATGTAAGTTTGGGGGTTTGATGAGTGTGTAAATTCACGAATCTTGCGCTTGGATTTGTACTATTATGAAATGTTTAAAGGTTGTAATCGGTTGTAAACTAATATATATTGTGAAAAGGCACGAATCAGGTGTTGTTGAAGCCATTTGAGTGGTTTTTTCGAAGAAAATTGGAATGGAAGTGTTGAAATCTGAAGAAAGAAAGTCGAAGCCATCTATTTGGGCGAAGCAGGAGTGCAATTCAACCAAAAGAAGGTCAATTCGACCAGCCCTTTTGATCGAATTGGCAGCATAACAAGAGCAGAAGGTGGATTCGACCACGACAGAGGGTTTCAACCTGGGCATCAGGTCGAATCGAGGTTGAATTGATTGGAGGAGATGCTAATTTGATCTCATCACTTCAATTCGACAGGGCATCTGGTCGAATCAAGCACCTGGGGGTTACAGTAGGTCAATTCGACCTCCAATTCGACCTGGAGGGGTGAATTCGACCTGTTGATGAAGTCGAATTGACGTGCAGAAACTTACCATATCTGTATTTTTACACCCTCAATGCACGTGATAACTTAAAAAGCCCATTCCAGGCCCGGGAGGTGCGATTACAAGTATAAAAGAATGCCTATGCAGCAATATAGGGAGAGAAGAGAAAACAACAAGAGAGCCATAAGAGAGGCCACAACAATACTACACCCCACAAGGGGGGATCACCCCCCAACCATCATTCACATCCTTTCCTCCATCCATCCATACCTTTGAAGATTCGTTCGTGAAATCAAGAGGAGAACCAAGAGAAGAATTCAACATGGAGAAGGACGCGACGACGCCCACATCTAGGGTTTTATTCTTTTCCTAATTTATCTTTTATTTTCTGGACATCCGGGTAAGATCTATCCAACAACTATGATTGTTCTTCGTAAAATCATGGGCTAGAACATTTTTGGTAGAACTAGAGTTGTGAAGGTTTTTACTAATTAATTGAACTTTCGTGTGTAAACTCCGTACAACACTACTTGTGGATTTATTTTATATATGGTTGTGCCTTTTAATTCATACTCACAGTTGTTTTGTGCATTATTAACTGTTATGTAGAGTCTGAATACATATCTTGGTTATTGATTGAGTGCGTTCACTGCTGAGCAGGATTCCATGTTATGATTCTAAGTGAGGGGACTACGAAGTTTCATTAGAACTATCATAGATGAATATTTATTAATTGAATTGAATTTGGGTTAGTAAGTAGGGTAAAGAGGTTAATTTTATAGTACCTATAAAGGGAGATCATATCGGGTTAGAGTACCAATTGGCCAGGAAAATAATTGATACTGATAGTACCTAGAAAGGGGGGTGAAATTATATCTCTTGCTCCGAGGTTATTAACACGTGTTACACGCATGTTTACTTGTGTCTATAGAGTAGATATGCTTGATTTAGTGATGCGTCCATATTCCACAAGGCAAAGTCGGACATCAACACACGGAAGGAAAATTAATGCGTGAAACCAGATTATCCTAGAGCTACCTATTCTTCTACTTGATCCACTTTTGTATTCTTCTATTACTTTAATTTTATTTGCCATTTTAATTCCTTGTTTAGTAGTTTAATAATTAATCCTCAAACGTTATTGCTTTTCATCTTAATTAATTTAGTTAATAATTAAATTGATAATACGCCGTCCCTTGGGTTCGATATTCACTTGGTCGCTTGCTTAAACTGCAATTGATATCCTTAATACTTGGGATTAATTTTACGTGCAAAGAAAACGCGCATTAAGGGGTTGGTCGAACCCTGGTCGAATCGAAATCGGCGATTTTTTGCACTACAGGCTTCTGGTTCGACCAAAATGGTTGTGGTTTGACCAAAGTGTCTGGTCGAACTAAACTGTCGTGGTCAAATCACACCTACGTCGTCTCATTATTTCGCATATAACTTCTACATCCGAGCTCCGATTTGAGTGATTCTTGTGCTAACGCGATCCTCTCTTCCTTCGCTTTCTATCCATATAAATAAATAAAGAAAACTCTATGATTTGAATGTGTAACAAGCCATGGAAAGTGACATAGCTGTTCTGTTCGGCACAGCTCCCGCGATGTCATCATTTTGCTCATAACTTCCTCATTTGGAATCCGATTGGGTGTTCTTTACACTAAAACAACCCTCTCTTTAGTGGCTTTCCAAACATGTGTCACACTTCCATTTCAGAGCTCCATAAGAATACAGAAAAATTACACAAGTTGGACGTGCATTTTTCAACATTATTGCACAAGTTGCACATTTTCTCCAACTTTGCACTTTTGATCATTTTTACACCTAAAACACAATAAAACACCTCAAGTGTACCTTTTACTCACATATATTGAATATAAGAAACTTGTGCTAATATATAACAACAATTCTCATAAAAAAAGTGCTAAATTGGACACTTAAACACGCTAATTTCCACTCTCAACAATCCCCCAAACTTACTCATTGCTCGTCCCGAGGCCACAAAATAAAAATAAAGAGAGAGTATGAAAATTAGCGGGGAAACAAGGACTATACCCCATTCAAACGCAATTGTCCTCAACTTAGGTTATGCAACTCTCATTACATGTAATAATCAATTAATAGCATACAAGATAAGACAATCACCACCAATTCAAATGCTTCATTGACATGTTCTCACGGTAAGTATATATCACTCGCACTCAAGTGTAGAAGAATGTACACTTATGGGTTTAGGTATTTACACTCAAATTTAATTCAAGTGCATGCGTAACCATAAGCTTGCCAAACGTCTCAAACTTTGCGCCACTAAAAGTATGATTCGACAATGAGATCAAAAAAGACTTTTAATAGGATGTAATGTCGGCTCTTTGGTAAAGGTAGGAAACATATTGATAAAGTAACTCAATTAGTAGAGAATCAAAACTGGAGATCTTTTGTACTGCAGATTTTTACACTTCAAGGCTTCCCAGCTTCATGCTCTTCTTATTTTCTCTCCTTTCCTTCAAGCTCAACATACTTTTTCTTTCCTTTGTTTTTTCTTGAGGTACTAGTTTCGGGCACTACCTCTAACATCTCGGGTACTAATTTCGGGCACTACCCCTAAGCAACTTATTTTTCAGTTCATAATCTCTTGTACATCTCCAAATATTTTATTCCTTCCAAACTCCATAAAAATCAATTCACACACTTTGACATCTTTTAATTCTCCACTAAATATAATAATCTAAGACTCAAATAGGATATCAAAGTGGCTATCTTCGTAGGTTGCCAAAGAAATAAGGCTTTTAGGCTCAAAATGGCTAACTACGGATATAAAATTATTTGATAGGAAATTATTTTGCTAAGTGACTTAAAAATTCAAGGATGGCGTAAAATCATCTCCCATCATCTAACACACATGTAGTTTTAAGTAAGAAAAGAGGCAAGTTCTAGAATATACACACAAGAACGATACTCACCAAAAAAGAAATATTATGTGTTTATCTACATGAATAAGGCTCAAAATCTCACATGGGTTTTCAACACGTAACAGAGCACTTTTCATGGCAAGTAAAATCCCACAAGTACACATAGAACTTCATATCACAATATAACTCAAGTACGCTTCCTTCATCAATTTCAAGAGCATATGTATTCCAAGTACGATTTAAATAATATAAGCTCACATAGATCACCATCAAAAACTCAATCCTTCCACTCCATGAATTAAAAGCACATATAAAAATTAGAATAAGGAAACGAGGGCACCTAATTTCTCTTCAACACGTATGTACGAGCTCCTCGAGTTGTTCAACTCGATCAGATCAAGCCTCATCGTAGAACTCGTCTTGCCACTCTTTTACCCTTCTATCATCAAAGCTCAAGCACACTCATCATCACATGATTCATCATAATAAAATAGGAGAACTATAAGAAAAATGCTCAATTGACTATCTAATTGACTCCACACATTAGAAACACTACAGAACACTAGGAAAATTGCAAAAAATTAACACATCAAAACCAATTAAAGTTTTAACATACCGCAAAAAATCAATTCCCCTATCAAACATTACAAAGAAAAGATTATACTCTTGGTGCTTAAATGAGGTAATAATATCACATCCCCCCAAACTTAGTAGAAACGTAAGTCGAAACTAAGTTTGCAAAGAGATGTAATTGCCGATTAGTAAGCACCTTAAATATAAAAATTTCTTACTCACACGAAAAAAATAAAGCAATAAAATGGAAGGGCAAACCTCCAATAGGCGCTCATGTTTAATGTTGGAGAGTCACGATGGATTACCGCTTTTTGAACTACTAGATCAGATGGCGGTCTTCTCGCATCCTCACCTTCAAGTACTTTCTTTCCCTCTTCTTGTCTACACTCAACACCTCGCCTTTCTTGGTCATAAAAATATGATCCTTGGAATTACCTTCCTCCCATGACAGTCTAGACACCTCCTTGTCAATCTTCCACTCAAATTCAGAATCATCTGTCCTATTAAAATCAAGATTAAACAAGTTAGAAACCAGATCTATGCTCTTGCAAGATTGAGTCTCCATGGGCATCTTCATTGCATGATCAAGAGAGAAAACCACATCTTCATTATTCATCTGCAGTCTAAGCTTCTCGTCTTAATGTCTTTGTTCTTTCCCACTTCTTCTCAACCATAAGCTCAGTATTCTGCTCATGTAATGGTACTGGAGTACTCTGAACATCAGGTATAGCATTCTGCGCCAAAAATAGTGTGGGACAAGATGGTTCGACCCCGATTCGACCATGAGTGCTGGTCGAACCAGGTGTGTAGTGGTCGAACTGGGCTTCAGAAAGTGCATTCTCCACTATACAGGACAGTTCGATCACGGTTCCACCAATAGGGTTGGTCGAACCATTGTGATCGTGGTCAAACCGTGCTTCAGACAAAACAGAGTGCTCTTCACTGGGTGGTTCGACCACGGTTCGACCAATAGGGTTGGTCGAACCATGCTTGATGTGGTTGAATCGCACTTCAGATGAAACATGGGGTTGTAAACAGGCTGGTTAGACCACGGTTTGACCAATTGGGTTGGTCAAACCATGATGGTCGTGGTTGAACCGGACGTCTGGATGCTCTGAAGATTGCCCAGGTGCTTAGTTCGACCTCCATGATGTGATTAGACCTGTTGGCTGGGTTGAATCGAGGTCGAATCGTGCTCCTGAAGCTTCTGAAATCATTTTCAGCATTATCGGTCCCTCATACTGTGTTCCAGACCTTAACATAATGGCTTCGCACTCTTTCGGGTTCACTATGCCTTGAGAAGGGAACATTCCTTTCACTAAAATTTGTGTCAATTGATTCACATTCTCGGTCATCTGCCCATTATCAAAGTAAGGTCCTTCAACTGCTTAAATAAATCCTCATGATTTGCATCAATTTTAGACTCTAGTTTGACCCCCAGGCGATCCACTGTTGCATTATTCTCAACCATGTATCGATTGAAGGTATCTTCAAAACTTCTCACTTCGTGCTGCTTTATACTAGGCCCCCTTTGTGTCAACTCTGTAATCTGCCTCTACTGGAATTCTAGTAGCTTGTTGATGTTAGCTAGACTAGAGACGATCTCATCATCTCTATTCGACTTCACCACTTGATGTTCAACTTGCGCTACCTTGTCAAGTACATAAGATCCTCTTTCTCTCTCTATAGGCCAGTCACGTGAATTCATAGAGATATCTTCAAATAACTTATTTACTTCAAGTGCTGTCTTAGATAACAATGTTCCACCTGATGATGCATCAATAAAGACACGCGACTCACAATCCAATCCATAATAGAAGATGCTTATGTATTCAGCCTTAGACATTCCATGATGCGGCAACCTCCTGAGCATATCTTTGAACCGATCCCATGCCTCATGAAATTTCACACCCTGATTCATAACAAATTGGGTGATCTCTTGCTTTATTCTTAAGATCTTTGAGGGTGGCATGTATATCTCCAATAACTTTTGCTGCAGTTGGTCCCATGTAGTGCAATCATTGGCATCAAGAGTCGCATACAAAGCTTCTGCTCCATCAATTAATGAGAACTTGAATAGGGCGATCCGCCTAGCATGATCATTAGCTCCAAAACCCTTTCGAGTTGCATAACCAAAAAATCTTCGGAGATTCTGATATGGATCTTCAAAGCAACCTCCAGAAAAGGAATTCTTCTCCACCATGTTAATAAGAGCGGGATGTATCTCAAAATCATCATCTTCTCCCCTTGCTCCTATCAAACCCATGTTGCAAATCCCATAGTTCATGAAAATTTCACGTATGTCAACACTACACCAAAAACGCTGATAGACTTCGGTTAAAAACTAAAGTTTATTTCACCAAACAGCCGATGTTGAAGCCCCCAATATTAAAAGTGGGCGCTGATAGACATCGATTTTTAGCCGATATCTTTTCCTTTATATAGACATCTGATAGGCTTTTTCTACGCACTATAATTTAATCCTCAAGTATAAGGATGTCAATTGTAGTAGCAAGTACCCAAGTTAAATTATCGATCCCGCTAAGACAGTTAATTATTTATTTACTATGAATTACTAAGTAATCAGAATTGTGTAACCGATTTTCAAAGTGATTTGTAATGAATTAATTATCTAAATTACTGAAAATATAAATAACTAAATTAATTAAAAGGCAATAAAAATAAAAGCAAGTTTCTAATCAAGAGATAACGAACAGTTCTAAGGTATCAGGTAGAGACCAATTAATTTGGGTTATTAAACTTACGATTGTTCATTCATGCAGTTTCACTGAAAATACACCACATATCCCTGTTATCCCACCGAATATGATTCGATTCAAAGCTAACAGTCTAATCTGGTTTAAATCCTAAGGTGCGCAAATATTACCAAGCCTTATTCCTAGATACTAATCAAAGCAAGCAACAATACCTTCGGATGGTAAGCCCGACTAACAAGATATTTTCTGGAATTACTACAAGGTTCTATTCACTTCCTACTTGATTGTCTAATTGCATTGTTCCACTAAACTAATCAAATATTTGATTAACCAGTTCATGAAATTAAAGTGCTTATAGCGGAGCTACTCTAATCTCTAACAGATAGACAATACCAATCATGAACGCACACAAGCTAACACAATAATCCAAGCATTATAGCGGATGTCATGAATATATTATGAAGACGTTACGAAGCAGAAAAGCATGTCTTAATAAAATAAGTAAAATCAAAAGCTCAACTGCATAAAATCCCAATCTTTGGTCTAAATCCCCAAATTAATTAAATCAATCCATCAAACCTTAGAACTGTATATAAAATTAGCCCATGAGGTCACAAGCAACACTCATGGCTAAGCAATTCATACCAAAAATCAAAGTAAAAGGAAGGAAAACATAGGAATTATGAAACCCTAGCATAGACGTAGTCTTTCGTTCCTTCTCCGTCTCTCCAATTGCTCGATTCTCCCTCAATTAGCACTTGGAACCCTCTTGAAAGTGGATGGATGGTGAAATCAGGTTGTCAATCTGATATGGAAGGAATAGAGGTGTGAATTGATGATGGGTTATGGATGGGTCCTCTTCAATTTGTGTTTTGATCTCCCTAATTGTTTCTAGGACTGATGCAGGGCTTTTTCGCGATCAAAACTCCTTCAAAATCGCGATTTGAGGGTATATATACACTGCTGCATCGAACAGGCCCCGTCTGGGCCCTGAACTGGGCCGCTCGGCACCTTGCTCGAGCCGAGCTCATGGCCGAGCGGCCCCCAAACCTGCCGAGCAGCATATGGGTGAAATGGGAACGTCGTGTAGGCTCTGAGGGCACCCTACTCGGCTGGAAATTCGCAAAATGTTGGTTCCGCTCGAGCCGAGCGGCCTCCCGAGCTGTGGAGACTGCACTGCGCGACTTCACCGTTTTGAGCATAACTTCTTCATACAGACTCCAATTTGAATGATTTTTGCGCTCACGTGTTCCTCTTTTCCTTGGCTTTCTATCCATATAAAGAACTCTCAGAAACCCCAACATTTGAATATGTAAAAAGTCATGCAAAGTGGCTGCTCGGTACAGCATGTGCGACGTTAGCACTTTGATCATAACTTTCTCGTTTCGAATCCAATTGGGGTGTTCTTTATGTCAAAACGACCCTCTCTTCTGTCTCTTTCCGACCATATATCATATGATCAATTTGGACTTCTATAAGAATACAGAAATTTGTGCAACATGGACTGTATTTTTCAGCATTCCTTCTCACTTTCACTCCTCATTCCAACTTTGAACTTTTGATCATGTTTTACCCTTCAAAACTCAATAAAACACCTTAGTAGCATCTTAATTATGCAAGACATGAAAACCATGCTATTCTATACAAAATCATGACCACATTCTATCAAAAACGGTGTAATGTAAGACCTAAAATACGTGAAATTCCACTCTCAACAACATCGATTACAGTCTTTGACATCGATTAAAAATCGATGTCTTTCTGTCGAAAGACATCGGTTTCACTCTTTGACATCGGTTAGTCATCGATGTCTTTTAATGGAAAGACATCGGCTATCACACAAAAGAAATCAGTTATTAAACGATGTCTTTTAACAGAAAGACATCGGTGATGATACTTTAGACATCACATATTTATTGATGTCTTAACACTAATCGACATTAGTTGGGTAGTTAGACATCGGTTAAAAATTGATGTCTTTTCTTAGAAAAGACATCTGTTTTTAAACATTAAACATCAGTTTATTTATGATGTGTATTCACGTAAAGACATCAGTTAGCACACATTTCACATCGCTTTTCCACCGATGTCTTTTCTTAAATAGACATCAGTTTTCACACAAAAGACATCGGTATTTTAGTACTTTTAAATATCAGTTTGTAAGCGATGTCTTATTATACAATATCTGCTATATATATTTCATAACTAACCAATCATCCAATCACAAATAAATTTAAACATGCCCAAATCATCTAAATCTCAAATACATTGAAACATTTCCAAATCATCCAATCTCAAATAAATTAAAACATTTCTAAATCATCAAATCCCATGTACATTAAAACATGTCCAATCATCCAATCATAAATACATTAAAAATCTCCAAAATATATCCAAATCATTCATTTTCAATTCTAAATGCACTATGCAAAATTAGAATATTACTTCAATCCAAATTACTTCATGCGATGCAGCTAATTTAAAGAGTATTGATAATACTTACGTCTGCAATCACCAAGGTAAGGCTGAAAGTACTGAGTTACGAAGCTCAAGCTAGTTCAATGTGGAACCTAGTTGGATCTGTGAAAAATAGATTTTTAGATAAGGAAAAAAAGATAATAATTATTTAGATGGTAACTCATAAATCAATTTAATAAAAAACCTAAAATATGGATAACATCTTAGTAAAATAATATTATTCTTTTTTTTATTACAGAATTATCCGAACTTGCAAGTATTACTATAGTATATATTTTTCCAAGGTACTCCAGAAAATTATATTTAATGCGATGAGAAATCTTAACACGCAAGTGAATTTATTTCTTAAAATAAACATCATTAGCTAAATAGTGAATAAGTATCAAAAGAATAAAGTGAACTCCAACAAGCAAGTGAGATCATTAACTAAATTTTATTTTTAATATATTAAAATACTTAATTATTTTTGTGTGGGTCTCATATATTATTTAAAAATATCAAACTATCCTTAAGGTGATATTTTTTTATAATCACATAAATTTAATAAATCTAACAAATAATATTAATCTATGTTTGTTTTGAAAATTTAAGTATGATAAACTTTATGTCAAATTAAAGTGTAAGTATATGGAAAATATGTGTAAAAAGATAGGATGTGATATATATATATATATATATATATATATATATATATATATATATATATATATATATATATATATATATATATATATATATATATATATATATATATATATATATATATATATATATATATATATATAAGTGAGATTTAAATAATTTAAACCACAAATAAACATAAAAGATATTTTTTATTTCTGAATATGAATTATAGAGTTGGAAATAAACAAATTCTAAAAGTACGTAAAAAGAAAAATTTGCTTTTAATTAGTATGTGCACTGAAAGTCTGTAAATGAAAAGATGGAGAAGAAAATTTGCTTTTAACTAACTGGTTAAAAAAAATAAAATCTACAATTAGTGTATAAATACGTTACTTTTTAGTAATTTTTTTTGGCCTTGAGTATAATTATCATTATTCTTAATTCAATTCTAGAAATATTTAAGCTATACTATGTGTGTGCGTATATATTATAATTGAGCAACTACTCAATCAATTTTAATTTTCTTTTTAAAAATATAATAACAGACTCTACTACTATAGAAAAACTGATATTGAAGTGGACATTTTTACTTATTCAGAGGAAAATTAATGTAGATTTAGAATAATTAAGGTAATTATTAATGTTGAAACATTTACATACGTATAGGTCCCCTACCCTAGTTGATGAAATATTTGGGCGACCAACCACCTAGTTAATAAACATCAGACTTTAATTAGCACTCCTGTGAAAGCCCTAGAGTTTGTACACTTCAAACAACACGAGTGGTCAGGATCATTACACACTATATAAAATGAGCTGCATTACTATAAATATACTACTGCACATAGATAAGCTATGAACTTATAACTAGTAACTAGAGGAGATGAGCAACAATCAAATTTAGCAACAAATCAACCAAGTTGCACCATTAAATAGAGAAACATATGTACACACTTCACACTATGCCTATCTAACACTTAAAATTTAAGCAAGAAGGTATATATGTTAAAAACTTCTTCCTCTGTTGGTTTTGTTAGAAAGTAGAAACACATAGAAATGATGCTCAGCCATAAGTCGAGTACATTGAAAATTTTGGAATCTTCATCCTCCATTATTAAATCAAAAGAAAAACTACAGTAGATAGCCAACAACAAAATCATTTTCAGTAAAATTTTGTTCTGCTAACTAAAATTCTAAGGTCCATAACTTTTTCAGAAAATATCAAAACATAGAGGAATTAAATAATCCCCATCATATGAAGTGTGAACACTTAAACTTGTGTATCAGATCAGTCATACGTAAACTTAAAGAATAATTTGCCAAGTACAGCGAGGCATATTGGAATTTACTGATTTTTGAAAGAAGAGCTGATGAATACCAGATCATACTATATTCTTTTCATTCGAAATAGGGTACAAGATTCAATTTCTCTTCTTTAGATAACACAAATTAGGGTTCGAAATACTTTTCATCAGCACATTTTAGTAGTCCCTTTCAGGGAATTCTCAAAGGCAATTCATCAAATTGGTAAGGGGCAATAACTTCGAAAGGATTAAGATTTGTTGTTTTCATTGACAAAGAGTACGATTGATTACCTGATATTTTGGTTGAGAGGGAAACTGAGGTGCCACAAGGAATACAGATTGGAGAAACTCAAAACCGTTGGATCAACCGGCAGTGGTGAAGTGATTGGCTACCGTGAACAGCTGAAGTTGCATGAAAAAGGAGAATACGGAAGGCAAAGTTGTCAGAATGATGGATGTGAGCGTTTGCCGGTGTGACATAGGCGGGGACCGATGAGGAGGAAGGATTCGATGGAAGGTTTTTCACCTGCGACTGGAGTGGTGTGGCTGACTTAAGCGTGGAGTCGGAAACATAGGCGGGTTACATGTGGAGATGGGAAGACTTGGGTTGTGGCCAGGAATTCCTAAATTTTTCTAAGTGTTTAGGCGAGATAATGAAATGAAGACATTTTAGGGTTTGTCTTTTTTAAGTTAATATTATTTTTTCCAATAAATGTAACAAAAGTAAATTGAAATTGTTGGTTAAGCCTAGGGAATGCAAGTCTAGAGAGTCAAGTTCGAATCCCGTTAAAATTTTTTAATTTTTAATTTAAAAAGATATCGGAAATAAGATATCAGTTTTGCAAATCCGATGTCAATCAGCTTATTTTTAAAGGAGCCGATGTCTATTATGGAATAAACATCACGCAAAAGACATCGATTTTCAAAACTGATATCTATCAGTGGATTTTATTTAGAGGTGCGAATAGACATCGCAAGAAAAGATATCGGTTATTAAACATCGATGTCTATCAGTGCATATTTTTTTAATTCAGTATAGACATCGCTTTAAAGACATCGGTTAATAAGAAACTGATGTCTATCAGTGCATTTTCTTTGAAAACAGATGTCTATCAGCGTTTCCTCACACCGATAGATATCAGTTTAAGAAAAGACATTGGTTTTACATGAAAAGTCATCGGTTTTATTATAAACTGATGTCTATTTAGTGATGTCTATCAACATTTTTGGTGTAGTGCAACATTATCCAGATTCTGCCTTGCTCCGGCCATGTTTAGCTCAATGTGTTATTCCTTCTTTCCTTCCTCTCCTTTTCCTAGTGCACAAGTACCTCAAAAAAATTTAAGGTTAGATAGAAATAAATAATCACAAATAAGAGTCTTAATCAAACTAGAAATAATAAACTAATAATAACAGTCGTCCCCAGCAACGGTGCCAAGAACTTGATACGCGTTTTCTTTGCATGCAAAATTACACCAAGTATTAAGGATATCAGTCGTAGCTTAAGCAACCGACCAAGTGAATTATCGAACCAAAGGACGACGTATTATCAATTTAATTATTTACTAAATTAATTAAAACGAATGGGAATAAAAGTTTGAGGTTTCAATTATTAACTACTAAACAATTAATTAAATTAACAAATAAAATAAAGTCACTTAGAAGAATACAAAATTGAATCAAGTAGGAGAATAGGTAGCTCTAGGGTAATCCAGTTTCACTCATTAATTCTCCTTTCATGTGTTGATGTCCGACTCTACTTTATGGAATATGGACGCATCACTAAACCATGCATATCTACTCTATAGACACAAGTAAACATGCGTGTAACATGTGTGAATAACCTCGGAGCAAGAGATATAATTCCACCCCCTTTCTAGGTACTATCAGTATCAATTATTTCCCTGGCCAATTGGTACTCTAAACCCGATATGATCTCCCTTTATAAGTACTATAAAATTATCCTCTTTATCCTACTTAATAACCCGAATTAAATTCAATTAATAAGTATTCATATATGATAGTTCTAATGAAGCTTCGGAGTCCCCTCACTTAGAATCATAACATGAAATCCTGTTCAGCGGTGAACGCACTCAATCTACAACCAAGATATATATTCAGACTTTATATACCAATTGAAGATGCACAAAACGACCGTGAATATGGATTGAGAAAGCACAATCATATACAAAATAGATTCACAATTAGTGTTGTACAGAGTTTACACATGAAAGTTCAATTAATTCGTAAAAACCTTCACAACTCTAGTTCTACCAAAAATTACAATCATGGGTGTTGGATAGATCTTACTCGCATGTCTGAAAAATTACAAGATAAATTAGGAAATTAAATAAACCCTAGATGTGATATCGTCACATCCTTCTCCATCTTGAATTCTCCTCCTAGTTCTCCTCTTGATTCCACAAACGAATCTTCAAAGTGATGGATGGATGGAGGAAATGATGTGGATGATGGTTAGGGGGTGATCCCCCTTGTGGGGTGGTGTAGGATAGATGTAACTCTCTCCAATTCAATCTAATCTCTTCTTCCAATCTAATGAATTATGATGTGATCTACATCCCCTTTTATACTTGTATGCTCTCCTTATGGACCTTGGATGGGCTTTTTCTTGAAAAATACGCAAAAACACGCACTTGGGATGTAAAAATTGGATTCAGACGCGTCCCAGGCATGTAGTTCGACCTAGGGTTTGACCTAGGGCTTGGTCAAACCCTGATCGAATCAAAATCGGAAATTTTTCGCACTTACAGGCTTTTGGTTCGACCATAATGGCTATGGTTCGACCAAGTGTCTGGTCGAACCAAACAGTCGTGGTCGAATCACACTTGCGCCGTCTCACTGTTTCGCGTATAACTTCCACATCCGAGCTCAGATTTGAGTAATTCTTACGTTCACGCGATCCTCTCTTCCTTAGACTTCTATCCATATAAAGAAATCAAGAAAAATCTAAGATTTGAATGTGTAACAAGCCATGGAATGTGACACAGCTGTTCTGTTCAGCACAACTCGTGCGATGTCACCATTTTGCTCATAACTTCCTCGTTTGGAATTCGATTGGGGTGTTCTTTACGCCAAAACAACCCTCTCTTCAGTGAATTTCCAACCATATGTCACACTTCTATTTTAGAGCTCCATAAAAATACAAAAAAATTACACAATTTGGACGTGCGTTTTTTAGCATTATTGCACAAGTTGCACCTTTTCTCCAACTTTGCACTTTTGATCATTTTTACACCTAAAACACAATAAAATACCTCAAGTGCACCTTTTTCTCACATATATTGAATATAAGATACTTGTGCTAATATATAACAACAATTCTCATCAAAAATGTGTTAAATTGGACACTCAAACACGCTAATTTCCACTCTCAACACCTGTGGATCTGTTAGTCTTTTTATAGTTGGGCTGGCGCTAGTAAATAGATATTTTTCTTTCTATTTGATCTATCTCCTAGTTATAACCAGCGTCTTCATCGAACATCACGATTCAGAAGATTATTAGCCTTCTATTTTCCAAGCTATAGACTCTATAATCTTTTCATTGAGTACTATAGCCCAAGAAATTCCTTTCTCTGTTCTCGTCGAGCTTGCTCCTTTTCTCTTTTGGGATGTGGATATAGCTGATGCATCTGAAGACTCTTAAATGCTTCGCAGATGGTTTTCATCCACTCCATGCTTCAACTGGTGTTTTGTCTTTTACTACCTTGGTTGGACATCTATTGAGAAGATACATTGCAGTACTTACGACCTCTGCCTAAAATGTTTTTGGAACCCTTATTCATTAGCATAGATCTTGTTGTCTCCATCACGATCCAGTTCTTTCTTTCGCGTAAGCCATTTGTTCTGGAGCACATCTGACTGTGAGTTGGTGCTACATGCCTTCATCTTCACAGAACTTTGTGAATTTGTTAGAAATATATTACTTTTCACGATCACTTCGAATAGTCTTGATTTTGTAGCCACTTTGTTTTTCGACATAGGTCTTGAATTCTTTTGAAAATATAAAAAAATTACAATTTTTCAAGTAGAAAGTAGACCCATGTCATTCTTGTAAAATCATCAATAAATAGAATGAAGTACCTGTTTTTATCATGTGATAGAGTGTGCATCGGACCACATATATCAGTGTGCATAAGCTCTAATGGATTCTTTGCTCTCCAAGATTTCCTGAATGGGAATGGTAGTTGATGTTGTTTCCTGAGCATGCACCCTTCAGAGACTATGTTGAGCTCTTTATTGATGGCAAGTCACGCATCATATTCTTCTAGTTTAGAAACTTAAATCCTTATAGATTGAAATGCCCAAACCTTCTATGCCATAGCCATCCATCGCCCATTTGAGCTTTCATTGCAACATTGTTTGCATATCTCCATTGGATGGGAAAATATCTTTTCTCACTCATTTTGACTTTAGTAATTATGAGGGATTTATCCTTCTTATCATAGATTGTGCAAGTATTTCCCTCAAAGTATAGTGAGTAGCCCTTTTCAATCATTTGTCCCACACTTAGTAGATTTTGTTTTATTGTTGAGACAAGGAGTACTTTTTCCTTTGTTGATATCTATAGCAATGGTTCCTTTTCCATTTGCCTCCATAAAAGCACCATTTCCAAGTTTTATTTTTGTGTTGACTTTCTCAAGTTCACAAATGATATCTTTATTTTTAGTCATGTGGTTGCTACAACCACTATCCAAATACCAAGTGTTTTTTCTTCAAATTATTTGTGCAAGCTTGGCCGACATAAAACAAATAATTTTTATTTTATGAACTTGTGAAGAAATTAGCTTGATGCCTATGATTAAATCAATTAACCTTTCCTCCACGTCCAAATTTCTTTTATGTTTGTGGTTCATCCTTAAACCAACAATCTTTTTTCAAATGATTTCTTTTTTACAACTGTCACATGGTGGGAACTTAATATTGTCCCCCTTAGATTTTTCTTCATTCTTCTTAATATTTTGAGACTACAAATTTACTTTAGATTGAAAGGCATTATCTATGTCATTTTCATAACGCCTTCTCAATCTTTTGTCATAAGCTTCTAAAGATCCCGTTAATTCTGTGGCTGTTAATTTTTGTATATCCTTAGACTTTTGTATATCCTTAAACTCCTCAATAACTGCAATTATGAGATCATATTTTTATGTGCATGTTATTAAAATTTTAGCGACTTTTTTATTGTCAGGAAAATCTTCTCCATAGAATCGTATTTGAGTAACTACTTTATTTACTCTAGCATGATAGTCCTTAGCAGTCTCAGATTCTAACATCTTCAAAATTTCAAACTTTCTTCTCAAAGTTTGAAGTTTAGTAGCGCATATCTTTTCATTGCCTAGGAACTTCTCCTTCAACTTATCCCACGCTTCTTTAGATGTTTTTGCTCCCATAATCCTAAAAAAATATTCATCTGCCAAGCTCATCTGTAGAGCTAGAAGTGCTTGAGAATCTTTTTTTTTTATTCTCTTTAATTTAATTTCTTTGTAACTCATTCAATGTGGAGATATATTTTGATGTTGTATATCCAACATCAATGATATCCCAGAAATCTTGTGCACAAAAATAGGTCTTCATTTTAATCTCCGGAAGTCGTAGTTTTCACCACGAAAATTGAAATCGAAATAGTTGAGCAGAATGTGTCGGGCATGATGACGCCCGATAACATCAAACGAGGCCCTGATGCCACTGATGGTATAGATTTAAGATTTGGGGAATATGATTTATGGAATTGTGGTTTATTGGTCAGAGGTTTGAAGGTTTAATTAGTTGATGGAATATAATTAATAGGATGTAAAATGGATGAGAAACATAATAGTAAGAAGTAGGTGATTTGATATAGGAATTTTGGTAATGATTTTTCAATTCATTCAATTAACTTACAATTGCTCATATATATAGTGGGGGATAAAGCTTCTCACGGCTTCTATCACATTTCATGTCTATTCTAGATATTTCTTTTCTTTGAGTATGTATAGTATTGTTTAGATGATTCCTTTTAATCACATGACAATTAACTTTTCTTTTCTAATCTTTACTAGATTATTCTAGACTTATTACAAGAATTGTGCACCATATTATTTAATATTCAGACAAGGTGATATGGCACTATTAATGTAATGGGAAATATTAGGTAAAGACAGTATATTAGCATGCTTCTTCTCTTACACATGACCTGCAATTGGAAGTGGAAGAGAATTAGAAACCATTGTGGAATCTTAAAATTCCACCAAAGGTGAAAATCTTCTTATTGAGGGTGTGTAGAGATGTTCTTCCATGCAAAGAAAATTTATTCAAGAAGGGTAGAGTAGATAACAAGATGTGTGATGTGTTGGGTTGGATTTCCAAATATGTCGAAGAGCCCAATGGCCAACAAAGTTGTAAAGCCCAAATAGGCCCGATACTTGGGGTTATCTTGCCCCAGAAGTCATTGAGAGAAGATAGAAGAAAAAAGAGGGCAAAAACAAAATTCATGTTTTTGAGAGAGAATCCAGTGCAAAATTGCAGAGGCAATAACTGGAGTTTAAACTGTTGGATCGAGCTGAATTTTGGTCAGCATGTTTGGAACTTTAGGAAGTGTATTCTGAATAGTGGAGATTGTGTTTTAACTTTTTGTTTGCAGGAATAGGCCAAGAACAGAAGTTCGATTTTTGGGCAATTCAGTTCTACGCAGTTGAGGAGAAAGAGTCATTTCTCACATATTAACCATTGGATCAAGCTGTAATTTAGACAGAACGGTGAAGACTCACAGGGGTAGATTATGGATGGTGGAGATCGGGTTCTGAGGTTTCTAGAATTGCAAACACCGAATGGAAGTTGTTGTTGGGTGAGATCTTTATAATCTCGTTGTTTGGTATCAAGTATTGAGTGTCTTGATACATTTGTTGTAGTACGACTGTGGTGGAAGATTGTAACTCTTGGATTTTTTTCATAGTGAAGTTTTTGGTGGACTTCGGTCCCGTGGTTTTTACTCCTCACATTGAGGAGGTTTTTCACGTTAAATTGCTTGTGTTGTGCATTGTTGAATATTTACTTTACCGTGCATCATATTATTAGGATTTTTTCCTGCTAGAATCATATAAGAGTGGGATAATTGATCATTCCACCGCATAGATGAATAATTTATTATTTAATTATTCGTGTGTTTATCCCAACAAAGTGGTACGGAGCGGGTGGCTGCTCAGTGCCTTCTGGTGAATATGGAAACCAATACTAATAGAATGGTGAATCTCAATGGTTCTAATTATCATGTGTGGAAAGGCAAGATGGAGGATCTTCTTTATGTGAAAGATTATTATGTGTCTGTATTTGATACTAAAAAGCCTGATGGTAAAATAAATGATCAATGAAAATTATAGCATCGTCAAGTGTGTGTTTACATTAGGCAGTGGGTGGATGATAATGCATTGAACCATGTGAGTGGAGAAACAAATGCACGGACATTGTGGAAAATGTTAGAGCAACTGTATGCTAGAAAAACTGGGAACAACAAGTTATTTCTAATCAAGCAGTTGATGAATCTGAAATTCAATGATAGTACTCCTATGACTGATCACTTGAATTCATTTCAGGGCATTATTAATCAATTTTTGGAAATGAATATCAAGTTTGAGGATGAAGTACAGGGCTCTTAGTACATTGCCGGATTCATGAGAGACATTCATGACATCTTTGTCTAATTCAGCCCCCGATGGTACCATTACAATGAATTTAGTTAAGGGCAGCATTTTGAATGACGAAACAAGGAGAAAATCGCAGGGCTCTTTTCAGCAATCAGATGTTTTGGTTACATAGAAGAGGGAGAGAAGTAAAAGTAGAGGTCTAACAGGCAAGCAAAAAGGCAGGAAGAGTAAATCCAACAGATACAGCAAGGTTGAGTGTTGGAATTGTAAAACTCCAGGACATATAGCAAGGCATTGCAAAAAACCCAAGTAAGATGGCAAGAATAAAAACGAAAAATGTTGGTTGGGTGTCAACCAAAGTCCCACATCGGTTAGAAGTGAGGGTGACAATGGGTTTACAAGTGTGGGATGGATGTTGGTTGGTTGTCAATCAAAATCTTACATCAGTTAGAAGTGGGGATGGTGATGGGTTTATAAGTGTGGAGTGGACTCACCCTAGCATGAGGCCTTCTGGGCATGAGCCCAAAGAGAAAAACCATGCGGGCTAGTGGGTGGCCCAAAGTGGACAATATCATGTTATTAGATTGAGTGAGCTCTGCTCCGTTGGGACAATAAACCTGATACAGCGAAAGCGTATTAAAGATAAAGATACGTAGCACAAATTCTCTATAATCAGTTGATTTCTATGAATACCGAAAAATAGACTACTCAAATACGTTCATTCATAAGAATACCGCAAAAGAGGTTATGAGACAACTCTCATTTTCATTAAACAAATTCAACTCCATGATACAATAATTTGACCACCTATTTATAGGTGAAACAAGATCTAACGTAATCCATAATATATAAAAGCCCCTAATGGGGCACTTTGTGTTTTCCTTCTCAACTGATTTTTTAAGTTCTTATTTCTTACCTTATTTAGGTATTGTTATCCGTTCTATTTTATTATTATTACTCCACTTTGAGAACCCTTAAATCTTTAAATCCTTCTACTGTTCCCTTCATCAATCAATCTCTGAAATCATTTTCTTCGATATCTGTGAAGATCTATAAGTTCCTGTTACCAAGATCTCTAATTTTCTTTGATATTTTGTTAGTGATGTGAAGATCTATAAGTTCCTGTTACCAAGATCTCTAATTTTCTTCGATATTTGGATAGTGAAGAATGGGAAATAATTTGCTTGATTTTTAAATCCTTCTTCTCGCTCTTGATACCAAGTTCTTCTCCACCATGAAGATCTCTCATCCACCCATTCTTCACTAATCGGTATGGTCACTGAATCTTTCAGTTCTTTATAATTGTTATTCCTCTTCTCTTATCGGTGATTCCTGATATTCTTCAGTCGTTTCTTCTTTGATTTGTGAACTCATTATCATTTTCCTTTGATACAGAGACTTCAATCTCTGTTTTTCACCATGGGTATCATTAATCAAGGTAAATCTTATGTAAATATTGAAGATTTTCGTCAATTTCAAGTTTATTGTGTTCATATATAACTCTTTTATTTGTTTCGTTTGGTTTTTTTAATTTATTTAAATTTTTTGAAACACAGATTTTATGGATGGACTCCAGATTTATAATTCACTGTTGTTAAGTGTGAAGCTTTATAGTGAAATCTACCATTATTCATAGTGTGCGAGGATATTTTTACTTGCTGATTTTCAGTTCGGGTCAGATTATGATTATACAAGTCTTAATGACCTAATAATGATTTGAATTTTTTTTGTGTTTTCTGAAAAAGTTGTAACCATTTTGTTGAATAGTGGATCCAAATTGGTGCTGATGAGATATTTAAACACTCGCAAGTGATTGAGGTTACTTGGCCATGAACCTATCAAGCTCTTTGCTTTTCATGTGGTTACTTTGCGTATGACCAGTGGGATATGTTGCTTTATAGATTGTACAGTGGTTGGATCCCTTCTATATTGGTGCACCACTTAATATTACTACTTTGCTTCACGATGCCAATGATTGACTATCTTTGAGTGTTTTTCTGTCTGTGACTGTCTTTGAGTGTTTTTTTGTCTGTGATGCTATGTAATTCCTTTCTCCTAGACGTCTCTGAGTTTTTTCTGTATGTGATTTCTTCTTCCTTAATGTAAGTGATGTCTTGATTTCTTTGATCGATGTCTTTGAGATTTTTCTGTATGTGATTTCTTCTTCCTATTTTCTATATGTGATTTATTCTTGCTCCATGGAGGTTGGAGCTTTATGTTATGATTGATGATTTGATTTCTTTGATTGATGATGTGTTTGACTTTTTTTTATTGTGTCTTTGAGATTTTTCTATATGTGATTTATTCTTCCTCCATGGAGGTTGGAGCTTTATGATCCTCCATGGAGTTTGGAGCTTTATGTCATGATTGATGACTTGATTTATTTGATTGATGATGTGTTCGAGTTTTTTTATGATGTCTTTGAGTTTTTTTAATGTATGTCAAGAGTTTTTTTTATATATGTCATTTCTTTTTCCTATTTTTCTGTATCATGTAATTTATTCTTTCTTCAATTTAGCAATAAAATGTAGAAAAAGTTAATGAGAGAAAATAATAATGATCTATTAAAATTAGCTTTTATAAAATATCACTTGGGGTTTAAAATCAAAATTGTTTCATATAAATTTACTTTATTTAAAGTTGTCCTGTTTATATCATGATTAATGTCTTGATTTCTTTGATTGATGTGTTTTTTCTGTATGTCATTTCTTTTTCCTATTTTCTGTATTCCTTCAATTTGATATTTTCCTATTTTCTGTATGTGATTTATTCTTCCTTCAATTTAGCATGTAATTATTAATGTCTTGTTTTATTTGATTTATGTATTTCAGTTTTTTTGTATATGTAATTTCTTCCTCCTAAATGACCTTTTCTTTTGAGTTACAAAATTAAGACATAAAAATTTAGCATGTAATGGTTAGTATGTGATTTCTTCTTCCTAACTGACGTTAAGTAATAGTTTAATGAGATGATTTAGATTTTATAAAAATTGAGGGGTAACCAGACTCAATTCAAGAATTAATGAATGGGTCACTATACAATGTGAAATAATACTGCATATATATACAGATGTGAAATAATACTGCATATATATACCAGACTTACATTGTATTAATATCCTTGCCTAAATACTATTAAAAGACTAATATCCTTGCCTTAGAAACTATTAAAAGACTCAAATGTTATTGTGATACATGGAGATGCATAATCTTAGAAAAGATAATGAAAAGAAACTAGAAAAAAGACTTGCTAGAAGCAATATTGTTTAAATATTGACAAAGAACAGCCTAATAATAGTTGATAACGGATAAAATATTGTTCAGCACAATATTCTTATCGATGTACATTAAACTTGGGACATTCTTTCACATTATTTTTCATACATGCTTAAAGTAATAAGGAGCATTTTTCTCTTTTTATTTCCTTATTTTAGAAACTAGGTGAGCATAGCAATCAAGAAAAGGGAACTCTTTGCCATTAGTTTTCGTGCTTTATATTTTCTTAATTCCCTAATACTTTTGGTTTTGATTGTTTGACTTTACTGTTTTCTGTTGAATTCGAGCAAATTTTAGTTTTGTGCTCTTTTTTGTTTTTGCTCGACCTTTTAATCAAATGAGTTATGAGGATTAACTTAACTAAGAATGAGTTTTTATAACTCTAATCGAGGTCTGCAAGTGTTTTAATCAAATGAGTTTTGAGAATTAACTTAATTAAGAATGAGTTTTTATAACTCTAATCGAGGTCTGCAAGTGTTTGTTTATGATAGGAACTAATTTTCATTTCGGTATGAATTATTTTTTTTTCTTTTTATTGTGAGTTGGAGATACATTTATAGAAGCACATTTTCCTTTTGGAGAAGAGAAAAATGATAGGTCGTAAGATGACGTTTATTTTTTCTTACATGTTTGGGTTCTTAAGGGGCATTGTCTCTTTTTATATATGTCATTTCTTTTTCCTATTTTTCTGTATCATGTAATTTATTCTTTCTTCAATTTAGCAGAAAAAGTTAATGAGAGAAAATAATAATGATCTATTAAAATTAGCTTTTATAAAATATCACTTGGGGTTTAAAATCAAAATTGTTTCATATAAATTTACTTTATTTAAAGTTGTCCTGTTTATGTCATGATTAATGTCTTGATTTCTTTGATTGATGTGTTTTTTCTGTATGTCATTTCTTTTTCCTATTTTCTGTATTCCTTCAATTTGATATTTTCCTATTTTCTGTATGTGATTTATTCTTCCTTCAATTTAGCATGTAATTATTAATGTCTTGTTTTATTTGATTTATGTATTTCAGTTTTTTTGTATATGTAATTTCTTCCTCCTAAATGACCTTTTCTTTTGAGTTACAAAATTAAGACATAAAAATTTAGCATGTAATGGTTAGTATGTGATTTCTTCTTCCTAACTGACGTTAAGTAATAGTTTAATGAGATGATTTAGATTTTATAAAAATTGAGGGGTAACCAGACTCAATTCAAGAATTAATGAATGGGTCACTATACAATGTGAAATAATACTGCATATATATACAGATGTGAAATAATACTGCATATATATACCAGCCTTACACTGTATTAATATCCTTGCCTAAATACTATTAAAAGACTAATATCCTTGCCTAAGAAACTATTAAAAGACTCAAATGTTATTGTGATACTTGGAGATGCATAATCTTAGAAAAGACAATGAAAAGAAACTAGAAAAAAGACTTGCTAGAAGCAATATTATTTAAATATTGACAAAGAACAGCCTAATAATAGTTGATAACGGATAAAATATTGTTCAGCACAATATTCTTATCGATGTACATTAAACTTGGGACATTCTTTCACATTATTTTTCATACATGCTTAAAGTAATAAGGAGCATTTTTCTCTTTTTATTTCCTTATTTTAGAAACTAGGTGAGCATAGCAATCAAGAAAAGGGAACTCTTTGCCATTAGTTTTCGTGCTTTATATTTTCTTAATTCCCTAATACTTTTGGTTTTGATTGTTTGACTTTACTGTTTTCTGTTGAATTCGAGCAAATTTTAGTTTTGTGCTCTTTTTTGTTTTTGCTCGACCTTTTAATCAAATGAGTTATGAGGATTAACTTAACTAAGAATGAGTTTGTATAACTCTAATCGAGGTCTGCAAGTGTTTTAATCAAATGAGTTTTGAGAATTAACTTAATTAAGAATGAGTTTTTATAACTCTAATCGAGGTCTGCAAGTGTTTGTTTATGATAGGAACTAATTTTCATTTCGGTATGAATTATTTTTTTTTCTTTTTATTGTGAGTTGGAGATACATTTATAGAAGCACATTTTCCTTTTGGAGAAGAGAAAAATGATAGGTCGTAAGATGACGTTTATTTTTTCTTACATGTTTGGGTTCTTAAGGGTCATTTTCTCTTTTTATTTCTTTATTTTAGCAATTAGTTCAGCAAATCAATCATGAAATTAAAATTTTTGCTGTTAATTTTCGTGATTTATATATATAGTTTTATTTTCGTGAAATTAAAATAATTTCTTTATTTTCATGAAATTAAAATCTTTGCTGTTAACTTTTCTTGGTATTGTTGGACAGGAGATATATTTAGAGCAGTAATATAGCAGTGATAATAATGGGTGCTACCTTTGCTAAGTGTGTTGCTTATGAGGTGAGCCTCTCTCCAAGTGCTTAATTAGTATCTAGATATAATTTTATTTTTTATTTATTTATATTTTAAAATATATATATTTAAATGGTTGGAACTACTTCGAGAGAAATCTTGACCATTCTAATTACTATCTTAGACAATTGAAGGCGAAAAGCTAGGTCAGACGGTAGTTCCACCTAATACATGTTTTTTTATACAAGTAGCTATACATAAAATATTTTACTTCATTATATTTTATTCATGTTTGAGCATAAAAATAATGATATTTAATTGTGTATTACATATCAAATTTAAATAATGTAAACTTTCTTAAACTGATTATGACAATTAGATTTAGTTAATCTAAGCACACATTTGGGATGTGTTTTGAACTTATGATGATATATTTTTATTTACATAATCTTTGAATTCAAGTCTTGAATTGTTCGAATTTTGAGTTCTATAATGACAATGTGTATTGTGGACTTTGAATCGGTACTTTTGAATATTTATTTTTAATTGTATTGTCATTTCATAGATAAACTAATAGACCGTGACTGCGTCTGTTTTGCAGCCTCCAAGAGTATAAGCTTTTATCGACAAGGTGGTTCATTGCTCATTAATGGATACAGAAATACCTCTTTCGGATTTTTGTTGGGAGTATGTAAAGGTTGGTTAAAATTTCCAGTTAATATATTTCCTCTGCTTTTATTTATTTGTTCGCATTCACTTCGCCTAAGTTTCAGGGAAATTTCAACCTCTGGTGTAATCTATATTTACATTTAGATATATATTTCAAGACCTATTTCCTTTGTGTCTAATAAACTCAACTATTTATCCAAAAGGTCAACAATAGTGTTGCATTGAATAGTTCACATGAGATTAACTGATGTTGTTCATTCAATTATTCACAGAAATTCTGTGACACCCATATTATCTTCATTCTATTTGATAGCAACACTATTTGGATAAATATTTACCATCTCATTTTTTAGTTTAAGGATTTTTTGTTAGGTTTCTATGACCAATTTATTGAGCATATTTTGCGTATGTGTAGTTAATTATCGATTTAATTTGGGATGTAAGCGTCTATGTTGTTCTTGGTTCTAATTTTATTATTGTACTTTAATTCAACTACATAGGCGCTCTCCATGCACTCAAAATGCATTTTGACTCTATCAATGCCCGCCACCAGAGACTACCCTTTCCACGGTGGCGAGTACCCTACTCTCTCTATCTCCTCTTCTTAAAGTCATTTCATTGCCAGAGATTGGTGTCCTGTTTTTTTTTTTTGTTGATGAAGTAATGATCTCTTTCCTCTCTCTGCTCTCGAAGTAGCCTTATTGCTGTTATCCACTTGTGCGCCGCTATAGACTGGTGAGATGTTCCTTTTCCCCTTATTTGTTTGCCTCAAATCTTCTCACAACTGCCTTTTTCCCTCTTTTTGATCTTCACGTTTTAAACTCATTTGTTTTTTTCCCTCTAATCCATGGCACTTAGCTTCATGAAATTCGAGGACATACTGTTGTGTATAATATTAGTGATTTATGTTGATTTCATGATCTATTCATTATCTTTATTCACACATTCCAATTTTCTCCAAGCACATTTGCGTTAATACTTCTTCTCTTGTGCTTTTCTGATAATATGAGTTGTGTGATTCGTGATATAATTATCCCTATTATACAACATAAATTCTTCAAAGGCAACAATAGGAGAATGTTTCATAGATATATGAGATGAAGTTACAACATAAAAAATCTCTAATCTCAGTTTAAATGAATTTTATTATTATTATTTTGTTAGGTTTAGCTGCAAAATCAACTATCTTACCAAAAAATTAAAACTCACATCAGTGAATATTTTCGAGGATCATATTATTATGCTATATTTATACTAACAAATTTGAACACTTAATTGATAAATGGTGCTTTGAAAGTATCTTATCCACGTAGAATATAATAGTTTGACTATTTATTTCTCTACTAATCTAATCAGTTATCACGATAATTTTTGTTTGTTTTATTGAAATTTATGTGTTTTCGTTTTGTGATGTATTTCAGTTTCTCAAAATCTTCTGTGATTTAATAATTTCTTAATATCTTTTCATATATGAACGTATGTATATATATATATATATATATATATATATATATATTGAGTTTATGCTTGGGGGTTGTATCTATATGTACATCTATATGTAATAGCAGGAACTGTCCCATTTTTTTTCCTGCTCTAAAGCTGGTTTCTAAGGTTAATAGAATAGGATCACTATTGCCTAAGTGATCTGCCTAACTTTGCATAAATGATTAATTGCTTATATTTTCTTATCCTCTCTCCTTATTTGAATAAATGAGGCAAACAGTTACCTTTATAGGTAAATGATACACATAAAACTAAAAGGAAAGAGTAAGTTCATGAGACATTGAGATGTACTCTATATGATGATTATGTTTGTATTTATTTCTCAGATTATGACGAAAATGATTTGAGGCATTGAGATGAAGAAGCAACATCCCTCTCCTTTCAATCCTTCTCATCTACGTACTTCTTTGTCCGCCCTTCAGCGTAATTCTTTACAATTTTTATGAATTACATATTTGTTGCTAAAATATGTGTAAATGTCTGTATGGATGGTTGTTTAATCATCACTTTTAATTTGATATGAGTAAAAGTACCAATTCTTTGTTGCAATTTTCATCATTTTTTTCTCTGATTGCTCTTCGTTTATACAGTTCTCATAAGATTTTTCATGATTATTTTTATGAAAATAAAAGAAATCGAGATATTAATCTTATCATATTGAAAAAAAGGAATCAAGATACAAAGACCGACACTTGCTGACTTTTCATTAGTTGCCTAATGTGTAAACTTTTATATCGTAGCATGCTCATGTAGATTCAAAAACCATTCTTAAGTATGATCATGCTCATTTATAATGCAGGATATAGCTGATAATGCTGATTTTTAAGGATTGTTGTGGTATCCACCGAGAAGACTAAAACAGGTAGGTCATATAAGATTGTCTCATCTAAGCAAAGCAGCATGGACGCAAGTCAAAATTCAAGCTACTGGTGTAGGTAAAGATTCTTTTTTTTTTTTCATTTTTTATAGCTTTTAATAATTTGTGAATGGATGATTACCGATTGTAATTTGATTTTGAAGTTTGCATCTTTGCTAAAAAAATAATTCTTGGAAACACTTTTGGGTTTTTTTGTTGATAAAGATTCTTAATAATAAAACTTTGTCGAGTTAAGGGTCCCAATTGCTTCTTTAATTTTTGGTTTGCTTAATTCATGTTCTTGAATTTTTTTTGTGTCTGAATTATTTAAACATTTTTTTATTACTGATGATTAAAATAAAAATGGTGTTGGATAGTTAGGTTATGAATTTGAAGGCTTTAAAGTTCATGTTTAATCAGAAACAAACGATTATGATGTATGGATTGTGATTTATGGGTACTTGTTAACGACAAGATATTGTATTTGATTTTACAAGTTAAAAAAAAAGAAGAGTTTAGACAAATATTTATAGGGTAAGTCTTCCGAGGCAACAAAATAAAAAATAAAGAGAGAGAGAGAGAGTTAGGAAATTAGCGGGGAAACAAGGATTATGACAATACCCCTTTCATAAAATAATTGTCCTCAACTTAGGTCATGCAACTTTCATTACATGTAATAATTAATTCATAGCATACTAAATAAGACAATCACCACCAATTCAAATGGTATATTCACATGTTCTCACAGGAAGTATGCATCACTCGTAGTCAAGTGTAAAAGATGTACACTTATGGGTTAAGGTATTTACGTTCAAATTCAATTCAAATGCATGCGTAAACATAAGCTTGCCAAATATCTTAAACTCTCCACCACTAAAAGTATGATTCGATAATGGGATCAAAAAGGGCTTTTCTTTTGGATGTAATATTGGCTCTTTGGTTAAAGTAGGAAATATATGGTTAAGTGATTCCAAACTCGGATCAATCAAGTGCGCATTCCATCATTATCTTTCATTCTTCTTACTCACTTCAACTAAGCACAACATCCTCCTCAACTCTTTCACTTTTTTTCTTTCTAGCATAATATTTGTTTTATTCTTTTATTCTCTCGAGGTACCAGTTTCGGGCACTACCTCATGCATCCTTCATAGGGTACTAGATTTAAGCACTACCCTAGGGTGTTTGATTCAATGGAGTATTAGATTTAAACACTACTCTATGATTTTCCTTAGATGGAATTTCAAACTCAATCACTGTTTCAACACCAATTTCATTCCTTCCCAAGCTGTTACCAAACTCCATCAACACACTTTGAAAAGCCATTAATTCTTATTTAGTGTGAAAATCTGCGTGTTTTAGAGTATGATTCAGCACCATTTTATGGTATTTATATATGTATTAGAGCATCTTATGGTTGAATTGCATATACTTGTATTACAGATGCTTGTGAGGTGTTATTTTGTGTTTTTAGGTGGAAAACGGGGATAAAAAGAGTAAAAACGGAAGTTGGGGTCGAAACCAGGCGTAAGTAAGATTTGATACATCATGAGATGACTCGTGCCAGGCATGGCATGGATTGTGCCACTCACATAAACCACTAGTGCCGGCCATGATGTGCACGACTGCCCAGCACGTCCCTGATGAGAGTGTAAATTCGCATGTTTTGGGCCTTGATTTGCGTGAAAATGGAGTAATATTTGGTCTTTTATCGAGATGAATCGGTACATTTATGAGAAAGGCACGAATCAATGGGTACAAGGGCGATTTGAGCATATTCGTATAGGAAAACAGGTGAAAAAGGCTCGAAATTGAAAGACACGATTTTGGAAGCAAATCAAGGTGTTGTTCAACCAAGCTGACTTGTTCGACCTTCAATAGGTGGTCGAACGGGAGGTGACAAGTCGAGCAGATTGCTAGAGTTTGTCCAAAGAGCCAGTTTGACTTGGAGGATCTGCTCGACCAATATTATGTTGGTCGAACAGATGAGAGGAAGTCGAACAAAGTGGAGACTTTCGTATGTAAACTCCGTACAACACTACTTGTGGATTTATTTTATATATGATTGTACCTTTTTAATTCATACTCACGGTCATTTTGTGCATCATTAACTGTTATGTAGAGTCTAAATACATATCTCGATTATTGATTGAGTGCGTTCACTGCTGAGCAGGATTCCATGTTATGATTCTAAGTGAGGGGACTCCAAAGCTTCATTAAAACTATTATATATGAATACTTATTAATTGAATTGAATTCGGGTTAATAAGTAGGATAAAGAGTATAACTTCATAGTACCTATAAAGAGAGATCATATCGGGTTAGAGTACCAATCCTATGGAGAAAATAATTGATACTGATAGTACCTAGAAAGGGGGTGAAATTATATCTCTTACTCCGAGATTATTCACACGTGTTACACGCATGTTTACTTGTGTCTATAGAGTAGATATGCATGGTTTAGTGATGTGTTCATATTCCACAAGGCAGAGTCGGACATCAACACACGGAAGGAAAATTAATGAGTGAAACTGGATTCCCCTAGAGCTACATATTCTCCTACTTGATCCACTTTCGTATTCTTCAAGTGATATTTTATTTTATTTGTTATTTAAATTAATTGTTTAGTAGTTTAATAATTAAATCCCAAACTTTATTGCCAACTTATCTTAATTAATTTAGTAAATAATTAAATTGATAATACGCCATCCTTTGGGTTCGATAATGACTTGGTCGCTTGCTTAAGCTGCAATTTATATCCTTAATACTTGGAGATTAATTTTGCGTACAAAGAAAACGCACATCAAGTTCTTGGCACCGTTGCCGGGGACGACTGTTATTATTGGTTTTATTATTTCTAGTTGATTAAGACTTTTATTTGTGATTTTTTAATTCTAACCTTGAATTTTTCTGAGGTACTTGTGCTTTAGGAAAAGGATAGGAAGGAAAGGAAGGAATAACACAGAGCTAAACATGACCGGAGCAAGACAGAATCTGGATAATGTTGCTATACGTGAAATTTTCACGAACAATGAAATTGGTAACATGAGATTGATAGGAGAAAGGGGGAAAGATGATGATTTTGAGATAAATCCCGCTCTTATTAACATGGTGGAAAAGAATTCCTTTTTTGGGGGTTGCTTTGAAGATCCATATCAGCATCTTCGAAGATTTCTTGGTTATGCAAACACTCAGAAAGGTGTTGGAGCTAATGATAATGCTAGGCAGATTGCCCTATTCAAGTTCTCTTTAATTGATAAGGTGGAAGCTTGGTATGAGACTCTTGATGGCCCAGACTGCACTACATGGGACCAACTGCAGCAGAAGTTCTTGGAAAGATACATGCCACCCTCGAGGATCTTAAGGATAAAGCAAGAGATCACCCAATTTGTTATGAATCAGGGTGAAAAGTTCTATGAGGCATGGGATGGGCTTGAAGACATGATCAGGAGGTGTCTACAGCATGGAATGTCTAAGGCTGAATACATAAGCATCTTCTACTATGGATTGGATTGTGAGTCGCCTGTTTTTATTGATGCATCATCAGGTGGAGCGCTGTTATCTAAGACAGCACTTGAAGCAGAAAAGTTGTTTGAAGACATCTCTATGAATTCACTTGACTGGCCTATGGAAAGAGTAAGAGGATCATATGTACTTAACAAGGTAGCGCAAGTTGGACATCCAGTGGAGAAGCCGAATAGGGATGATGAGATCATTTCTAGTCTAGCTAACATCAACAAGCTACTAGAGTCCCAGCAGAGGCAGATTACAGAGTTGACAATAAGGGGGTCTAGTATGCAGCAGCACGAAGTGAAGAGTATTGAAGATACCTTCAATCGATGCATCGTTGAGAATGATGCAAGGATTGATCATCTTGAGGATACCATGAATGTTGATCATGCAGATTTATCTAAGCAGTTGAAGGATCCAATTTTGATTATGGGGCAGATGACTGCGAATGTGAATCAATTGACACAAACGTTGGAGAATAATGCCTCACATTGAGGTCTGGGATGTCGTATGAAGGTTCGATGAAGTCGGCGGATGGAAACGAAGAAGAAAGGGATCCCGTTTGACCAAGCTTATGCCGTTCGACCAGGCCTGATGGTCAAACAGTGATCGAACAAGCTCCGAAAAAATAGATTCACGATACTCTATTTTCGAGTGTGCCGCTCGACCAACACACTTTGGTTCGACCAGACTATCCAAGTCATGTAGAAGTTGAGCAACACATGGGAATGAGAATCCCTCGATCAGGAGGTTTGCTCGACCTGGAACAGATTGCTCGACCAGATCACCTAAGTCGCGCACAAGTCGAGCAAAATGCACAAAACTTACAGAAAGGTTTGCTCGACATGGACCAGGTTGCTCGACCATACCACAGAAGTTGAGCAACACTTGGGGGAGCAGAGGTCGCGATCATCCACGTTGCTCAACTTCGACAAAGTTGCTCGACCAAACTATCCAAGTCGAGCGAAGGTCGAGCACTCCCGTTTCATGCCCGATTCGATACCAAATGCTATATCTGTTGTTCTAAACACTTTAGAGCTATCCCAAAACCGTAAAAATAAGCTTATAGTTGAGAAGAAGTGGGAAAGAGAAAAGAAGTTGAGAGCCGAGAAGCTTAGACTACAGATGGATAATGAAGATGTGGTTTTCTCTCTTGATCATGCAATGAAGATGCCCATGGAAACTTAATCATGCAAGAGCATAGATGTGGTTTCTAACTTGTTTAATTTTTGATTTTAATGAGACAGATGACTCTGAATTTTAGTGGAAGATTGACAAGGAGGTGTCTAGACAGCCATGGGAGGATGGTAATTCTGAGGATCGTATACTTGTGACCAAGAAAGGTGAGGTGTTGATTGTAGATAAAAAGAGGGAAAGAAAGTACTTGAAGGTGAGGATGCGAGAAGACGGCCATTTGATCCAGTAGTTCAAAAGCGGTATTCCGTCGTGACTCTTCAACGTTAAACATGAGCGCCTGTTGGGGGCTTGCCCTTTCGTTTTATTGCTTTATTTATTTTGTGTGAGTAAGAATTTTTTATATTTAAGGTGCTTACTAATCGACAATTACATCTCTTTGCAAACTTAATTTTGACTTACGTTTTTACTAAGTTTAGGGGGGTGTGATGTTATTACCTCATTGAAGCACCAAGAGTATAATCTTTTCTTTTTGATATTTTCTAGGGAAGTTGATTTTTTTGTGGTATGTTGAAACTTTAATAAGTTTTGATGTATCGATTTTTTTACAATTTGCCTAGTGTTCAATGGTGCTTCTAATGTGTGGAGTCGATTAGATAGTCAATTGAGTCGTTCTTAGAGTTATCCTATTTTATTATTGATGAATCCTGTGATGATGAGTATTTGAGCTTTGATGATTGAAAAAGGTAACTAGAGTGGCAAGAGGAGTTCTACATTGAGGCTTTGACTCGAGGAGCTCGTGCGTTTTGAAGGAGAAATCAGGTGCACTCGTTTCCTTTTTCTAAATTTTATGTGTGCTTTTGATTCATGGAGTGGAAGGATTGAGTTTGTACTTGTGATCCATTTGAGCTTATATGTTTAAATTGTGCTTGAAATTCATATACTTTTGAAATTGATGAAGGAAGTGTACTTGAGTTATATTGTAATATGAAGTTCTATGTACTTGTTGGATATTGCTTACCATGAAAAGTGCTCTGTTACTCATTAAAAAATCCATGTGAGATTTTGAGCCTCGTTGATCATGTTACATAATCACATGACATTTCTTTCTGGTGAGTATCATTCTTGTGCGTGTATTCTAGAACTTGCCTATTGTCTTACTTGAAACTACATGGGTTTTAGATGATGGAAAATGATCTAAGGTCATCCTTGAATTTATGAGTCACTTAGCCAAATAATTCTCTACCGAATGATGTTTATCCGTAGTTAGCCCCATTGAGCTTAAAAACCTCATTCTTTGGCAGCTTACGAGAAATAACCACTTTGAGCTTCTGAATTTTTTTGAGCCTTGATTGTCCTTCTAGAAGAGAATTAATGGCTTTTCAAAGTGTGTTGATAGAGCTTGATAATAGCTTGGGAAGGAATGAAATTGGTGTTAAAATAGTGATGGATCTTGATAATGCATCTAAGAAATCATGGAGTAGTGCTTAAATCTAGTACTTCATGGAATCAAACACTCTAGGGTAGTGCTTAAATCTAGTACCCTACGGAGGATGAGCGAGGTAGTGCCCGAAACTGGTACCTCAAGGGAAAAAGGAGAGAAGGAAAAAGTGTTGAGCTTGAAAGAAAGGAGAGAAAAGAAAATTAGAATAGCATGAAGCTGGATAGCCTTAAAGTGTAAAAATCTGCAGTACAAAAGATCTCCGGTTTTAATTCTCTACTAATTGAGTTAATTTATCCATATATTTCCTACCTTAACCAAAGAGCCAACATTACATCCAAAAGAAAAGTTCTTTTTGATCCTATTGTCGAATCATACTTTTAGTGGTGGAGAGTTTGAGACATTTGGCAAGCTTATGGTTACACATGCACTTGAATTGAATCTGAGCATAAACACCATAACTCATAAGTGTACATCTTTTACACTTGAGTGCGGGTGATATATACTTCCCGTGAGGACATGTAAATGGAGCATTTGAATAGGTGGTGATTGTCTTATCTTGTATGCTATGAATTGATTATTACATGTAATAAAAGTTGCATGTTCTAAGTTAATATAATTGCATGTATTTTGTGTATTGTACCTGGTGATTACACTCTCTAGATTTGTTTGATTTTCGTTGCCTCGGGATGAGCAACATGTAAGTTTGGAGGTTTGATGAGAGTGTAAATTCGCATGTTTTGGGCATTGATTTGCGTGGAAATGGAGTACTATTTGGTCTTTTATAGAGACAAATCATTACATTTATGAGAAAGGCACGAATCAAAGGGTACAAGGTCGATTTGAGCATATTCGTATAGGAAAATAGGTGAAAAAGGCTTGAAATTAGAAGACACGATTTTGAAGGCGAAATCAAGGTGTTATTCGACCAAGCTGACTTGTTCAACCTTCAATAGGTGGTCGAACGGGAGGTGACAAGTTGAGCAGATTGCTAGAGTTCGTCCAGAGAGTTAGTTCGACTTGGAGGATCTGCTCGACCAACATTATCTTGGTCGAACAGATGAGAGAAAATCGAGCAAAGTGGAGAAAACGTCCAGAGAGCTCGTTCGACTAGGAGGAGTTTCTCGACCTGGATCAATCTGGTCGAGCAAGAGCGGTTTGGTTGAGCAAATTGCCAAAGTTGTCTAGAATATTTGTTCGACCAGGGTCTTCTTGTTCGACTTGGATGCTGAGGTCCAACGGCGTGTCGCTGAATGTTATTTATGGTAATTCCAGATGTCTTTTACTAAATTTGACGTGTGCTTCAAGAAAAGGCCCATCCTAAGCCCATAAGGAGGTCCTATGAGTATAAAAGAAGATCTTTCGTAGTAGGAAAACACAACACAACACAAGACAAGGCATTAGATTGAGTTGGAGAGAGGCCACAACCATACTACACCCCACAAGGGGGATAACCCCCCAACCATCATCCACATCCTTTTCTTCATCCATCCATCACTTTGAAGATTCGTTCGTGGAATCAAGAGGAGAACCAAGAGGAGAATTCAAGACGGAGAAGGTCGCGATGATGCCCACAACTAGGGTTTTATTCGTTTCCTAATTTATCTTGTATTTTCCGGACATCCGGGTAAGATCTATCCAACACCCATGATTGTTCTTCGTAACATCATGGGCTAGAGCCTTTTTGGTAGAACTATGGTTGTGAAGGTTTTTACCAATTAATTGAACTTTAATGTGTAAATTCCATACAACACTACTTGTGGATTTATTTTATATATAATTGTGCCTCTTTAATTCATACTCACGGTCGTTTTGTGCATCATTAACTTTTATGTAGAGTCTGAATACATATCTTAGTTATTGATTGAGTGCGTTCACTGCTGAGCAGGATTCCATATTATGATTCTAAGTGAGGGACTCTGAAGCTTCATTAGAACTATCATATATGAATACTTATTAATTGAATTGAATTCGGGTTATTAAGTAGGATAAAGAGTATAAATTCATAGTACCTATAAAGGGAGATCATATCAGGTTAGAATACCAATCCTAGGGGGAAATAATTGATACTGATAGTACCTAGAAAAGGGGGTGAAATTATATCTCTTGCTCCGAGGTTATTCACATGTGTTACACGCATGTTTACTTGTGTCTATAGAATAGATATGCATGGTTTAGTGATGCGTCTATATTTCACAAGGCAGAGTTGGACATCAACACACGGAAGGAAAATTAATGAGTGAAACTGGATTCCCCTAAAGCTACCTATTCTCATACTTGATCCACTTTCGTATTCTTCAAGTGATATTTTATTTTATTTGTTATTTAAATTAATTGCTTAGTAGTTTAATAATTAAATCTCAAACTTTATTGCCAACTTGTCTTAATTAATTTAGTAAATAATTAAATTGATAATACGCCGTCATTTGGGTTCGATAATCACTTGGTCGCTTGCTTAAGCTGCAATTGATATCCTTAATACTTGGGGATTAATTTTGCGTGCAATGAAAACGCACATCAGTCCCCGAAGGAGCATGACTTGTGCCAAACTTTGCACGACTCGTGCCATATACAAATAACCAAATTTTTAAGAGTTCTTTATATGGTTGGAAAGCCAAGGAAGAGTGAATTGCGTGAGCATAAAAATCACCTCAATCGGAGATCGAATGAAGAAGTTATGAGCAAACCTGTGAGGTTGCGCAGGCGGCCGACAGGTGGCACGACCCATGCCATGCACAGCACAACTCATGCCGTGTGCCCATCCAGCGCCCGTGCGACTCAGTTGCCGAGAAATGCGCACCACATGGGCGGCATGACCGTTGACAACCCTAGCACGACTCGTGCCACTGCCCAGCGAGCCCGTTTTATCATTTTTTGGCCCGTTCGTGTTTTTTAACGTGAAAAAGCCCACTTTTGAGTCAGAATTCGGGATTTATCATTCCTCAACTATAAAAGGAGCCCTTGGGGTGTTCCACACCCTAGCTCTCCATAATTCTCCACAACTTTTCATCACTTTTCCATACCCACAATACCGTCACCATCCCTTCCACCCATCCCGGAGTGTCCATTAGTATTGCTTACTTGAGAAGGAGAACAAGAAAGTTCAAAATCACGGAGGAAAGAATGGAGAATCACACCATATCTAGGTTTTTATTATTCTTTCTTTCTTACTTTTGAATTATAGACTCATGAGATTATTTTCATATCTAACCATGGGTGTTGCTTGTAACACCATGGGCTATTACTTCTTTGATAGTGCTATGTTTTGAAGGTTGAATTGGTTTGAATTGATGATCTAGACTAGGTTGGATATCTGCAGTATTTTTATTCCTTTACTAATGCTTTGAATTGAGATTTATATTTTTGTCTTATATGGTCTGTCCTCATTCATGATATGTCATTGTCTGATGCATATTTATGCTTGTTGCTTGTGCTATAAATGGATTAATTTTATCTACCTGTTTATGGGTAAAGGGGACTTAACCATATAACCTTTATTCATTAGAATAATTAATATTGGACACTAAATATATCTATTAATTTCCATTCTAAAGGATTTGGTTTTGTTAGGTGGGAATTGAAGATTAATTCTTAAGTACCTATAAAAGGGAAGTCTAGTGCCTTAGTCTATTAGGAATTTAGCATGAAGTACCTAGAAAGGGAGTAGGAATTATTCTTCTGCATCTGAGGGTTTGAACCAGATTTTTGTGTTAAGTTTACTTCACCAAAGGGATTTAAAATTAGAATAAAAAAACAAGGGAACCTGATATATCCTTCAACGCATGCACGAGCTCCTCGAGTTGTTCAACTCGGTCAGGTCAAAGCCTCAGTGTAGAACTCATCTTGCCAATCTTTTACCTTTTTCTATCATTAAAACTCAAACACATTTCATCATCACAGATTCATCAATAATAAAATAGGAGAACTATAAGAAAAACTCAATTGATTATCTAATTGACTCCACATACTAGACACACCAACACAACACACTAAAGATTAAGAAAGTTGCAAAAAATCGATATACCAACACAGGTTAAAGTATTAATACGCCGCAAAAAAACAACCCCCTAACAAACAAACAACCAATGAAAGGAAAAATTATACCCTCAGTGCTCATATAATGAGTTAAGTATATCACACCCCCCAAACTTAGTAAAAAGTAAGTCGAAACTAAGTTTGAAAAGAGATGTAATTGCCGAAATGTGAGCACTACAAATATAATAACTCTTCACCCACACAAAAGAAACACGAAAGTAATAAAACAGAATGGAAAAGCCCCCAACAGGCGCTCATGTTTAACATCGAAGAGTCACGATGGAATACCACTTTGAACTACTGGATCAGATGGCGATCTTCTCGCATCCTCACCTTCAACTACTTTCTTTCTCTCTTCTTGTTGTTGGCGTTCGATCGTTTGGTTAACGTGAACCGTTAGGGTTTCATACATTTCTAATAATCAGCGGAAGCAAGAAATCATAGAAATGTATTACCTTTCACTAGGGTATGTTGAAGAAGAAGGATTCTCGCCGGCAGCCTGCGCACTCTCACGGTTTGGGCATAACTTCATCATCAGATCTTCAATTCGAGTGATCTATTCGCTAAAACAATCCTCTCTTCCGTGGATTTCCAATGATATATCACACGTCCAGTTTTGATATCTACACCATTTTAAAAAATCATGAAAGTTGATGAATAACAGCAGCAAACAACCTCTTGATCTTCTGCTGTATTCCCAAGTCCAATCTCGACTTAATGTGGGCGACGATCTTCGAGATCTTCTCAATCTGCTATTCCCTCTACCATCTTCACGTGTTAGGCGTGTCTCAATTAGGGTTAAAACAGCTGAGAATACTTATATATGGGCTACAACAGGGATCAGGAGGAGAAAATAGAGTCGGGCCTCCATTGGGCATAAGTATCCAAGTTTAGCCCAAAACTTATACTTAAGTCCAATAATAATAATATATTCCACTAAAATATTATTACTGCACTGCCGCTCCAATCCCAAAATTACGTTTTAGGCTCCTTCTTATTATGAGCCCGTTAGTATCCCCGTGTTTAAGATATACAATGTCCATTAATTAATTAAGTTACTGACAACTCCATTAATTAATATCTCATCCGAGAGTAGTACCATTCAACCTCATTATCATGTCAGAATAAATCCACTTGTAGGGTTTACATGATAATCCTTATGAGCTCCTCAAGGGGACATCATCAACCTATACCGGACACAGATTCCTTTTACAATCAACAGCACACCATAGAGACGGCGCTATTTCCCAACTCACCGAGTTTGTTGATTTAATTACATGTAAATCTCATCCATTGATGAATCAATGAAATACATACTGCCTTATGTGTCCCGGTTATTGTATAGGGATTAAGAGCATGAACTTCCATAATAACTGAGATCAAGTTCTTCTATATAGTCAGTATAAGTTGAATGATCTCAAGCGGTCCTGCTCAATACACACAAAGTGTACTAATGTGATTCTATAGTTAAGACAAACTAATATCAAATCACACTATTCTTGGATTGTATACTAAAAGTCTTGCTTTTTATATGAACAACGATTAGACAATATTTGAAATGAGAATGATGTGATCAAACATTTGCAATTATTTACCGTTGTAAAAGTTCATTTACTTTATACTGTTGATAATATGGTGTGCGGCATCACACGGAATATCATATTATTAGTTCCTTATAAAGTATAAACAGTGTTCACAACTGAGATACACGGGGACTATCTATCGGTATGATTGTAGTGTGATTTGACATTAGTCTATCTTGACTATAAAATTGCACTAGTGCACTTTGAGTGCATTGAGCAGGACCGTGGTGAGATCATTCGGTTTATACTGATTAAATAATAGAACTTGATCTCAGTTATTGTGGAAGTTCGTCATCTTAATCCCTATACAATAACCTCGACACGTAAGCCAGTATTTATTTCTTTAATTCATCAATAGGTGAAATTTAACTATTAAATCAATATACTCGATGAGTTAGGAGATGGTGCTGTCTCTATGGTGTGCTGTTGATTGTAGAAGGAATCCGTGTCCTAATGGAATTGGTTGATGATGTCTCCTTGAGGAGCTCATAATGATTATCATGTAAACCCTGTAGGTGGATTATTTTGGCATGATAATAAGGTTGAGTGGTACTAATCTCGGTAATTATATTAATTAATGGAGATGTCAGTAACTTAATTAATTAATGGGTATTGAATCTTAAACACGGGGAGATTAACGAGATCATAATAAGAAGGAGCCCATAAACGTAATTTGGGATTAGGGTGGCAGTGCAATAATATTTCTTTAGTGGAATGATTTATAATTATTGGATTTAAGTATAAGTTTTGGGCTAAACTTGGATGCTTAAGCCCAATGGGAGGCCCAAACCCTAATTTCTCCTCCTGATTCCTGTTGTAGCCTATATAATAGCCAATCTCAGTAGTCCGGATAATTGAGAACACACGCATAAAAACCATGAGAGGCTGATTAGGGCTGTAGATTGAGATTGTCTTGTAGATCATTGCCCACACAATGTCGAGACGTGGCTTAGGAATACAACAGAAGACCAGAATGTCGTTTGCTATTTCTGGCTGTCAATTTCACCGATTTTTCTAAAATTGTTTTTAAGTCCAAACTGCACGTGTGATATACCGTTGGAAGGCCACGGAAGAGAGAATCATTTTGGCATATAGATCACCCAAATCGGAGATTGAATGAGGAAGTTATAAAAAAACCATGACGCTGCGCAGGCTGCCGGCAAGAATGTTTCTTCTTCAACATACCTTGGTGAAAGATAATACGTTTCTTATTTTCTTGCTTCCACTATAAAAATATATGAAACCCTAACGGTTCACGTTAACCAAAAGATCCAAATGCCAACAACTACAACCATCCCGATAGAGAATCCCCGTCTATCTCGATTATAAGCCTCTGTTTATACTTTATAAGGAAACTGATAATATGATCTTTCACGTCTTATCGCACAACATATTATCTATAGTATAAATTAAGTGGACTATTGCATCGAATATATAAATAAATTATAAGACGCAATTATTTGATCAATGATTCTCATTTCAAATATAGTTAAACATTGTTAATACAAAAAGCTAGGCTTTTAGTATACAATCCAACAATCTCCCACTTATACTAAAAGACTATGCTGTCATGTCCACTGCCATACATTTGATTCTCACTCCCACTACACGACCATCAAAAGCTCTCGCCTTAAGACCCTTGTAAAAGGATTTACTAGATTATCATCTGATGCAATCTAGGCGACTACAACCTTTTCCTCATCATGCGATTTCTCGTATAAGGTAGTACTTGAGCTTAATGTGTTTAATTGCTTATGGACTCATGATTCCTTCAAATTTACAACTGCACCATTACTATCACAATAAATTGTAATAACCTTGGGCAAACTCAGAAAATACAACCAAGTCCATCATGAAGTTTCTAGAGTCATACAGATACTTTGGTTGCCTCAGAGGCTCCAATTCATCATTTATCCATGGTGGAGCCCGAAATATATTTTTATATAACACTCCTCCATATTATGGCTCTACATCTGAAAATTAAACACATAACCTTGAGGTGGATTTACTGCTGTCCCTATCTAATTTAAAAATCTGAATCTTTGTAATCCACAAGAAACAATGAATATGTCCGGTAAGCCCACATATAATTCCTAGTGCTTTTCAGGTACACAAAATATATGTCTTACCGCAGTCCAACATTCTTGCTTTGGTTACCTTGATACCCACTGACCATGCGTTTAGCAAAACAGATATCCATTCTCGTGCATAGCATTGCTTAGATTAAGCTTCCTTATCACCGAAGCATAAGAAACCACTTTCATCTCATTTATCTTCTTTTGTACTTAAGACACAATTCCTTAGATAAAATCACATGCTAAAACGTGTAAGGATTGTATCAATTCATGAAGCTTTACATAAGCATAATATCCCATCTTGTGATCACCATAATTGCAAAGATATATCTCGCTTCTCTTAAGTCCTTCGTTTCATACCACTTAATCAACCATACTCATACGCCCGACAATACTCTTTTATTGTCTCCAATGAGCAAGATACCATTTATGTATAGTACAAGACATACCACCACGTTTTCATCACTCTTTTCAATACACAAGGCCAATCCGAACATTGATTAAATCCATGTCACTGGATTACCTTATCAAAATGGATGTACTTGGAGTTTAAAGCTTGCTTTAGTCCATCAATGGACAATTTTAAGCTCATATTCAAAATGCTCTTAGCCATTTGCAATGAGTCACTCTGGTTGTTTCATATAGATGTTTTCCTCAAGACATCCAATCAGGAAAGCTGTCTTGACATCTATTTGCTATTCCTCATATTTCATATGAATAGCAACAGATAAAAGAATCTGGATTGACATAGGCATAGCTACCGGCGAATAAGTTTTCTCATAATCGAACCCTTTCTTTCTGAGTATACCTTTTCGCAATAAGCTTTGCTTCCATGGTTTTCACCTTACCGTATGATCCTCTTTTATTTTGTATGACCACTTCCAATGGGCTTTAAACCATTTAGTGGTCCTACAAGCTCCCAGACTTGATTCACAATCCATAGATCCTATTTCAAAAATCATTGCAACTTGCTAAGATATCGCATTTTTATCTTGTAGTGCTTCGTCATATCCGTGGGATAATTTCATGTTTACTAGGGACCAAGTCTCACGACTCTCCCAAAACATATAACTATGAGGTTGAAAAACAATCCTCCCACTATGAGAAGGCACTACATGTAATTGTGTATTAGATGTGACACGCGATGCAGTTTACTTGTGGTATATCCTCTTGTACAATTGGTACTATACTATGTATTTTCCCTCTAATTTTCTTTAGAACAACTTATACATGGTTATGTGATTTATTTCATTGTCCTTCTCCAAAAATCTAGTATTTGTTTTAACAATCACCCTTCGATCTTTTGGACTAAATAAATAAAACACCCTTTATTTTTCTAGGATATCCCACAAACAGAGAATCATCATATGACATGTTGTTTCTAGAGAATACCCATAAAATGAATTTAGTAATTTTCAAATAATTCATCATCTATCTAATCATTTCCATTAGAGTCCTATTCCCTTTATTCGCTACACCATTCAGCTGGGGTATGCCTGGTGTAGACAACTTGAGATTTAATCTCATCCTATGATAAATAGCTCCTAAACTATCCTAAGAGGTACTCGCCACCACGATAAAATCGTAATGACCACCTCTCGCCTAGATAGTCTTAAGATCGCATAAATCAGAATGAACAATTCTCAACATATCTTTGTATGGCTCTATACCCCTTTGCCTTAAAAGACCTTTAATTATTTTACTTCCAAGCAAGACTCGCAAGTCAGATAGTTTCCACTTCAGATAAACCCAACGATCCATCGGCTATCAACCTTTGAATCCTACTCGAGTAAAATTGATCTTGTCTTAGATTCCAAAAGAATATTTAGCTCATCTCCGAAGGTTCCTTTCTCTTATTAAGATTAGAAGATGCATTATCAATTACTATTTGTTGCATCTGTGGGATAAACATTATTTGAGAGTGTACAAATTGTCACTAACGTACCATAACAGATTATAACTCCATCCCTTATCACTATGACCACGTCATTTAAATGAAATGGAGTATCCATCCATGAATGCATAGAAATTGAAATGAAATTCTTTCTATGAAAATATACATAAAGACAATTTCTCATAATCAAACGTTTATTTCCTATCAGAAGATAAATAAACAACAGCCACTACAACAGCCACTACTCTTGTAGTCTTATCCATGTACACAATAATCTCATCATCACTTAATTGCAGACATTTAGTGATTCTGGTATCTACACACAACATGTCAGTAGATGCCATCACTAATCATGCTTCAATAACTAGTGAATGAGATACTAACCTTGTTCACATCTTTATGAAATTGACTTTCCTTTGCCACATGTTTTGTCAGAAGTTCCCCACCATATACAACCTCTCGTATTTCAGGTAGAACTTGCTCAAAACATCCAGACAAATTATGAAGAATAAATTGATCTAGGTTTTCCCTTCAATTTCTATTCCAAGCATTCCCAATTCATTCATCAACTTATCCATGACCTCTTGCCTTTCTAACTTACTCAAGTATCTGAAGAGTCACATGAGACCATTATATTTCTATGAACCTCTCATCTCTTCACCAGAGACTTAAACAGGCATCATGGAACATCCTTAGTGAGAACACATGTTTTCCTAAGCAGTAAAAATTGAAACCAAGATTCTTTTCTAATTATTTAATTTTGGACAAGTAAATATGTTTCTTTTAGTAAACAATAAGCGAGATAAAACCATTTGAAAATTTAGAGAATCATAAATAAGTACACCAATCAAATCTTTGAATTTACCCATTTATATTGATTCCCTCAAAACAATATAAAATTAAAATTCACCGACATCTTAAGCATCGTGAGTCTGCATGCCACGATAGTGTGGATGTATACAAACCTGAGCATCTACAAGAGAAGGTTTTACCCATTAATTTAATTTATCAACCTAACCTCATGACAAATAATTAATAGTCGATTCCTCTTTAGCCATGCAAATAACAGCAGTGACTCCGATGGGGAGGATACTTATTATTTGCACCTAAGTGTACACCATTATTTGATCCTAAGTCCATTGCGCAAGCTTATGTGCCTTACAGATGGAGAAGTACACACGCCCTCGAGTAACTTTCTACAATCATCAATTACAAGTTTGTACCAGTGAACTGCATATAAACTCATCTGATGGGGAGGAATGCACTATAGCCAACGTGCAAGTTCATATACGTCACGTTACAAACATAATTATTTAATGAAGTCTGTACCAGTGATCCGTGAATGAACTCATCCGAAGGGGAGGAATGCCCTAATGTCGATGCACAAGTTCATTCACATCACTTACAAACTAATAATGGAAGCTGCGAGAATTATTTATCAATCCCCGCTCCCACTTAGTTACTTAACACCGAGGGTTTTACATGCATAAAATATTTAAATAATAAAATACGCACCCTAGCATGCTCCTATTATGGAAAATAAGGCAGTAAATCATAGAGAACATGCATACATATATAACAATAATTAAATAATTAAATCAATTATAAATAGTTATATATCGGTGAACTCGATTGTTCGCCACCAAGTACGAATGTTGGCAAAGACCTCCAGATTATCAAATTTTTGAGAATTTTCCAGATTATCAAATTTTCAAAACTTCCAGATTATCATATTTTCGAAAATCTCCAGATTATCAAAATTTTAAAATTTTCAGATTATCAAATTTTTGAAATTTCACTACACCAAAAATGCTGACTTATTCACCAGCCAGCCGATGTTGAAAGTAGGCGCTGATAGACATCGATTTTTAGCCGGTGTCTTTTCCCTTGAACAGACATCAGTTGAATCTTTTGGCATCGGTTATCCACCGATGTCTTTCCAAGAAAAGACATCAATGAAGACACATTAGACATCGGTTATTAACCAATGTCTATCCTCTTAAAGACATCAGTTAATACCTTTTGACATCGTTTTTCTGCCGATGTCTTTTTAAAAAAAGATATCGATTTTGCACCAAAACACATTATTTTTCCACCGATGTCTATTTGAGCACAAATATCAGTGTTACACCAATAGACATCGATTTTTACATGATGTCTTTCATATTTTTATTTTTATTCTTATTCTTATTGAATTTTATACGTAAATTTATATTATTATTAAAATAAAATTAAACACAATTATTTTATATAACTCAAGACATACCAAATTTTATAAGAACTTCAAATACACATAAAATCATCATCTAAATCGATATTCTAAAAGTAAAAAAAATCTAATTAATTACATCCAAGATTGGGTTCAGACGAGTCTTCTTTAATTTTGGGAATATGGGTAAATGAGAGAAAGTATTTATTTATTTTTAGAAAAATAAATTTTAAGACTTCAAAGATTGTTAAAACCGATGTCAATCAGCAATATTAAGTGAGTATTTTCAATAAACATCAGTATCAAAGACATCGGTTTGAAGATCCAATGTCTAACAAAGTATTAACATCATGTGGTAAGACATCAGTTAGAAGAACTGATGTCTATCAGCATCTTCCTTTAAGAGTTAAGAATATACATCGGCTGAAAGACATCGGTTAGTGAAAACCGATGTCTATCAGCGTATTTTCAATAAAAACCGATGTCTATTAGCATACTTTTCGCTGATAGACATCGATTAAGCATAAGATATCGGTTTTTTATAAAAAGACATCACATTTCATGAAAAGCCGATGTCTATTCTGCGATGTCAATCAACATTTTTGGTGTAGTGTTTCGATATCGACAGTCGATATCGTCCAGATTATCAAAATTATCGATATCGACCAAATTTTTAAAATCGTAGATATCGACCAGATTATCAAAATCGTTAATATCGACCAGATTATCGAAATAATTGATATTGACATGCAATCATATATAACAATAATAGACAATTAAATCAATTATGGTAGTTATATATCACAAATTAAATCACCACTAAATAAGGAAGTCTTATCCGTCACACCAACTGTTGAACCGATGGCTTACGCAGCAAGCAAGATTACTTACGTCCTAAGTCGTTCGTTAGCCGTAATCTGCTGCCGTCAAAACATTTAGGGTATCCAAGTATAGCTTTAATATTCTAAACCCTAATTACATTTGGCACATAAACCCTAGCCTAACGTATCACGCTTCACCACAAAATCGAAGCTCCGATACCAATTGTTGGCATTCGATCTTTTGTTAACATGAACCGTTAGGGTTCCATACGTTTCTAACAATCAGCGAAAGCAAGAAAATATAGAAACGTATTACCTTTCACCAGGGTATGTTGAAGAAGAAGGATTCTAGCTGGCAGCCTGCATAGCCTCACAATTTTGGGCATAACTTCCCTATCTGATCTCTGATTCAAGTGATCTATACGCCGAAACGACCCTCTATTCAGTGGCTTTCCAATGGTATATCATACGTCAAGTTCTGATATCTACACGATTTTATAAAAATCATGTAAGTTGACAAATAACAGCAGCAAACGACCTCTTGATCTTCTGCTGTATTCCCAAGTCCAATCTCGACGTTGTGTGGGCGACGATCTTCGAGATCTTCTCAATCTGCTATTTTCTCTATCCTCTTCACATGTTAGGCGTGTCTTAATTAGGGTTAGAACAGCTGAGAAGACTTATATATGGGCTACAACAGGGACCAGGAGGAGAAATTAGAGTCGGGCCTCCATTGGGCTTAAGTATCCAAGTTTAACCCATAACTTATATTTAAGTCTAATAATAATAATATATTCCACTAAAATATTATTACTGAACTGTCGCTCCAATCCCAAAATTATATTTTGGGCTCCTTCTTATTATGAGCCCGTAAGTCTCCTCGTGTTTAAGATATACAATGCCTATTAATTAATTAAGTTACTGACAACTCCATTAATTAATATCTCATCTAAGATTAGTATCACTCAACCTCATTATCATGCCGGAATAAATATACCTGCAGGATTTACATGATAATTCTTATGAGCTCCTCAGGGGACATCATCAACCTATAGCGGACACGGATTCCTTCTACAATCAACAACACATCGTAGAGACATCACTATTTCCCAACTCATCGAGTTTGTTGATTTAATTATATGTAAACCTTACCCATTGATAAATCAAAAAAATACATACTGCCTTACGTGTCGAGGTTATTATATAGGGATTAAGAGCACGAACTTCCATAATAACTGAGATCAAATTCTCCTATATAGTCAGTATAAGTTGAATGATCTCAAGCGGTCATGCTCAATACACACAAAGTGCACTAATGTGATTCTATAGATAAACTAATACCAAATCACACTATAACCATCCCGATAGAGAGTCCCCGTCTACCTCGGTTGTGAGCCTCTGTTTACTTTATAAGAAAATCGATAATATGATCTTCCACGTATTGTCGCACAACATATTATCTACAGTATAAAGTAAGTAGACTATTGCATCGAACATATAACTAAATTATAAGACGCAAACATTTGATCAATGATTCTCATATCAAATATTGTTAAACATTGTTCATACAAAAAGCTAGACTTTTAGTATATAATCCAATACTTGTCTACACTTAGCACCTCACCTTTCTTGGTCACAAAAATATGATCCTCAAAATTTACTTCCTCCCATGGTTGTCTAGACTCCTCCTTGTCAATCTTCCACTCAAATTCACAGTCATCTGTCTTAGAAAAATCTAGATTAAACAATTTAGAAATCACATCTATGTTCTTGTACGATTGAGTCTCCATGGGCATCTTCATTGCTTGATCAAGAGAGAAAACCACATCTTCATTGTCCATCTGCAGTCTAAGCTTCTCGGCTCTCAACCTCTTTGCTCTCCCTCACTTCTTCTCAACTATAAGCTCAGTATTCTGCTTATGGGATGGCACTGTAGTAGCATTAACGTCAGGTAAAGCATTATGCATGGAAAATAGTGTAGGACAAGACGGTTCATCCTCGATTTGACCATGAGTGCTGGTCGAACCAGGTGTGTCGTGGTCGAACCGGGCTTTAAAAAGTATGGCATCTCCTAGACATGTCGTTTGACCATGGTTCGACCAACAGGGTTGGTCAAACCAGGACTAGGTTGGTCGAACCCGACATTTGAGAATTCTGGACAAGCTGGTTTGACCTCGGTTCGACCATGAGTGTTGGTTGAACTGGTCGTCTGGACGCTTTGGAGGTTTTCCAGGTGCTTGGTTCGACCTCGGTGATGTATTTTGACCTGATATTTTGGTCGAACGATGGTCGAATCGAGCTCCTGAAGCTCCAAAATCTATTTTCAGCATCATCGATCCCTCATACTTGTTTCAGACCTTAAAGTGATGGCATGGCACTCTTTCGGGTTCATTATACCTTGAGACGGAAACTTTTCTTTCTCCAATGTCTGCGTCAATTGATTCACATTCCCGGCCATCTACCCCATCATCAAAGTAAGGTCCTTCAACTGCTTCGATAAATCTGCATGGGTAGAATTCATAGTAGCCTCAAGTCTATCCACTCTTGTATTATTCTTAGCCATGTATCGATTGAAGGTATCTTCAACACTCTTCACTTCTTACTGCTGGATACTAGGCCCCTTTGTTTCAAATCTATAATCTGCTTCTGCTGACACTCTAGTAGCTTGTTGGTGTTAGCTAGACTAGAGATGATCTCATCATCCCTATTCGGCTTCACTGCTTGATGTTCAACCTTTACTACCTTACCCAATACATAAGTATAGTGGCCCTATTCGTTGTAGTATAGTGGCAAGTATTCCCGCCTGTTACGCTGGTGACCCGGTAACGCCACCAAGAACTTGATATGCATTTTTTTTGCTAGCAAAATTAATTCCCAAGTATTAAGGATATCAATTGCAGCTTAAGCAAGTGACGAAGTAAAATATCGAACCCAAAGGATGGCATATTATCAATTTAATTACTTACTAAATTAATTAAGACGAATTGAGGCAATAAAGTTGAGGTATAGAATTATGAACTACTAAATAATTAATTAAAATAACAAATAAAATAAATAACACTGGAAGAATACGAAAGTGTCTCAAGAATGGAGAATAGGTAGCTCTACGATAATTCAGTTTCACTCATTAATTTTCTTTTCGTGTATCAATGTCTAACTCTGCCTTGTGGATTATGGATGCATCACTAAATCATGTATATCTACTCTATAGACATAAGAAAACATATGTATAACACGTGTGAATTACCTCAGAGCAAGAGATAAATTTCACCCCCCATTCTAGGTATTATCAGTATCAATTATTTCCCCCTTGGATTGGTACTCTAACCCGATATGATCTCCCTTTATAGGTACTATAAATTTACCCTCTTTATCCTGCTTATTAACCCCAAATTCAATTCAATTAAAAAAAAATCATATATGACAGTCTAATGAAGCTTCAGAGTCCCCTCACTTAGAATCGTAACATGGAATCATGTTCAGCAGTGAACGCGCTTAATCAACAACTAAGATATATATCCAGACTCTATATAACATTTGAAGATGCACAAAATGACTCTGAATATGGATTAAAAATATATAGTCATATATAAAATAAACCACAAGTAGAGTTGTACGGAGTATACATACGAAAGTTTAATTAATTAATAAAAACCTTCAAAACCTTATATTTACCAAAATAGTTCAAGCCCATGATGTTGCGAAGAACAATCATGGGGGTTGGATAGATCTTACCCATATGTCTGGAAAATACAAGATAAATTAGGAATGAATAAACCCTAGATGTGGGCGTCGTTGCGTCTTTCTCCATCTTGAATCCTCCTCTTGACTCCACAGACGAATCTTCAAAGTGATGAATGGATGGAGGGAATGATATGGATGATGGTTGGGGGGCGATCCCCCCTTGTGGGGTGCAGGATGATTGTGTTTTTTTATTCTTGGGGTGATCTACATGCCCTTTTATACTTGTAAGCTCTCCTTATGGACCTTGTATGGGCTTTTTAAGATGAAAACACACAGAAACATGCACTAGGGGTGTAAAAATACCGATTTGGAGCTGTCTAGCATGGTGGTTCATCCTGTAGGCTTGGTCGAACTATGGTCGAATCAAAATTGACGATTTAACGCAGTTTTAGGCATGTGGTTCGACCATGGTTTGACCTTCATGGCTGGTCGAACCACATCATCATGGTCAAACCACACTTTAATAACTTTCAGGCTTTTGGTTCGACCCAAATCAGTGGTCGAACCACTCGTGTCGTGGTCGAACCAACTTGCGCAGTCTCACCCATTCGTGCATAACTTCCACATACAAGCTTTGATTTGAGTGATTCTTACACTCACGCGATCCTCTCTTCGTTGGCTTTCTTTCCATGTAAAGAACTCACAAAAAATCCAACATTTGAAAGTGTAAAAATCCATGGAAAGTAGCACAGCCGTTCTGTTCGGCACAGTTTGCGCGACGTCACCATTTTGATCATAACTTTCTCGTTTGAACTCCGATTGAGGTGTTCTTTTCGCCAAAATGATCCTCTCTTCTGCAGTATCACACTTTTCATTCAGAGCTCTAAAAACAAAAAAAAATTACACAAGTTGAACGTGAGTTTTTCAGCATTCTTGCACAAGTTGCATTTTTTCTTCAACTTTGCACTTTTGATCCTTTTTCTACCTAAAACACAATAAAACACATCATATGCATATTTTTCTCACATATATTGAATACAAGACACTTGTGCTAATGTATAACAACAATTCCCATCAAAAAAGTGTTAGATTGGATACTAAAACACGCTTATTTTCACTCTCATCATTAGACCGTCTCACGTGAGACTATTTTAGACTTTTTAAACTAGTTATCACTTTTCCTATAAAATATAATCACTTTCGGTATAAAATGTTATCACTTTTCATTTATACTATAACTTATTCATGAAATAGCATTATCACTTTTTATTAATTGACTATCACTTTTCATTATAGAAGTTATCACATTTCATCTGTCTCACATAAGCCCTTACGTGAGTCGGTCTCACGCAAGTCTTTGCCTTTTTTTTTAATCCTTACAGTTTGTTTGTAATAATCTACTGATGGATTATTTATGACCGAACTAAGTTTCTAATCATTTTAACATCATTTTGAAACAATCTCAGTCTTGAATTATCTGACACTAAAAATATTTCTATTTCAAGGAAAGATTACTAATATTAGTTTGATCTTTATTTCTATAGCAGTTTGTTTATTTCCTTTGTGCACTTTCACAGCCAACGAGATTTCATAAATTTATGATTGAAGAACTGCATGGTGAATGTGGATTTCAGTAAGGGATAAATTAGGATGAAGATATAAGTATTAATATCCTTGATTCAAATTCTGGTGACAATGAGTGAAGAAACCTTGCTGACTCCACATTAGTTGATATATGGAAAGGAGAAGTTGACTTAATGGAGTTTGTTTGGTCAACATGGCCAGATTCCTTCAAATTTATAAAATTTATGTGTACAAGTGTGATTAATTATAAATATGATATTTGCTAATTAGCTAAACCTTACATGGATTCCAAATATTAAATATGATATTTGCTATTTTTTTCCTACATTTTCATTTCCATGTATATCTTCTCTGCTTTTAAGTATCTCAAGTGATTTCTTTCTCTGATTACCCGATAATAGGTTTTCTATGAATTTGATTCATATATTTCTGCATATATATATATATATATATATATATATATATATATATATATATATATATATATATATATATAAAAGTAAGAAGTTATATTTTGGGTTGGAGATTCGTGACACTCCACATAAGTCTCACACAAGTTCATAGTGTTTTATGATGTCAAAGATGCACAATTTGTACTTTGTGTAATGAACATAAGCAACATTGCTGGAGAGCATATTAAGACTAAATCAGGCCCATCTGTTGACTCCAAAAGGTGAATCACTTCAACCTCTTCATCTATATGTTACCACTGTTATTTCTATCATTTTCATATTCTTTCTTGATTAGCCTCTGCCTCTAAAATTACCCTTGCTAACAATCAACTTAAATTTAGCATTTTTTTTAATATTGGTGAAGCAGCATGTACAATTTGGTTGGTAATGAAGCACAACGCGAGAGAAGTTGCCAAATCCATTACAGGCCGCCACCAATCTGGATAAAATCACCCCATTTAGGTCTGTTCTTTACCATCTTACAGTAAGAATATTTTTTGTTCTTATTTTTGCCTTATCTCATTTATTTGAGTCTAATTAATTAATGCACTTTTTTATCGAGATATTATTTAATTTAATAAGTTTTATCCCTTCTCCATTTTCTTACATGAATGGAAGATTAAGTGACAATGATGGTCTAAAACTATCATATTTTAATATAAAAATTGGATATAAAGTTTTCATTTCCCCTGCAATTATCTTATTTAGTATAAATTATTACACTATGAGGCCCATATTGTCTATGAGCACATTGTACCACGATTAAAATGACAAAGATTATATATAAAATATGAAATTACACTTCATTGTGCAAATCAAACCTCGCTTCAAGATTTGAGGGTGTCCTTTAATAGCTCAAGGTTGGTATTTTTGTCTGCAATTAAACTATGATTATTGAGGTGATTTTGTCTTATGTGATTTGATTACACTCCGTAAAATGGTATTTTAGGTATCATTGAACTACAAAGTCACTGCAGAAGGCTTTTTGGAAGCTATTGCACACGCATGTCAATACAAGTTGTTCATCTTTCATTCATCTTTGACATGATTATCTATTCAGTTAATATTTGACTGAATGTGCATATTTTTTTGGAAAAAAAGACTCTTTGTTTGCTCAATGGATATGTCCTGATAAAAGTCTTGATTGCATGGTACCTTACTATGTAGGTAAAAGTAAAAACGAATAGCTGAGTATTTTCCTTAAAACATTCATAGTGCTTTCTCACTGTCTCCATATGATGCCCATACAAAAAATTAAGTCTAAAAGTAAACAATACTAAGGTAATTCTAGCTAATAAATGATTTAGTGATATTATATATTTGGTTTGTTTGTTAACATTTCAGTACTTTCGACAGAGTACCGATCTTTGGGCTTTTGGACAACCCAGAAATCTTGAGGCTTACATTTTGAAGGATTAGGTACTACTCTACAAATCTGAACTACTGTAACTTCTCCATTAAAAGCCAGTGAGATGTGCATACTTTGATTTATATAAAAAAAAAAGTCAGTGAGAATGGAATGTTTATCTTGCAAGATAACGTGGTATTATTATCTTTTTTTTTTCAAGATATTTTTGTAAGATTTCCCACCATCCACATTTCTTTCTTCCATTCCATATAGAAAATTTTCAAGATAATGTGGCATTATGTTTTATTCTAAAGGATTGTTTGATATATTTTTTTTCCAAGTGCAAAATAGGAAGGTCAGTATATGAAATGGAATATCTAAATTATTCCATCGTCTGTCTCTTATCATTTTATTTTTGTTTGTTAGGTAGACACAATTTAGTGTATCCAATTAAATTTTATGTTTGATGTTATTGATGCAACTAAGAATAGTCATTGCATATTACCAATATGCTTATATTACATACTCCCTCCGTCTTGCAATAATGCTTACGCTTCCTTTTCTCACATACTCCCTCCGTCCCGCAATAATGCTTATACTTCCTTTTTACATGTGAAAATACCAAAGCGGGTTTAATTTTATGTTATAATAAAAAATCATAGGCTTTTGCCATTATTGAGCTAAAATATTGTTAGTTGTCCCAGTCTATTTGTTAAGAATCTTTATGTTGAATGTTGTTAAAACTTTCACCATGGTTGTTGATGCAATGGGCCATTAATTTTTTTATCATCCTTATCAGAATTGGCATTTCTTTGAAGTTGGTTGTTCAAATGTGATAGTTGTTATGGTGTTGCATATGCTTTATTTGGGATACCGAAAAGTTGGCTCAACTAATGTACAATGACTTGCTGAAAAATTATATTACTTGAAAGTTTTCTCCCAAGAGTTCGTTATTTGTCGTCATTTTATTTTGTACTGAAAACTATCCTGTTTTAATTTTTCTTTGCTAATATGTACTACTAGATTATTGAAAAATACCAAATGTAACTATATGCTTATATTGCCAGCTTTTTTTGATTTTTTTTAAGAATGTTCAACCATGATTTGTTGATTTTGCTCTACCAAACATTAATCTATGCTGGTGTGCTTAGATTCCACCGTTTTGGTTTTTCAAATTTTTATAAAGAGAAGAGAAATATCTTTTTTTATAGGTTATTACATAACATAGTTAGCTGTTGCTTTTTCTGTACTACAATGGATATACTTTAGACATTAAATTCAACATCAAGGGGGTTGCTATAACAACACATTCATAAATATTTTATATTTTTATAATCTCTGTTCTTATATTTTTATAAAATTAAGTAGAACTAGTGATATTTTTCCTATGTATTTCTATTTTTGTGTTTTCTTCTCCTACTTGATGATATGGTATTTAAATATAATTTTCTCAATTCTAATGAAATTAGATTGTTTCATAAGTTTTTAAAAAACCCTAATATCTCTTTAATTTATTAAATTAGGTACGATGTATAAGTTGATTTATTTATTATTATTCATTTAAATGAATAACTACCAACACATAAACGTAGTTGTGCATATATTTAATTGTGTATTCATCCGAAACAATAGGCTTTGTACGTAAGATTGTCGATCTTGCTGGATTTATTACTAAAATGTTCTTGTGGGCTTGGTGAAATCAGATGAGGTAACCTTTCTTGAAATGGAAACTGTATGTGAACATTTTTTAATTGATTCTTAATGGAATTTTAGGAGCATTTCTTTTTCACACGTTCATGTGTTGATTTATAGGGAATATTTTCAAGAAAAACTTTAAAATATTTAACAGTTAATCCAAGTGTAAATCTCATGGGGAAAAGAGTAAAAAAGGAGTGTTAGTGCGTGGGGTTGTATTGTAGATGAAGAATTAGTAGTGGTTAAATTTATTATATGTGAAGGGAGAATTAATAATTTATATTTGTATGTATAGATAATTTATTCCATTTTAGTGGTTAAGATTGAAAAGGATGTTGTACTATAAAAATGAAAATTGATAACCAATTGTACCCTGAAAAGGATAATTGGTACTTGTCATATGATGTCATGATATCATGCAAGTTTTTGTGTATATTTATACATAGATGTAATTATCATATTATATTTTGTGTAGGCTGAACTTAGAACTTATGTACAAAACAATCTGTGGAACCTGACTATCCAAAATTGGTATACAAGAAGAATTAAAGATGGATGTGGCCACAACTCTATAATAATTATTCCACATAATATATAGGTTAGCTCTGTTTTTTTTTTTTTACAATGTCTATCCGTGATTTTTTTTACTTCGTAAATTTAAACCATCTAAATTTATGATTAAAGATGGGACAATACATTATTTTCTATCTAATAATATAATAACAATTGGAGTGAGTATGCTATATTTATTTATGAAATAATGTGATAGCTGTATTAATTATTACCTTAACCATTTACCTTTATGGGTAACAGGCTCCTTTGTATTGATTTTTTTCATTTCAATGAATGATAAGGTGGTATTATTTTTGGAATTATTTCATTGGCATTTATGTTGTTTCATATTATTTATTTAAGATTTGTATGATCAATTGTACTTCATTTTATGAAGTATCAATATCAAATCAACTCTGTAAACTTTACTTGAAAAAGATGACGTGTAGCGGAGGAAATTTGCAGGAATTATTTTTTACTTTTTGCTGGAATTATATTTTTAGGGAAGTATTTATAAATGTGAGATTTATTGTTAATGACTAATAATAAATTAGATAAATATTATACTCCCTCCCAAGATAAGGTTTTAAGGGAAATATTTAGAAACATAGGAAATAATATTAAATTAGATAAATAAATATATTATACTTCATTCTTTTCAATATAAGGTATACATTTTCTTTTTTTACAAGTGTGGCTCATACAAAATAATTTATATTTTTAAATGGGGTTTACACATATCACTAATACATTTACCGCATGTATATAGTATTAAAATAATCTCTCAATTTTTGTGCAAAAATATTATGAAATAAATAATCTCTTAATTTATGTATAAACAAACGTATACTTAATTAAGGATAGAGAGAGTATCTTTTTAAATTGCATTGTTATACCTATTAGCATGCAATTGGACGGTTTCTATAGTACATAAAAATAATAAGTATTATTTGAAAGTGTCTACGTAAGATCTGTTTGAAAAATTTTGTAACATATGCATTGGTGATGTTATAACGTTTACGTGTTGTAGAGATAATGAGTTGATGTTTAAAATTCATGATGGTGATGAATTTAACAGAAAAATGAAAGGTGGACTCATTACATTAATGATCTTTTTTGTTTATAAAATATATTGTTCAAAAGATTAATCCTTTTTGTTAATATAATTTAATTAAATTAAAATTTTGGTTTATAATTTTATAAATTCAGTCAATCTTTTTGCATTTAATATTAATAAGCATATCGGACATGAAAACATACATGAAATAAATAATTTTATCAAATTGATATAAAATAAATTCGATGAATACAAAGAGATAACATATATGAATTACTTCGTTCCCAAAATTCAACGTCTTAGGGGTAAAATTAACAAATATTCAAAGACGATAAAATTTAATTTATAATATGTAATCTTCAAATTTAGTTAATTAGTAATCTTTATGATTATACATCTTGTAATTGATCCTATAAACTTTATTCGACTTTTAAATAATTAGTATCAACTTTAAAAAAAAAATATTTGTTAAACACAATCCCGTGCAATGTATGGGTCGAAACGCTAGTAATGATAATTACAAATAAAAGGAAATAAATCAAGACCTAATTATATTAATTATTATATATCTTCATCAAATCTTCATCCAATCTTCATCAAATCTCTATCATTCTCCTCCGCTTTGAGACGATTCATCCTCGAATCGTATTGTATCGTATCACAAACAAAATAAGTTCATATGCGCGCTGGAATATCTTTGAATTCATATATTCCAAAATCCTTCCAAAGTCCAACTCCGTATTCAACATCTTTGCTTATTATGAGATTCACAAAATATGAATTTTTTGGATCAAAAGCGTCATCATATGCATTATTGACTTCAATGAGATTCACAAAATGTGAATCTTTTGGATCAAATGCATCATCATATGCATTATTAATTTCAATATCTGCATCAACTTCTTCGTCGAAAATTTGTGGCTATCATAGCCATCATAGGAATTATCTTCATCAAAGATCGGTGAGCCATCAAAGCCACCGTAGAAAACTCCAACATCTTCCTTATCAAAGATCGATGGGCCATTATATCCATCAAATGATATGGGATTGGATACTAACAAATCACTTTGTTGGTAGATTTGTGTAACACCATCTTCGTACGATGACTGATCATTATAAAAGTTATCATAAACCACTGAAAATCTTGAATCCAACATTGAGAATTTGGCTCTGATTACTAACTGATGCAGCGAGAGCATATTAAAGATAAAGATATGTAGAACAATTCTATAATCCGTTAATTCCTACGAATACCAGAAAATAGACTACTCAAATACGTTGATTCGTATGAATACCATAGAAGAGGTTATGAGACAACTCTCATTTTTATTAAACAAATTAAATTCTATGATACAATAATTTGACCACCCATTTATAGGTGAAACAAGATCTAACATAATAATAATAATTACAAATAAAAGGAAATAAATCAAGACCTAATTATATTAATTATTATATATCTTCATCAAATCTTCATCAAATCTCCATCAAAACCCAACAAGTTTGATGTATGCTCATTGGATACAAAGGAAGTATTGCATATATCTGTTGATTGCTATATATGATGAGTTAACTAATACAATTTCCATGGTTGAATGTCTACGTGAGTTTATGCTTCTATTGTCCAAGAATTACTAAAACTAGAAAAAGGAAGTGTTTTCCATGATAAAATGGAAGAATTAGAGGAAGCAAAATTTCCATGTGTGAGATGAAAATATGAACGCAAATCAGAAAGCAGCAAATTCGGCTACCACAGTTTTGAGAGAATGGACAACAACTAGGAAAACTCATTATGATAAAAGGACTTCAACTACCGCATATAAAACATGGCATAAACCTCTTGTAAATTATACAAAAGTGAATGTTGATGCAGGTGTTTTCCTGATACGGCGGAGATATGTGTTGGGATGATCATTTAAGATGATGAAGGTGCATTTATTACATGTTAATCGATATTGATTTCGAGAAAATTTTGGTAGATGAGGGTGAAGCTATGATACTACATAAAACTTTGTCGTGGTTTAAGGAGATAGAAATGCAACAAGTTATATATTAGACTGATTCTAAAATCGTCTTCCATGCAGTTTCATCTGCTCAAATGAAGGCTCCTGTATTTGGAGATATACTATTTTGCCATCTCTATAAATTGAAAGTTAAAAAGTTTGTACTGATTTAAGTTATTATTTAATGGATTAATTGCAAATAAGTTCATGAACTTTACTCCTATTGCTAATTAATTCCCACCTTTGAGAAATTACAAAAAAACCACCACATTTAAGTATTGTTGCAAAACACACCCTATTTGTGACTAAAAGTAGGGTTTTTTGTATGAGTTTTGCAACAATACTTAAATGTGGTGATTCATTTTGCAATTTCTCAAAGATGGGGATTAATTTGCAATACGAGTAAAATTCGTGGTTTTTTTTTGCAATTAACCCTTATTGATTTGATATATTGATGAGCTTATCTCTTATGAATCCAATTTTATATACTTTGATTTTATAAAATTACTCTTTAGTAAATGAAAAATCAATCTTTGAGTGAGTCTGGTGTGAACTATGTTCATATATAAATCCTCCTATTTAAAAAATTGTAAAGACAATTATACCCTTAAGTATTTTGAACGTCCCTAAGAATAAACATTAAATTTTAGGCATAATATTTAACATAAACCAATACAGTTCACATAACTAATTAATTGACACGGTTCACATAAGTGTTTGCATTAATGTTTAGAAGGATGCATATAAATAAAAAAAATATTACTCATCTTAATAAGAATATAAAAAAATCACACTTATAGAATTTGAGTAATAATATATTTTTATTCGGAAGTGTAATAGTTCATCACTCAAAAGTTTTCATATACTAAAGTGTAATTCAGTAAATTAAGGTGTAAGGTGAAACTGATTCACACAAATATTTACATATATAAATAAATATATCATTTAATTATGTTTTACCAGTTTAATTCAAAAAATCTAAAATATCATTTACCACTTCATAAATAAGGTTTTATTGAATAAAGGGTTGCTTATTGTTAAGTACATTCTATACGTTAATATTAGGAATTTTTCCTCACGGTACCTAAAAGATGAATCAACTATCACTTAAGGACCTAAAAGATAAATTTAATCAGTTTAAGACCTAAATGATTACAAACTATCAATTCAAACCCTCATTTTTCATCCCTTCTAATGTGATTAATAAACACTCTCATTCTATCTCTTACATGGACTCCAATTTTCACCTCATCTTCTATGTCAGCCAACTCAAAATTATAAAAAATTAAAAAAGAAAATCGGAATGCTTCTATAAATGTAGTGGAAATGAAACGTCGGAAGTCATTTTCAAGTTATCTCTAACTTTACTTTTATCATTCAAGTTATCTCTAACTTTACTTTTATCAATTCCTTAAACATCAAAAGTTGTTCCTACATAATTGACTCAATAGAGTTCAATAAGATATTAATCATCTATCATCTGTTGGTATTTAGTGTTCTACGAGGATGAGAAAAAACTAGTTCTATATTCTTTTTTTTACATTTTTTATAAAAATCAAATATTTGATTAAGAAATATAAATATCAATATCATTCAAATTCGATTATATGGTTATTGGCATAATGGGATCCGTGTTTGCTAATCTTTGTTTATCTTAATATTTGAGACGTGTAATTAGTGATCTCTTTAAGATAATATTTTTTTAACAAATGTTTAGACTTTGGGATGAATGGAATTGTGATGAAAATTATATTGATACTGATAGTCAATTAGGTAATTGCTCAAAAATATTACTTGATATAGTCACTGGTGATCTATTGGGTGATGTGCGTGACGATTCTGAAACAGCTACAATACAATCTTTGGTGGAACTAAGATGCATTCATGGTTCTGAATCATCATATAGTGAAGAGAAAATTGATTCTACACATAACCAAGTTAGTACAGAGGTGAATTTTAGTCTAGGGCAGTTATATGCATCTATTGATGATTTTTATAATGATGTTAAAAGTTATGGAATTCACAATTTGTACAACTTAGAGTTTTCCAAAAAAGAAAAAAAAACGTTGTAGATTGAAATGTGTAGAGAGATCTTCATGGCGTACATTTTGTTCCAAGGTTGGGCATTCAGAAACATTTAAGGTGAAACTTTCATCAATAGTCATAATTATAAAAAATAAGAAGATAAAGAAAGATTTGCAGATACTAAATGGTTAGGTAACATGGTGATTGAGGACATAAAAAATCACCCAAAAATGACTAGTGAAGAATTGAAAACTCTTATAGCCGACAAATATAAATTCACAATCAGCATTGCGAAGGCTTATAGAGTGTAAGAATATGCTCTTAGTTGATGGTGATATTGTTCAACAGTACTCTAGATTAAGAATAGAGTGTAAGAATATATAGAGTGTAAGAATATGCTCTTAGTTGATGGTGATATTGTTCAACAGTACTCTAAATTATCATATTAATGTTAAGAGTTGCTCAGGATTAATCGAGGATCATTTATAGAATTGTGCCTTCAACCTGTGAGGATGGACATTCAATATTTGATATAAGTTATATATATATATATATATATATATATATATATATATATATATATATATATATATACTCCCTCCATCCCGGAAAAGTTTGTGCCCTGTTTTCGGCACGAAAATTAAGAAAGTGATGACTTTTAGGGTATAATGGTATTTTTTGTAATAAATAAATGATAAAGTATGTTAGGTAGAGATGATTTTTTTTGTAAATAAAGTGTATGGGAAAGGGTGATTGTTTTCACTTTTTGCTTTTTTTGGAATGTGCAAATTTTTGTGGGACAGCCCAAAATGGAAAGTGTGTCATCTGAAAGAAAACGGAGGAAGTATACATATATATATATATATGTGGATTCTTGTAGGAAAGGTTTTCTAGCCGGATGTCGACCACTAATTACATTAGATGGATGTCATTTGATCAGATACTATCATGACCAACTTCTTGTGGTGGTGGGTCTTGATGGCAATAACGGTCTCTTTATTATAGCATATGCTATAGTTGCATCAGAAACCAAAGATACATGGCATTGTTTTTTAACTTCTTGTTGAAAGACATTGGAAAAGCATCATCCGTGATGAAAATCAAATCTGATCAAAGGAAGGTAAGCTGTGTAAAGTTTTATTATATTTTCATTAATTTTTAATAACTTTTAATTTTTTCCCCCTCAATGTTTTCACTATTTATTTCTCTTTTGTGTTAGGGTCTTGTGGCTGCATTAGAGGAATTGTACCCATTTCCATATCACCGATTTTGTGTACGCCACTTATATAGCAACTTTGAGAAAAAAAATGGAAGGATGAACAGGTTAGATCATTATTTTGGTTATCAACAAAATCCAAAACCATTATTGAGTTTGAGAAACACATTAGTAAGTTGAAGGATAAAGATCACAGTGCATGAGAATATGTCATTCGTATAGGTATTGAGAGATGGAGTGGAGCACATTTCCAAGATCATGTTAAGTGTCATGTATTTTCTCATAGCATTGTTGAATGCTTTAACAGTGTTATTAAAAAATGGAGTGATAATCCTGTGAATATTTTCATTAATAATAAGGGTCAAAATAATGATGTTCATGAGAAAAAAGAAAGAAAATGTGATGCGTAAAAGTGGTATCAAATGCCTAGAAATATTAAAGAAGTTGAATGAAATCATTATTGAAAGCACCAAATGGCATGTAGCTTCATGTGGGGAGGTTTTATTTGAGGTCACCCTAAGGCCTCAAAGATTTGTAGTCCATCTTCAAAATAAAATATGTACTTGTCAGTTGTGGGACTTGAGTAGGGTGCCTTGTGTGCATGCTTGTGTAGCTATAAAGAAATTAAAGGGTAGACTAGAAAATTAAGTGAATGAATATTTCACGAGAGAATTCTTTATGAAGGCCTTTAAGTACGAAATAAACCCAATGGCAGCTCTGATTTTGGCTCACAACTAATAATGTATTTACACATCTGCCGCTATCAAGAAGACCTCCTAGAAGGTAAAAAAAGCAAAGACTCGAGTCATATTTAGAACAAAAGGATCCTCGTAAAGTTAAGAGAAAGTATGGTGTTATTAAGTTTGGTAAGACGTGGACATAATAAAAGGTCATGCAAAGAGGGTGAAGAAGTAAGATTTTCTAATTTTATATTATATTCTCTACTTCTATTTTACGTTTTGTATACTTAAAGTTGTTCTTTTTTTTCAGCTTGGTAGAATTTCATCTATTCAAGCCAAAAAATTTTCATCAACGCAAAAAGATAATGTGATGGAACAAGTTGGAACAAGTAGAACGCAATGATACTTTAATGGAGTAGTCTTATGTCTTTCTTATTTTGTCCAAAGGAAACAAAACTTTTGCATTACTTTTAGAAGATTATTATATACTCTTTTGTAGGATTTGGATTATTGATTTTTCTAAGTAATTGTCTTATTTTGTTTGAATTTCCAATTATA